>OX578152.1:76698339-76953339 GCA_951213105.1 Amaurobius ferox | reverse complement strand
TAAGCTTTCTAAAAAACATTTTTAACGGTTTAAAAATTGCTCATCATTATCTTTTCGTGAGCTGTTTTTGTAGATTTAAAGGAAGTGTTTCAGTGTAGAAGAATACGATTCATGGCTTTTGTTTTTCCGTAACAACATTTTGAAGCAGTCATTGAGTATAAATGATCCATTTGTACTACATATGACTCTTGGGAGACTAAAACTGTTCAAATCTCAAAATGTTCAAAGTTTTCGAACCTTAAAAGTTACATTCGCTATAAAAAACTTCTGTATATATTTTTTTCTTTACCCATCTCTATTTCTATCTATGTTTATATATCATAATGCGTCTAACCATCTACCTCTGTCTAGCTATCCACCTGCCTATTTATCCATCAATCTGTCTATCTCTATCTACCTATCAGTATCCCTATCAATCTATTAGTATCTCTATCTGTCTATCAATACCTCTATCGATCTATTAATATCTCTATCCATCTATCAATATCGCTATCAATCTATTAATATCTCTCTGTCTATCAATACCTCTATCGATCTATTAATATCTCTATCTTCTATCAATATCTCTATCTACTATCTTACTGTATGTATATATATATATATACATATATATATATTCTTATCTCTTTTCACTTCCTGTATCTATATCTCTCTGTTTCTCTGGTTCTTTCTTCTTCCCCTCATTTCCCCTCTCTCGATCTCTCTCTCCTTCATTTCACTATCTTTCTTTCCCTTTCTCTCTCTTTCTCTCTGTCTCCTTTCTTCTTTCATTCTTTGTTTTTCTTACTAATTCTTTTTTTTATGCATTTTCTTTCTCCTTCTTCTCTTCCTTCTCACTCTTTCTATACTTGCATTTCAATTTATTTACAACAAATATGTATATTTATTTCATTTTCATCAAAATAACTCAAATTGAAAATAACATTATCTAAAATCATGTTTAGAGAAAACTTCTGTCGTCTCACAATCATTTCAACTTCAAGTCTTCTGATCACATTTGAAAATATATTCTCTTCCTAGGGTATTGCAAAATACACATATGTATGTTCAAAATCTCTCTATTTTTATCTCTCTCTCCCTCAATGTCCATTCCAATTTTCAAAAGAACAACGAAACAAGAAATTTATGTAGAAGCATTCTTATAGTAGCAAGTGTTGTGCACACTTAATTATTGATGGAACTATTAAGCATTTGTGTACTCTTATTGACTTATTTCATACAGTCAAACGAATTTTCGGAAAAGCCGAAGTAACATCTCCAGAAACGGAAATGAAAATTCTATGTAAACCCCCTTCTTATTTCATCCAAAATTCGTCGCAGAATCTATATCAGCTATCTTCTAAGCTCTGGTTCTATAGCCAGTTCTGAGAAGTAAATGTTGCAAGGAAAATATAACATTTTAATCGAAAGTTACATTTCCATAACCGGAAGTAGAAATTCTTAGTGACATCCCATCTCTTCCGGAATTTTATTCTGAATCCACATCAGTCATCATCTAGGCTCTATCTATAGCTTATCCTAAAAAATAGATCTTTCAAGAAAAATATTATATATCTTATAAAAATATTATATATATCTTACTTCTTCCAGAATTTAATGATGAATCCATATCATTTATCACCCAAGCTATATCTATAGGGAATCTTGAGAAATTGACGTTTAAAGAAAAATAAAAAAAATATTCAGGGAATGAAAAAAAGAATCGAACGTGAAAATCCTTAGAGATCCCCTCCCATACACACACACACATACACACGCCTTCTCCGGCATTTAATTCTGACTCCATATCAGTCATTATCTAATCTCTATCTACAGCAGATCCTGAAAAATAAATACTTTGAAGTATTTAGTAAAAACAATAGTATGGCAAAAAAAATTCCACAAATAAAATGCACGAAAAATAACGAAAATTCGAAGAAAATTTTCCCATTAGTAATATGTTTGAAATGTTCTTATAAATCTGTCAATGATTTCAAAGCAAAATCGTTCTTTCTAATTTCAAAATTATGAAGATCGTATTCTAATGTTTAATCAGATGATACTTTTGCATTTCAACACCCAATTACAAAACCAACTGCAAGTTCAAAAGTTTAAATTCGAAGAATCTACTTTATCTCAGAAATGATGGAAATACTCACTAATCAAATCATTATTACTTTCCCTATATACATAGTATAGTGTATGGGTAAAGTGTGTGGAGGTGTCAAACATTCAAATTCGAGTTTTCAACCAAAGAGTACGCATCAAGCATTCCTGAACTCGAATCGAACGTTTTTTAGATAACGTCTGCGTGTGTGTGTGATTCTATGGAAGCGATATTTCACGAACGAATAGAACTTTCCGAAAATAATTTGGTACAACTATTGCAGTCAATGAATATTGAAACCCTATTGGTTTCAAACGTGATCGAAAGTTCGGAAGACCCCCCCCCCCGACACCTCCACTAACGAAATCTTGAAAATAATCACTAAAAATCATGCCCTTTAATAATTTTGCACATTTTTCAAATATATTTATTAAAAAATTATATAAAATTTTAAAACGAAGTATTATTAAATAAGCTGATATTCCATATACATTATTATGGAACAAATTTACTAACATCCCCCTCGTGGATCTAGCTCATTCCATTCATGGCCGAACACATATCTTGATTAAAACTCACTTAATCATTACATATATATAAAGAAGAAAAGTGTGTATGTATGATCCACCATAACTGGAGAACGGCTAAACCGAATTTCATGAAATTTGTCTTGGTAGTCTTAAAATCACCCCACAAAAAGCATAGGTCATGTTTTGAGTTTCTACGACCAGTGGTTCTCGAGATATTAGTGAAAAACGACACTTTTCCCTAGGAGTTCTACTCTCTAACTCCATTATTGACAACGAAAAAGGTTGGACATTGTTGGTTTAAAACGTGAAAGTCAATTAAATCTCTGAGTTTTGTGGGAGTTTATTGAAAGTATTAGACAATTTTAAAAATCGCAGGTTTGAGATATAAATTTAAATGGAAACTTTCACCATAGTTTATTTCTCACAGGCTTACTCAACACTGAGTTTTGTGAGAATTTATTGAACATATTAGACAATTTTGAAAATCGCAGATTTGAGATATGAATTTAAATGGAAACTTTAACCATGGTTTATTTCTCACAGGTTTACTCAACACTGATTTTTGTGGGAGTTTATTGAACGTATTAGACACTTTTGAAAATCGCAGGTTTAAGATATGAATTTAAATGGAAACTTTCACCATGGTTTATTTTTCACAGGCTTACTCAACACTGAGTTTTGTGGGAGTTTATTGAACGTATTAGACATTTTTGAAAATCACAGGTTTGAGATATGAATTTAAATGGAAACTATCACCATGGTTTATTCCTCACAGGCTTACTCAACAACGAAAAGTATTAAGAAATCACAAGAAAGATCAATCATGCATAAAGCATTGATTATGAATCTTTACAACTTTAATTTTATTCCAACTCCTTTAAAACTTTAATTTTATTTAAACATCTCTAACATGCGATACATTCAGCGGCAACGTATCACAATCGGCCCTATATGTTCCGGTGTAATTTTTATCATAGTTTTGCATGGTGTAAATCCCGAGCAACGGCGGGTATTCGTTGCTAGTACTATATAAGACTAACTGTCACTTAATGCTATATAAGAAAAGTCTTTCTTCACGCCTGCTTGTGCATATGTAACTTTTGATGATAAATTTTGCAACAATTTAGAGATCTCGGAGACGAACTTGAGAAATATCGCCAACTTGGCGACTTTTAAAAATGTCTCCAAATTGACAAACGCCAAATGGGCAAAAGTAACGTTTAAATAAAGAAAATGATGCCAAATTGATAATGTATCAATATCGTGATGAATAATGCTTAATTTCTTTTATAATCCCTGTCACTTTAGGGGAATTAATGTTACTGATGTAGAAAAATTTATGTACTGTCCAGGACAGATTTTTTTTCTTTTATTTATGTTGCTTAAGTGCAGAATATATTTCGAAGTTCGATTCTTTAAAAAACGGAACTAATGGCTTGAGTGGATGAAAGAATGAATCAAACAAATATCTAACGAAAGTTTATTCTATCATTAGAAGCCACTTTAATTCATTTAACTGTCAAGAAACTGTTTTTACTGGTAAAAAACTTACCCATCGATTTTTTTTTTCATAAATCGTCTTCAAAGATTTAAAAAAACATACTACAAGAAGAAGAGAAGAAAAATCGTTGTCCTTCTATTTTTTTATCAGTTTTAGAAAAGTAATTCCTTTAAACTCATTTCTGTATCATACTTTATTTTTGCTTTCTCAAATTATTGTATACAGCAGGGATTCCCAACCTTTTTACTTTCCATGCAATGCATGGTAATGTATAGGCAAAGTATTGGGATCATGTCGAAAATTGCAACTCGAGTTTTCGACGGATCTACACGTTTCGAGACCTCTAGAATACGAAAAAACTATTTTTAGCGTGACGCCTGTGTGTGTGTCTGTCTGTGTGTCTGTGCAATGTATGTATCCACTCTAACTCAAAAACTAATGGACCGAATTTCATAAAATTTGGTAGGTCAGTCGCTTGTATGTGACCCTGGTACTGATTAGTTTTTGGTACGATTCGTAAAAACAGAACCCGCCTTTTTTTGCGAAATGACCCGTAAAAATTTCATTTATCCGCTCTAGCTAGCCAAATTTCACAAAACCTGATAGATAAGTTGCTTGTTGTATACTCTGGTGAAAAGTAAAACCTGCCTTTTTTTACGAAATGGCCTGCAAAAATTTCGTCCACCCTAGCTAAAATACTAATTGGCCAAATTTCACAATATTTGGTAGATAAGTTACTTTTTGGACACTCTGGTGCTGTTTCGATTTTGGTACGATTCGGAAAATAACAACCTGCCTTTTTTTACGAAATGGTCCGCAAAAATCGCCAAAATCTAAAAAAAAAAAAAGACTACGTATGCTGAAATGTATCAATTAAATTATTGTTTTATACGCAATTTTTGACGAGGACAAGAATATAACTTACTCCATTATACTTTAGGACTAACCATTCTCAAGATATTTGAGATTTCTTGCATTTTTGTTACACCGCTATCGGAAAAATGTCAAATTACCGAATAAAAACAAAAATAGAATTAAAAATGCAAATTTAGTATTATTTGGTGCAATTCAACTCAATCTAATGAATTATTAAAGAAATAAAGTAAATATAAATTAAAGTCTGCAGAGAAAGTCATGTGCTGCCCATATCAGATTTTTACTTTCCCTGCAATACATGGTAATGTATAGGGAAAGTATTGGAATCATACCAAAAATCACAACTCGAGTTTTCGACAAATCTACACGTTTTGGAACCTCTAGAATACGAAAAAACTATGTTTAATGTGACATCTGTGTGTGTGTGTGTGTGTCTGAATATGCAATATGTGTATCCCCTCTAACTCAAAAACTATTGGACCGAATTTCATAAAATTTGGTAGGGGTATAACTCTACTTGTGTATAACCCTGCTGATTGGTTTTTGGTACTATTCGGGATAAAAGAATCCGCCTTTTTTTGCCAGATGGCCAGCAAAAATTGCCTATATCCACTCTAGTTGCAAAGCTAATAGATCAAATTTTACTAAATTTAGTAGGTAAGTTACTTGTGGGTTACCCTGCTGGTGATTAGATTTTGGTAAAATTTGTGAAAATGTAACCTGCCTTTTTTTTGCAAAATGCTTAGCAAAAATTGTCAAAATCTAAAATAAAAACTACGTATGCTCAAATATAGCAATTAAATACTTGTTTTATACGTAAATGGTAATAATGAAAAAAATCAGACCAAGCCCATTACACTAGAACTAGCCGTTCTCGAGATATTTTAGTTTTTTCGCAATTTCTCTACGTCACCTGTTAAAATAAATCCAGTTGCCAAATGAGAACGAAAATTAAATTAAAAGAGTAAATTCAATATAATTTTAAATAATTATAGGTGTTAATTTGTGCAATTAAAATCAAAGAATTATTGGGGAAATAAATAGGACGTGAATATGAATCTGCAGGGAAAGTCATGTGCTGTCCACGTCAGATTTTTACTTTCCCTGCAATACATGGTAATGTATAGGGAAAGTATTGAAATCATGCCGAAAATCGCAAGTCGAGTTTTCGACGGATCTACACGTTTTGGGACCTCTAGAATACGAAAAGCTATTTTTAGTATGACGTCTGTGTATGTGTGTCTCTCTGTGTGTCTGTCTGTTTGTCTGTCTGTCTATCCGTGTGTCTGTCTGTGCAATGCATGTATCCACTCTAACTCAAAAACTAATGGACCGAATTTCACAACTTTTGGTAAATAAGTCGCTTGGGTTCGATCCTAGTGCTGATTAGTTTTTGGTACGATTCGGAAAAACAAAACTCGCCTTTTATCCACTCTAGCTTAAATACTAATTGACCAAATTTCACAAAATTTAGTAGATAAGTCACTTGTGGGTTATTCTGGTGTTGATTAGATTTTGGTACAATTCGGGAAAGAACAACCAGTCTTTTTTTACGAAATGGCCCACAAAAATCGCCAAAATCTAAAAAAAAAGACTATTTATGCTCAAATGTATCAGCTAAATTCTTGTTTCATACTCAGTTTTTGACGAAGAAAAGAATATAACCATCTCCATTACTTTAGGACTAACAGTTCTCAAGATATTTGAGATCTCTTGCATTTTTGCTACGCTGCTTTCGGATAAATGTCCAATTACGAAATAAAAACAAAATTTGAATTAAAAATGCAAATTTAGTGTTATTATGTGCAATTAAACTCAATCTAATGAATTATTAAAGAAATAAAGAAAAAATGAATTTGAGTATGCAGAGAAAGTCATGTGCTGCCCACATCAGATTTTTACTTTCCCTGCAATGCATGGTAATGCATAGGAAAAGTATTGGAATCGCAAATCGCAACTCGAATTTTCGACAGATCTACACGTTTTAGGACCTCTAGAACACGAAAACACTATTTTAGCATGACTTCTATCTGTGTATCTGTCTGTCTGTCTGGCTGGTTGTATGTTTTCCTGTCTGTGTGTCTATGAGTCTGTCTGTGCAATGTATGTATCCGCTTTAACTCAAAAACTATTGGACCGAATTTCATAAAATTTGGTAAGTCACTTGTGTATGACCCTGGTGCTGATTAGTTTGGGGTACGATTTGGTATAAAACAACCCGCCTTTTTTTGCGAAATGACCCGCAAAAATTGCCTCTATCCACTCTAGCTGAAGAACTAATAGATCAAATTTTAGAATATTTGATAGATAAGTCACTTGTGGGTCACCCTGGTGCTGATTACATTTTGATATGATTAAATAAAAATAACCTGCATTTTTTTGATAAATGGCCCGCAAAAATCGTCAAAATCGAAAATAAAGAACTACGTATGCTCAAATATATCCATCAGATGCTTGTTTTATACGTAAATTTTAACGATTAAACGAATAAGCCCAACCCCATTACACTAGGGCTAGCCATTCTCGAGATTTTTTTTTTCGCTACGCCACTGTTGAAAAAAAAAGTTCAGTTACCAACTGAGAACAAAAATTGAATTGAAAGTGCAAATGCAGTGTCTTTTCAAATAATTATGGACGTTATTTTGAGCAATTAAACTCAATATAATGAACTATTGAAGAAATAAAAAGAACTTGAATATGAGTCTGCAGGGAAAGTCATCTGCTGTCCACATCATATTTTTGTGTTTAGAAGAACCTTTGAAATATTTCATAAAATCTAGCGGAGTCCCTGCTTGGCTGACACATATTAAGTCTGATAAAGATTACAAGGAATCATTACTATATCCGACTTAATAAATATATTTAGTCTGATATTAATAAAGATATTAATAAAAATATTAAATTCCAAAATAAACGTATAAAGCAGTAGAGTTCAAAAATAATAACTATCTCATATTTTAGAATAAAGCATAATAATAACATGTATTGCATATTTCTATTTATTAACAAAATATGACAAACGTTTTGGCTTTACATATGGTTTACTAGTTACAAAAACAACATTGTGTATATATTTTGCAATGATTTTTGAGCTAATAAAATTATTTATTTCAAAATTATAAGCAAAAATGTTACATTTTATAGTCTTATGGCTTTGTAATATATTTTCATTTCCATGTGATGTAATCAAGGAAAGATATTTTAACTGGTCTGGCAATATCTACTGTTATTTGACTTTTCAAAAATATTTATCTAGTAACCGTATCAGTAGTTAACGGAAGTGCTATTAATGTCCATTCCTATCAACTAAATTTATTTCCCCTCATCAGCAAAATTCCCCTTCCCAAATAAAATCTCGCTGCTTAAAGGGAGGAAAGCACTCTTGACAACTAAATTTCATTCATTTCTTCACCTCAAGTTCAAAAATTCGGACGTACGTTATAATCATACAAACTGAAAGAAATTTTCAGATTAAAATCTGTACCTGCATATTTGTATGTACATATAAAGTATGTGTGTGTGTGTGTGTGTACGATGTATGTATATACATGATGTGTATGTATGTATTTATATGTATATATGTAGGTATGTATGTATGTATGTATATATGTATGTATATATGTATGTATGTATATATGTATGTATGCATGTATGTATATATGCATGTATGCATATATGCATATGTATATATGCATGTATATATGTACATATGCATATAGGTATATATGCATATATACATGTATGTATGTATATACAATATGAGTATATATGTGTGTATATATATGTGTATATATGTATGTATATATGTATATATATATGTATGTATGTATATATGTATGTATATATGTATATATATATATATGTATGTATGTATGAGTATATATGTATGTATATATGTGTATATATATATATGTATGTATGTATGTATATATGTATGTATATATGTATGTATATATATATATGTATGGTTGGATGTATATATGTATGTATATATGTGTATATATATATGTATGTATGTATGTATATATGTATTTATATGTATGTATGTATATATGTATTTATATGTATGTATGTATGTATGTATGCATGTATGTATATACAGGGTGATCGTAAACTCTTTTAACAAAAAAAGACGGGTGATAGTACACATCAAGACGAACAATCATTGTAATGGAATCTATGGCCACATTCCACTCATAGTGCTAGAAATGAGTAAAGTTACATATCCATGTTGATCCTTCAACAATGAGAAAAAGAAACAACTAATTTTGGAGTTTCACAATTCCATTCGCATCAGAAAAAGACCAACTAGCTGCTCTAAGTGGCGCCAGAGGGCGTCGGGTGATATAATATATTAAATCCATTTTTAATATCAACCACTGAAAAAATTTAACTAATACAAATTTTCAATTAAATTAACCATTTTCAACGGTAAACGTCATACATTGTAAAACAAAATAAATATTATTCAAATAAAGGTGCAACATATATTTTTAAGTGTTATCCCTCTCTGTGACAGGCTTAAAATACAAGCACTATTATAAGTCTAATAAGATATTTCTTCTAAGATATTTCAGCTTAAAATTGCCCTTCAAGTTTCGTTTAAAATCGCCCTTCAAATTTTAGTTTAAAATCACCCTTCAAATTTCATCATTACGAAAATCACTGTCTGGCTGTTAAGATGATGGTACCTTTGAATTACAGCCCCATTACGGAAACAACTCCAGGTTCTAAAGATAAAAGTTTGAAAAAGTTACTGTCTTTGTCCTTAGAAATGTTAGAAATGCTCACATATTGAAAAGCTACTTTTCAGTAATGTCACTTAAATAGTATAAGATGTTTTTTTTTAAACAACATTCTTACAAAAGTTCTTTTATTGATGAAAAAGTGTCACGATTCTTTTTGACAAATGTGTCTTTCATCATTAAAAAATCATTTTAATTCATTTAACTTTTGAGAAAATAAAAGGCTTTTATGGTTAAAAAACTGCTCATTAGTATTTTTTATGTCTTGTCAAGATTTTAAAAAAATATTTCAGTGTACAAAAAAAAGAAGATACATTTTTTTCTCCAAAGCATTTTGAAGGAGTAATTGAGAATAAATTAAACTCTTATAATACACATAACACTTGAAAAGTAAATACTGCTGTGATTCAGAACTCGAAAAATTAATTTCGCATAAACAACATCCTCTCACATGCTATCTACTTTCTCTCTCTATTTATATACTCTCTATATCTTTAACATTTATCTTTAATGCTTATATATACAGGATGTCCCAAAAATATTGTCCTCCGCTTTTATTCTTTAAATATTGATCTTAGACATATATAATAAATTACACAGTTGCAAAAAAAAAGGTACAAAATTTTATGAAATCGATTAAAATTTTCAAGGGAATTAAATTTTAAAAATTACAAAATTTAAATTTTTATACAGTCCCCGTACAAAAACATTTCCAATGAGTAAATTGTGCCTCATACACTAATAAAGTTATGTACAAAATTTCAGCATTTTTTCATAAAAGGTCCCAGAGATATGAAAAGACCAAAATGCTGACTTAAACCACTTTTCGATACATTGACATGGGTTTTCAGAGGGGAAAAATCATGTCGGCAGATCACGTTTCAAAGGTCATACACAAATTACGAAAAAAAACAATGATTACATAAATAAATAATAATTTGCTATTTATTGGTACAAAAGTATCTAAAGTGTAGAAATAATAACTTTACCCAAAGATCACAAAGCTTGTTCAAAATGTTTTCCATCCATGCCAAAGATCCATTAAAGATAAAAGTCAAATTTGCCTATGATGCATTTCTGCGTTGCGTCATTTGCACTCTTGCTCTAAACATTTACATTTTAATTTGCGATTAATCCCTCACCAACTTTGTTTAAACATATCTCTGGGACTTTTTATGATAAAATGCTGAAATTTTGTACATCACCTTATTAGTGTATGGGACACATTTTACTCATTGAAAATGTTTTTGTACGGGGACCGTATAAAAATTTAAATTCTGTATTTCTTCAAATTTAATCCCCTGAAAATTTTTATCAATTCCATACAATTCTGTACCTTTTTATACGCAACTTTGTAATTTATTATATATATCTAAGATCAATATTTAAGGAATAAAAGCCGAGGTCAAAATTTTTGGTACACCCTGTATATATATTTATCTTTATCTGTGCATATTTATACCTATCACTCTTTCTCTCTCTCTCTCTCTATATATATATATATATATATATTGTACATATATATATATATATGTGTGTGTGTCTCTGTGTGTGTGTGTGTGTATATATATATATATATATATATATATATATATATATATATATATATATATATATATATATATATATATATATATATATATATATATATATATATATATATATATATATATATATATATATATATATATATACTACCTGCAATGGAAAATGCAGCACCATGAAGCTGTGGTCGTATAATTATGCAAATTGTGAGAAAAACGCAGCTAGCCGATGTATGCAAATGATCTAAAATGCAAGTAGCTCACATGATTAAAGCGCGGGATAAAAGATATGGAAACGACAGATGAGCCAACAGGTGTTAATATCTGTCGCCTACGGAAACCCGTTTTCCGAACTACTTTTCGATTCAAAAGACACGGGTTGTGGAAGAGATGCCTGGGCGACGACGCCGAAGTCCGTTTCAGCATTTGGATGATCATGCAAGGAAATTGATTTTAGGCCTACGTGTGGCTGAGTATACCAGAGTATCGCTGTACCAGAGTATCGCTGCTGAAACACTCATAGATGCATTCACTGTCAAAATATTTGGAGAAGAAGGATTGAAGAAGGGTATGTGAATCACCGCAGTGGTACAAGTCCATTCAGATGTACGTCAGCACGCATTGATCGACGCATTCGAATTACAAGGCATGCGGTTACGGCCCCACAAACGACGACTGTCAACCTTCTTCAGAATTTACAGGGTACATTGAATGTTCCAATATCAGCGAGAACAGTTTCTCAACGATTGGCCGAAAGCGGCTTGCACTCACACTGTCTTCTACGAAGACTGCCATTGACGGCAAGACACCGACGTGAGAGATTGCAATGGTGTCTGGCCCGAGCCTCTTGGACGACTGAATTGGACAGGGTAGTGTTCAGCGACGAGTCTCGGTTCTTTTTGTCTGATGACAGTCGCCGTGTGAGAGTCTAGATGTGACGTGGAAACTGATCCAATCCTGCTGCAACAGCTGAACGCCATACTGCTAGACAACGCAGCATCATGGTTTGGAGTGTCATGGGCTTCGATAGCCGGTTACCTCTAGTTCGTATCAGATGCCCAATAACGGCACGACGATAAGTGGATGAGTGTTGTGGCCAGTTGCACTACCCTACCTTCAGTGGTTGCAAAATGATGTTTTACAGCAAGATAACGCGCTATCGCACACTTCAACCATCAGGCAAACAAGCCGTACAAGGTATTCAAATACTTCCTTGGCCTCCGCTGTCACCACATCTCTCGTCCATCGAACATGTATGGAACGTAATTGGCCGTCGTTTGACTATTCTGCCTTCACCTCCAACAGAGGACGACCTGTGGAGGATGGTTGAAAGCATATGACCATCCATCCCTCAGGAAACTATCCACACACTCATTGCATCCGTTCCTGCACGGGGTGCTGCATGTATCGCAGCTAGACACAAGAGGTGGTCCTACTGTCTACTGAACAACCCTATCTATGTCATTACTGTATTGCATTATCGTTCTGGAATTAACATCACTTATTTATATATTCCATCTGTGTGTGTGTATATATATATATATATATATATATATATATATATATAAACCTATCTTTGTCAAACTATATTTCTCTATCTCTCTCTTAATCTCTCTCTAGCTATTTATCCTATATATCTATCTATCATATATCCTATATATACAGGGTGTCCAGTGCTATCGGTGCCCAATGGCTATTTTCTCAACGGTTAGTCACAGAGATATACTTCCAATCGCAAAAATGTTTTAAATTTTAAAATCTATTATCTTAGAAACAATTTAAATCAATAAATGCATTTCTGAAAGAAATACGAAATATAAATTTTTATACAGTCACCGGTCCTACCAATTATATTTAGGAAAATCATTCTCATACAATTTTATGCAAAATAAAAAAATCATAATTTTACGATTAAAATTGACCGACTTATAGCTGTTTAAAGTTGGAGAACTTTTTGTGCTGAAAAATGATCAATACGGTCCCTGATTGGTTGGTTGCCTGAGGCGGGACATTTTTATGCGTGGAAAAGCGACTTAAGTCATAAAGTTTAATGCTTCATAACTCTGTGAATTTTGGTCGTAAAAGGAAGATTTTATTTTGCATGAAATTGTATGAGGATGATTTTCCCAAAATGTAATTGGTAGGACCGGAGGACCGTATAAAAATTTATATTTCGTATTTCTTTCAGAAATGCATTTATTGATTTAAACTGTTTTTAAGATAATAGATTTTAAAATTTAAAACATGTTTGCAATTGTAAGTATATCTCTGTAACTAACGGTTGAGGAAATAGCCATTGGGCACCGATAGCTGGACACCCTGTATATCTTACTATTTATCTATTTTACTAGTCTATCTCTAGCTATATAACTATCTTATTGTGTATTTATATATATATATGTCTATCTGTTTTCTTTTTTATTACTCTCCCTCTATATCTTTTTATCTAACTACCTTTTTCTTCCTCCCTTTTTTCTGGCCTTCTCTACCCTGCCCTCTCTGTCTGTTTTCTTCTTTCTCCTTCATTCACTGCCTTTTTTTTCTATTTATTTTTACCTCTCTCTCATTCATTTTCTTTTTTTCTCTTTCTTTCTTTCTTTTGTTATCTTTTTCTCCCTCTCTTTTTATATATGCATTCCAATTTATTTATAACAATCATGTATTGCTCTATAGCATTCTCATCTAATAAACTTAAAATGAAAAACACCATATGTAAAGCAAGTTTAGATAGAAATTTCTAGACAAAGTTCTGTATGTTCCCTCAGTCGTTTCCGCTTCAAACATTCCAATTTTCACAAAGAAAAACTTCAAATAAAAAAACTGTACATAAAGGAATGTCATAGAAAATTCCTTCAATCAACATGGTACGTAAAATGTTCTTATAAATCTCACAACCAAACCCTTTTAACATCATCATTACGAAAATCACATTATAACAATGACGCAGAACATAAAAACAGCTGTAAGGTCTTAAGTTCATAAGTTCAAAGTTGTAAGAAGTCACTTTAATTCTTATAAATGATATAAATACTCACATCTCAAGCCGTTACTTTTTTAGTTATGCCACTTTAAAAAAATACTAAATATACTTTCATGTTCTTTTCTTTAAAAAAGGGGTAATGGCTTTCAACAAACGTTTCATTCATCATTAGAAGAACTTTATAATTCCTTTAACTGTCAAAAAAACTGTTTTCATGGTTTAACAGCTGCCCATCGTTATTTTTTTATAAATCGTCTGCAAAAATTTAAAGGGAAAATGACACAGAAGAAAGTAAAAATCGACGATTGTCTATATTTTAAAAAAGTTTAAGGAAAATAATTTGTTTCAAAAGATTTCTGTGCCGTATTTTATTTTTCCTTTCTCATACAATTATATAGAGAAAGAATTGTTTTCAGAAATTTTCGAATTCGATACTTTAACAGATACGTATATTTTAAGATATGGGCAAATTTAGAACACTTTTGGATAGATTTCCTTTTGTGCGAATGTGTGTATGGTTATATTCAGTCTTAATTTTTAAACATATGATGTTGGCACCAAATGAATTTCCCTACATAATGCAAGTATTTTACTTCAACTTGAAATGATTGATGTTAATGATGTATTCTACATCAATGATTGATGTATTGCACTTCAATGTGAAATAATGATGAATATGCACTGCACGATGGGACTTTCCCCACAGACACAAATTAATTTTCTTTTTCATTCATTCAAAATTTATTACATTGAATTATATTGCGCAAAATAACGTGGAAAATTATTTGAAATTAAACTGAATTTTAATTCAATTTTCATTTGCAGTCTGTGACAGGCCTTATTTTTAAAGCCGACGTGGTATATATGCAAATAAGAAAGAATATCTTGAGAACGGTTAACTTCAGAATTATGGGTTGGTCTCATTTTTTTCCGTCTTCAAAACATTGCGTATGAAATAATCATTTGATACATCTCAGCATACACAGTTTTTTATTTCAGATTTTGTCGAAATTTATGCCCTATTTTTCAAAAATAAATGTCAGGTTCTTTTTTCCGAATCGTACCAAAGTGCGATCAGCACTTGGGTAACTCACAAGTAATATTTCTATCAAATTTTGTAAAATTTGGTCAATTAGTTTTCCATCTAGAATGGATACATACGACTATTGCGAACTATTTTGCAAAATAACGCAGGTTCTTTTTTTTCCCCGAATTGTATAAAAATTTAATCAGCCCAAAGGTAATCCACATGTGACTTGTCTATCAAATTCTATGAAATTTAATACATTTATTTGTCAGCTGAAATTAATGCATACATTGTACACACATACATACAGTCAGACGTCACGACAAAATAGATTTTTCGAGCTCTAGAGTACTCCAAATGGGTAGATCTGTCGAAAACTCGAATTGCGATTTTCGACACGATTCAAATGCTTTTTCTATGCATTACCATGTATTGTAGGGAAAGTAAAAATTTGATGTGAGCAGCACATGACTTACCCTGAAGACTTATATCCACGTTCTCTTTATTTTAATTAAATTTAATTCACTTTTAATTCAATTTTCGTTACCATTTGGTAACTGGACTTATTTTCAAAGGTGGCGTAGAGAAAATAAGAAAAACTAAAATATCTCGAGAACGGCTAGTCCTCGTTTAATGGGTTGGTCTTATTCTTTTCTTCGTCAAACATTACATATAAAACAGGCATTTAATGGATATATTTGAGCATACGTAGTTTTTTATTTTAGATTTTGTGGATTTTTGATAGCCATTTTGCAAAAAAAGGCAGGTTACTTTTTTCCGAATCTTACCAAAATCTAATCATCACCAGGGTATCTTACAAGTGACTTATCTACCGAATTTTGTGAAATTCGGTTCATTAGTTTTTCAGCTAGAGTGGATACAGGCAATTTTTGAGGGCTATTTCCCAAAGAAGGCGGGTTCTTTTATTCCAAATCGTACCCGAAACTAATCAGCACGAGATTCGCCCAGGCGTGACTTACCTACCCAATTTTATGAAATTCGATCAATTAGTCTTTTAGTTAGAGTGGATACAAAATCTGCACAGACAGACAGACACATACACACACGCAGACGTCACGCTAAAAATAGTTTTTTCGTATTCTAGAGGTCTCGAAACGTGTAGATCCGTCGAAAACTCGAATTGCGATTTTCGACATGATACCAATACTTTCCCTATACATTGCCATGTATTGCAGGGAAAGTAAAACATGAAAATTATCTATGAATAAGGATTTTAAGATATGAGGGTGGTTCAAAAAGTAAGGTAATACGCCCTGTGAGAGAAAAGGTTTATTCGCGAAATCAAAGAGATACCCAAAGTTAGCAATACACTGGTACATATTATTTTTCCATATAGTCACAGTGGTTGTCGAAGCATTTGTTCCATCGGTTCCACCAATCTATCGAAACCAGCATAGAAGAAATCAGGGTCCAGGTCGTCATGGGGGTTGGTCTTATTCCTTTCACAGTTAAAAATTACGTATAAAACGAGCATTTAATTGTCAGCATACGTAGTTTTTCATTTTAAATTTTGACGATTTTTGCTGGTCATTTCGCGAAAACAGGCAGGTTATTTTTTTCCGAATCGTACCAAAACCTAATCAGCACTAGGGTCACACACAAGTGACTTACCTATCAAATTTTATGAAATTTGTTGCATTAGTTATTGAGTTAGAGTGGATACATACATTGCACTGACAGACACACAGCCACACACGCAGACGTCACGCTAAAAATAGTTATTTCGTATTCTAGAGATCCCAAAACGTGTACATCCGTCGAAAACTCGAGTTGTGATTTTCAGCATGATATCCATACTTTCTCTATGCATTACTATATATTGCAGCGGAAGACGGATCTATGCGTATCGAGACCTCTAGAATACGAAAAAACTATTTTCAGCGTGACGTCTGTGTGTGTGCGTGAGTGTCTGTCTGTGTGTCTGTGTATGTGTCTGTCTGTGTGTATGTGCAGATTTTTTATCCACTCTAACTAAAAAACTAATTGACCGAATTCCATAAAATTTAATGGGTAAGTCACGTCACTTGTGGGCGAATCTGGTGCTGATTAGTTTTAGGTACGATTCAGGATTAAAAAAAAAACGCCTTGTTTTGCAAATGGCCCGCTAAAATTGCCTTTATCCACTCTAACTGAAAAACCAAAGGACCCAATTTCACAAAATTCAGTAGATAAGTCGCTTATGGGTAAGCCTGGTGCTGATTAGATTTTGGTATAATTCGGAAAGAAATAACCTGCCTTTTTTTTACGAAATGATCCGCAAAAATCGCCAAAATCTAAAATAAAAACTACGTATGCTTAAATACATCCATTAAATGCTTGTTTTATACGTAGTTTTCAACGAAGAAAAGAATAAGACCAATCCCATTACACTAGGACTAGCCGTTCTCGAGATATTTTAGTTTTTTCATATTTTCTCTACGCCACCTTTGAAAATAAATCCAGTTACCAAATGAGATTGAAAATTGAATTAAAAATGAATTAAATTTAATTAAAATAAGGAGAACGTGGATATAAGTCTGCAGGGAAAGTCATGTGCTGCCCACATCAGATTTTTACTTTCCCTGCAGTACACGGTAAAGTATAACAAAAAGTATGTATCCACTTTAACTCAAAACCTAACAGACCAAATTTCATAAAATTCGGTAGGTAAGTCACTTGTGTGCGACGCTGGTGCTGATTAGTTTTTGGTAGGTTCGGGATAAAAGAACCCGCCTGTTTTTGCGAAATGGTCCTCTAAAATTGCCTGTATTCACTCTATCTGAAAAACAAATAGATCAAATTTTACAAAATTTGGTAGATACGTCATTTGTGGGTTACCCTGGTGCTGATTAGATTTCGGTACTATTCGGAGAAAATAACCTGCCTTTATTGCGAAATAGCCCTCAAAAATCGTCAAAATCTAAAATAAAAAGCTACGTATGCTCAAATATATCAATTAAATGCTTGTTTTATACGTAATGCTTAACAATAAAAAAAATAATGCCAACCCCATTACACTAGGGCTAGTCGTTTACGAGATATTTTAATTTTTCCGCATTTTCGCAACGCTACCTTTGAAAAAGTCTAATGTAGGCATCACATGACTTTCCTTATATAATGCAATGAATTTACTACTTTTACAGTAAAAAAATAGGTTTTTCTTATAGTAGATATTTATGTTCTTTCCAAGGTATTGAATTTTCGACAATTTATGGGATTTTTTGATAAATTTGTTTAAAAAATGAACAATATCTCGAGAATGGTTCATGCTAGCGTTCTAAAGTTTACGTCAATCGTTTTCTAAAGAAAAATTACATAAGAAATGTCTATTTCCCTAACTTTATTAAAGGTTTTGATTTTTTGATAATTTTTCAAAATATCACTCGAAAATTTAGGTATGTTCTGGACATTCGATTATGTTTAAAAAAATAGGCTACCAGTATTCATGAATTGTGATTTTTGTACCAAATTTCATTCGAATCGCTCCAATCGTTCGTGAGATATCGTCTCCACAGACTCACTGACATACACACACACATACTTTCACACACACACGCACACACACACACACACGCACACACACACACATACTTTCACACACACACACACACACACACACACACATACTTTCACACACAGACACACACACAAACAGACATCTCCTTCCCGGCCGTCCAAATAGGTGCTCTTAGTCCCCTGGACGAGTCGGACGGTCTGGGTCTTCTACACACAGACATCACTTCAAAAATGTTTGATTCGTAATCAGGGATGCTTGAAACAGGCTCTCCCGTCGAAAACTCGAATTCGAATTTTCAACCCCCGTCACCATACTTTCCTTATACATTATGTATATAAAGAAAGTAAAAATATTTGATGTGGGCAGCACATGACTTTCCTTATACAATGCAATGAATTTACTACTTTTACAGTTAAAAAAATGTTATTCTTATAGTAGATACTTATATTCTTTCCAAGATATCGAATTTTCTTCAATTAGTCGTCATTTTCATTGATTTGGCGTCATTTTTAATAAATTGGCGAGTTTTTTGGTTAATTTAGCAATATTTAAAAAATTCGCCATGTTGGCGACATTCCACCAAATTCGTCGCCAAAATCTCGCCAAGCGTTATGGACGGAAATATAAGTTATTCTTACAGCAGATAAATGACTATTGGCGTTCAAATACAAAAGTATTACTCAAAGTATCTTTTTTCATGAATGGAACGAGCTATATCCACGAGAATGATGTCACCAAATTTATCGCATGGTATTACATATGAAAAGTGAACATGTTTCTCAACAGGAAATATTTTTGTATATTTTATATGATTCTTTGATAATTATTTTGAAAAATGTGCAATATCTGAGAACGGTTCATCTTAGCGTTCTAAAGTTTATGTCAGTCGTTTTCTAATGAAAAATTACATTCGAAATGTCTATTTCCGTAACTTTATTAGTGGTTTTGATTTTTCGACGATTTTTTCAAAATTTTACTCGAAAATTTAGGGGAGTTTTGAACATTCGATTGCGTATAAAAATAATAGGCTTCCAGTGTTTACGGATTGTAATTTTTGTACCGAATTTCGTTTGAATCGGTCCATCCGTTCGTCAGTTATCGTCTCCACAGGCTCACACACACACACACACACACATAGACATCACTTCAAAAATGTTCGATTCGTGATCATCTATGCTTGAAACGTGCTCTCCCGTAGAAAATTCGAATTCGAATTTTCGACCCCGTCACAGTACTTTCCTTATGCATTATTGTATATAAGGAAAGTAATAAGTCCAATTACCAAACGACAACGAAAAAGAATTAAAAGTGCAAATTCAGAGTAATTTAAAATAATTATGGCTGTTATTTTGTGCAATTAAACTCAATTTAATGAATTATTGAAGAAATAAAGAGAACATGAAGATGATTCTGCAGGGAAAGTCATATACTGTCCACATCAGATTTTGTTGTCTAATTATAAATATAAATCTGCGAGCATCCACCAAGAAGATAAATCCCTGAACGTGAATTCTGAAACATCTTCCATAATTTAATCAAAGCTTACTTTTTGAAGTTGGAGAGGGGCTATTAAAAACATGTTTAAAACAAATCCATTTACTGTTACTTTTCATTTTATTGTCATTAACAAATATGCAAATAGTTGCTATTTCGTTCAAACGCATACATCTCGGGCAACGGCGGGTATTCCAGCTGTTGCATATGAATAGGTATACATTTATCATACAAATTGAGTTTCTATTTATATGAATACATTCTACCAAACTCCATATTTCTCCGTGGCCACAGTAGCAAATGCATTACTCGCTTTCATTATTCGTATGTAGCACACATAATTTACTTTAATTAATGCTCACTGTTGAAATAGGGATTTGTTAAAAACATGTTTGTAGTAAGTTCATTTAGGAGAACTTTTCCAATTACTGTTATCAACCAAAAATTCATATAATAGCAGATGTGTTAAGCTGTAGTTAATGATCCATGTTGGTATAAAGGACGGGAAACAAGCAAGTCCTTCACTCTCTCGGAAATATCATCCCTCAGCTAAGGGGAGACTAATTATGAAATCAATAACGAAGTGCTCTGCCTTAAGTACGTTGCTGATCTTAAATCGATGTTCGGTGAGTAGGAAAAGTTTCAAAATTTTGAAAACCAGTCCTCTAAGGATAATAATGATGCAGTGGGGTATGCTTTAGATCATTGTTATCCAACTTCAGCAATCCAACTCCAACAGGTCAAATGTTCTACCAATTTTTCTGCGCAGATCATACATTTTATTCCCTACACTAACTTCATATGGATCCTTCGTTCTTCGTTCATGGACCCTTCGTTCTTTGTTCATGGACCCTTCGGTCTTCGTTCATGGACCCTTCGGTCTTCATTCGTGGACCCTTCATTCATAAGGACCCTTCTAACTTTACATGGACCCTCTGTTCAGCATATTTGACGGATTGGTTCTCGACTCCAACAGCACGTAAAAAAGTAAGACTCGACACATAGTTTCATATTATAAAACATTTGCATCTGTAAAATGTTCACCTCGTTACATGACGTCGTTACGTTATTTGCGTACGTTTATCCCTTCGTTCAATATCTTTTACGGGCTCGTTCTTGACTCCCAAAAAACGTAGAGAGCTGGAAATCGGAAGACAGTTTCATCTCGAGGAAGATTTTCATTTGTAAAATTTTCAAGTCATTTCGTTACGTGGTTACGTCATTTGCGTACGTCATGACTATGTCTTTTCCCTTTTCATGCATTTTCCATGCGAATTACTTACTGTTCAGTGTCTTCAGATGAAATGTTCTCCTGAATTTGACGAGCCGTTCGCAAAGTTTTCACATCTTTACTTAATTACATTGCGTCATTTATGTAAGTCATATTTTACGGGCTCGTTCAAGAGGCACATAAAAAATAAAACTTTCTTGTCCAGTGCAACCAGTAATAGAATGATAAAAAAATGTTTGCTTTTTATATGCTTTCGAATTTACGTTAATAAATACTGATTTAATACAAAGCATAGTCCAAACTATTATCTTCTTATATTGACTATTGCTTTCAATGTTCTGAAAATTGTAATTATTTCTCCATATAGAAATATGCCATGATTATCTTGAATGTTTTAATAATTTTGGTTCTAATACTGCAAATTGCCAAAAATGTTCTATCTAATTCTAATAAAAGTAACTTGATTTAATCTTAGAGACACACAAAAGTTAAACTTTGTTGTCCAATGTAATCACTAATAGAATGACAAACAAATATTTGCTTTTCATTCGCGTTCGAATTTATGTTAAATACTAATTTAATGCGTAGTTCAAATTATCAGCCACTTGTATAGACTATTACGTTCATTATCCAAGGAATTGTAATTATTTCTCCATAGAGAATTATGTCATAGATAGCTTGAATTTTCAAATAATTCGTCTTGAAAATTGCCATAATTATTTTGTCTAATTCTAATAAAGGTAACTTGATTTAATCTCAGAGGCACACAAAAGTTAAACTCTGTTGTCCAGTGTAATCAGTATTAGAATGACAAACAAATGCTTGCTTGTCATACTCGTTTGAATTTATGTTAATAAATACTAATTTAAATAGTCAACTATCAGTTTCTTGTATAGACTACTGCATTCATTATTCCAAATATTGTAATTATTTCTCCATAGAGAATTATGTCATGGATATCTTGAATTTTCAAATAATTCGTGTTCTAGTCTTGCAAATTGCAAAAATAGTTCTATCTAATTCCATAGGCATACAAAAAGGCAAATTGTATTGTACAATGTTCTCGGCCGATGTGGTGGCCGAGCGGTCAAAGAGGCAGGCGTTTCCTCGTGACGGCTCGGCTGCCAGATTGCGGGTTCGAGTCCCGCCTGCTGACATGGATGTTGTAATGTCTTATTTGGGGCAGAAGTCAGACTTCTACCTTCGGGTGCCCCGGGTCAATAGACTAAACAGAAGCAGTGCACACATTCTTCCTTAAATGTAATGTTAGGGACACGACAACAACAACAACAACAATGTTCTCGTTGTTGTTGTTGTTGTTGTCGTGTCCCTAACATTACATTTAAGGAAGAATGAGTGCACTGCTTCTGTTTAGTCAAATGACCCAGGGCACCCGAAGGTAGAAGTCTGACTTCTGCCCCAAATAAGACATTACAACATCCATGCCCGCAAGCGGGGCTCGAACCCGCAATCTGGCAGCCGAGGAAACGCCTGCCTCTTTGACCGCTCGGCCACCACATCGGCACAATGTTCTCGATATTGGATATATAAAAATGCACAATTTGTACTGTGAGCGTTTAATGTTAAGAAGTTTCTCTGTATTTAAAAAGTGTTTTATACAAGATGATTCAAAATGATGGGGCAAAACTTTAAGGGGTGTTAGAACACCCCTAAACAAGCACTTTTCGCCATACAATGCATGATAGTAACGGATGCGATTAAGCACTAGAGGGCGCTGTCCAGCGAATGCTTTTTGTCGCGCTCGTCGTCAGTTCCACCGTGGATTTTAGAGAAAGAATGGATTGTTTCATAAATTAGGAGTAGGCCGACATGCATTTCATGTACAAGCTGCAGACGGGAATGCGAAGAAAGCCCAGATCCGTATGGAGTGGCCCTCCATCGTGTTGGAACCACGGCCCGATTTGGGCTTTCCTCGCATTCCCGTCGGCAACTTGTACATGAAATTCATGTCGGTCTTCTCCTGACTTCTGAAACAATCCATTTCTTCTAAAATCCACAGTAGAACTAACGGGGAGCGCGACAATAGGCGCTTAACCGCGTGCGTTATGACCATGTATTGTACAACGAAAAGTGCTTGTTTAGGTGTGTTCTATCACCCCTTAAAGTTTTACCCCATCGTTTTGAATCACCCTGTATGTAAATGTTGCATATAGAAATCCCTATGGTCTGAAAACAGGTCACCTCCGTTTCAGCATTCCTAACATGTGTCTCTGTCCCTAGAGGAAGCTGAAACATCGTCACGTGGCACTTTGAGGCGATCTGACTCTAAGGAATCCACCTCCTCTGAACATGAGTTCCTCAAGCAATACCAAGCCGTTACGCACAGGATGATTCACAGGAAGTCCAGCGTCGAGATGTACAAGAGGATAGCCAACAGGACCTTCGGTGAGTTAAATGGTTTGATCATTTTTATAATCGAGTGGTATATATAGTTATAGCATTTAAGATACGAGGCGGTAGCCAAAAGTTCCTGCAGTAGAATGGTAACGCATAATTGAGACTTAGAGTGGTAACACGTCATAATTGTAAATTAATTTAAATAAATTAAAGACGAAATCTTTAGATTTTAAAAGTCATTTAATAAACGTCCTATAGACGTACACATAGATTAAAAGTCAGAGCGCTTTAGAGCATCATTATACCCTTCCTCAGTGGCATTCACATGCCATTCATTATACCCTTCCTCAATGGCATGTGAATGCCACTGAGGAAGGGTATAATGATGCTCGAAAGCGCTCTGGCTTTTAATCTATGTGTACGTCTATAGGACGTTTATTAAATGACTTTTAAAATATAAAGATTTCGTCTTTAATTTATTTAAAACATAATTGAGAGTTGACGAGCTAGGCGTGTCTGTCTCTTCTTGAAGTATGTCAAGTTGCGTGGCAATAATTGAATATGGGTCATATTTGGAACCATTTCGTGAGTGCTTGCTCCCGACTTTGGTTTTTTTCTTGTTTTATGTAAACAACTTCTTTTTCTTCAACCCAGACCGTTCGACCAACTTGAAAGTATAAGGTATCTGTTTAGACTGCCGGGAAGTTCCACCCAATTTAGACCGAAACTCAATGGAGGCAGCATCCAAACAGGAACCGTACCCTCCTTCCTCTACCACCAACCTCACGGAAGGACTTACAACCCCACATATTTAACGTGCCCGTATTCTGCTTGAACACAGGGACAGATTGGGCAGAGGCGGGAATCGAACTCGAATCGTCAAAGGACAATCCCTAAACGCTAATCGCTGGGTTGTACCATCCCTAAGAAAACCACTTCGTATTTAGGAATCATCATTGACTACTTACGAGATTTTGGGCAAAATGAAATCACCCAGGACTCTCTTTTGCGCCTTGACAACGCCCCCACACGCACAATAGTGCCTCCAAACAGCAGTTTTTGAGAAACAAAATTACAGTCGTTCCACATTCCCCTAGGAAGGTCTATGCCTTAGATCTAGTACAGTGCAGTGTCTCTATGTTTCCCAGGATGAAGCTCTGATTCAGGAAGAAGAAAATTCCAGAAATTTCCTAGGTTAAACCAAAAACAATGCGTACTCTACACAGCATATTGAAAATTGTTTTCAGCAATAAAAATTACTCTGGGACAAATATTATGCTTCTCAAGGAAGGTACTTTGTAGGGGACTAGCGAAAAGGTAATATGACTTCTTGTTATATCCTATAGTATGATAATAATACATCTAACATCGACGTCATTACTACTTTACATATCATCACTACTTTATTTCATATTCTAATAATTTTAATAAATCTTAAGCTATTTCAATCCCGTTTCTAAACATTGAATGTGTATTGGTTTGTTAAATAATACTGTGCAATGAACGCATCCATATTTCAGTCGATTTTTACAAAATCCAATATTTCAATTGTCGCGAAATTTTCTATTTATTTCTTTCAAAATACGATTATTGCACAACATTACATTCAGGGTTAAAAAAATTTCACAGAATCAATAATGGCTTCCCCGTCGCGTAATTGATTTTCTATCGAGCTAACAAAATTGTGATAATTTTTTTTTTTATTAAATTGGTTAAATGTTGTAATTTCGATTTGAATTTTTTTCTAAATGAGCAATTCTCGCATTCTTTTAACAGAAAATAAATTATTTTTTTGTTAATACATTATTTTATGTATTTACTGGTTACTAGATTTTATTATTAAACTGTTACAAAATAGACCAAAAGTTTATTTATATGTCAATCCTAGGATATGCCAAATGCCAATCTTATTTATAGCATCTATGACACATATTTATCGTCCTATATTTAAGACTAGCCGCCTTTGGCGACCAGCCTGTTCGCTACCCTTGAAAATTCTGACCGTGGCAAACTCGTTGGCGCGACCTACCAGAAAGGTGTAAGGTAACTGCTTGGAAGGCCAGGAAGTGCCACACAATTTAGACCGGAACCCAATGGGGGAGGCATCCAAAGAGACCGTACCCTCCTTCCCCTACCACAAACCTCTCGGAAGGACTTGCAGTCCTACAATGTCTGGATTGTGGAGAAAAAAGAGCAAAAAGGTCAAAAAACGGTCGAAATCTCATAAAACAATAAATAACAAAAAAAATAATTAAAATTTTTAAAATCGGTTTTCACGTGTCCCCTTCCCACCCCCCAGGGTCTCCGATTGCCAAATTTCATAGCTCTCCGACGCGCGGTCGCGAAACGTATAGTGTATAAGACAGACAGACAGACGCACAGACACACAGACATTGCCTTTTATTATTTACTAGCCGCCTTTGGCGACCAGCCTGTTCGCTACCCTTGAAAATTCTGACCGTGGCAAACTCGTTGGCGCGACCTACCAGAAAGGTGTAAGGTAACTGCTTGGAAGGCCAGGAAGTGCCACACAATTTAGACCGGAACCCAATGGGGGAGGCATCCAAAGAGACCGTACCCTCCTTCCCCTACCACAAACCTCTCGGAAGGACTTGCAGTCCCACACGTTTAACGTGATCGTACTCCGCGTGAACACGGCTGCAGTTTTGGCAATGGCGGGAATCGAACCCGGGCCTACCGAGTGAAATTCCCGCGCGCTAACCAATGGGCTACCGTGCCATCCGCGACAATCTCCATAACTTTATTTTTATTCGGCAATTTTGGGAATCGAACCCGGGCCTACCAAGTGCAAATCCCGCGCACTAACCACTGGGGTACTTCACCCTCCGCGATATTCTTCATAACTTTCTTTTTATTCACCCAATTTAGACCGGAACCAAGTAGGAGAAGCATCCACAGGGACCGTACCCTTCTTCCCCTACCACCAACCTCTCGGAAGGACTTACAGACCCACATGTTTAACGTGATCGTACTCCGCGTAAACACGGCGGCAATTTTGGGAATCGAACCCGGGCCTACCTAGTGCAATTTCCGCGCGCTAACCATTGGGCTACTTTGCCCTACGCGACAATCTCCATAACTTTCTTTTTATTCATCCAATTTAGACCGTACCCTCCTTCCCCTACCACCAACTTCTCGGAAGGACTCACGGACCCACATGTTTAACGTGATCGTACTCCGCGTAAACACGGCGGCAATTTTGGGAATCGAACCCGGGCCTACTGAGTGCAATTCCCGCGCGCTAACCACTGGGCTTCTTCGCCCCCAGCGACTATCTCCATAACATTCTTTTTATTTACCCAATTTAGAACGGAACCCAGTGGGAGAGGCATCCACAGGGACCGTACCCTCCTTCCCCTACCACCAACCTCTCGGAAGGACTACCGGACCCACATGTTTATCGTGATCGTACTCCGCGTGAACACGGCGGCAGTTTTGGAAGTGGCGGGAATCGAACCCGGGCCTACCGAGTGCAATTCCTGAGCGCTAACCACTGGGCTGCCTCGCCCTCCGCAACTTTCTTTATATTCACCCAATTCAGACGGGAACCCTGTGAGGGAGGCATCCACAGGGACCATACCCTCCTTCCCCTACCACCAACCTCTCGGAAGGACTTCCGGACCCACATGTTTATCGTGATCGTACTCCGCGTGAACACGGCGGCAGTTTTGGAAGTGGCGGGAATCGAACCCGGGCCTACCGAGTGCAATTCCTGAGCGCTAACCACTGGGCTGCCTCGCTCTCCGCAACTTTCTTTATATTCACCCAATTTAGACGGGAACCCTGTGAGGGAGGCATCCACAGGGACCGTACCCTCCTTCCCCTACCACCAACCTCTCGGAAGGACTTCCGGACCCACATGTTTATCGTGATCGTACTCCGCGTGAACACGGCGGCAGTTTTGGAAGTGGCGGGAATCGAACCCGGGCCTACCGAGTGCAATTCCTGAGCGCTAACCACTGGGCTGCCTCGCCCTCCGCAACTTTCTTTATATTCACCCAATTTAGACGGGAACCCTGTGAAGGAGGCATCCACAGGGACCGTACCCTCCTTCCCGTACCACCAACCTCTCGGAAGGACTTACGGGCCCACATGTTTAACGTGATCGTATTCCGCGTGAACACTTCGGCAGTTTTGGCAGTGGCGGGAATCGTACCCGGGCCTACCGCTAACTTCCCGCGCGCTAATTTACAATTTAAAATGACCATATGCTCTCTAAGCTCTTAATTCCATCATCCTCATTCCATTGTTCCATCATTTAAAATATCCATAAAATTTAAATATCCATCGTTCCATCATTTAAAATATCCATAAAATTAAAATATCCATCGTTCCATCATTTAAAATATCCATAAAATTAAAATATCCATTTAAAAAATCCATATCGTTCCATCATTTAAAATATAAATATAATAATTTCTACAGTGCATATGTTAAGCTCTTATTTCATTTAAAATCGGAAGCGCGGGAAACGGAAAGTAAAAACTAATTCGGTTTCTTATTGTCCCACCCATCGCTATGCATATACAGAACCGTGACGTCACCTCCACCTTGACGTCCCCACCCACCACCTTCCCTGCTTCAGCGGGGGAGAAACGAACGGAACGCCGAGAAATTTAAAATCATGACGTCTTTAAAATTGCGATCCTGAAGGCAATTTTCATTATTTCTGGACCAGATTAGACTTGTAAGAATGCCAGATATTTCAGCTTTCTAAAAATGTAAATTATTAGTCGAAATTATGAGTACTTTTTACTATGCGAGAATTTAAAAACCAAAAATCGTTTTTTTGAGCCAAAAGTGACTTTTGCTTTAAAATCATAAAAAAATATTAGAATTTGTCCCTGAGATTTGAAATTGATATATTTTTACTCGAAATTCTCTGCTCTTTCCGATGGTGTGATTTGTTTTTTTCTACAATGTCTGGATTGTGGAGAAAAAAGAGCAAAAAGGTCAAAAAACGGTCGAAATCTCATAAAACATTAAATAACAAAAAAAATAATTAAAATTTTCAAAATCGGTTTTCACGTGTCCCCTTCCCACCCCCCAGGGTCTCCGATTGCCAAATTTCATAGCTCTCCGACGCGCGGTCGCGAAACGTATAGTGTATAAGACAGACAGACAGACGCACAGACACACAGACATTGCCTTTTATTATTTACTAGCCGCCTTTGGCGACCAGCCTGTTCGCTACCCTTGAAAATTCTGACCGTGGCAAACTCGTTGGCGCGACCTACCAGAAAGGTGTAAGGTAACTGCTTGGAAGGCCAGGAAGTGCCACACAATTTAGACCGGAACCCAATGGGGGAGGCATCCAAAGAGACCGTACCCTCCTTCCCCTACCACAAACCTCTCGGAAGGACTTGCAGTCCCACACGTTTAACGTGATCGTACTCCGCGTGAACACGGCTGCAGTTTTGGCAATGGCGGGAATCGAACCCGGGCCTACCGAGTGAAATTCCCGCGCGCTAACCACTGGGCTACCGTGCCATCCGCGACAATCTCCATAACTTTATTTTTATTCGGCAATTTTGGGAATCGAACCCGGGCCTACCAAGTGCAAATCCCGCGCACTAACCACTGGGGTACTTCACCCTCCGCGATATTCTTCATAACTTTCTTTTTATTCACCCAATTTAGACCGGAACCAAGTGGGAGAAGCATCCACAGGGACCGTACCCTTCTTCCCCTACCACCAACCTCTCGGAAGGACTTACAGACCCACATGTTTAACGTGATCGTACTCCGCGTAAACACGGCGGCAATTTTGGGAATCGAACCCGGGCCTACCGAGTGCAATTTCCGCGCGCTAACCATTGGGCTACTTTGCCCTACGCGACAATCTCCATAACTTTCTTTTTATTCATCCAATTTAGACCGTACCCTCCTTCCCCTACCACCAACTTCTCGGAAGGACTCACGGACCCACATGTTTAACGTGCTCGTACTCCGCGTAAACACGGCGGCAATTTTGGGAATCGAACCCGGGCCTGGTAACTGGTTGGACGGCCAGGATGTGCCACCCAATTTAGACCGGAACCCAGCGGGGGAGGCATCCACAGGGAACGTACCCTCCTTCCCCTACCACCAACCTCTCGGAAAAACATACGGACCCATATGTTTAACGTGATCGTACTCCATGTCAGTGGCGGAAATCGAACCCGGGCCTACCGCGTGCAATTCCCGCGCGCTAACCACTGGGCTACTTCGTCCTCCGCGACAATCTCCATAACTTTCTTTTTATTCACCCAATTTAGACCGTACCCTCCTTCCCCTACCACCAACCTCTCGGAAGGACTCACGAACCCACATGTTTAACGTGATCGTACTCTGCGTGAACGTGGCGTAAGTTTTGGCAGTGGCGGGAATCGAACCCGGGCCTACTGAGTGCAATTCCCGCGCGCTAACCACTGGGCTGCCGCGCCCTCCGCGACAATCTCCATAACTTTCTACATATTCACCCAATTTAGACGGGAACCCAGTGGGGGAGGCATCCACAGGGGCCGTATCCTCCTTCCCCTACCACCAACCTCTCGGAAGGACTTACGGACCCACATATTTAACGTGATCGTATTCCACGTAAACACGGCGGCAGTTTTGGCAGTGGCGGGAATCGAACCCGGGCCTACCGCTAACTTCCCGCGCGCTAATTTGCAATTTAAAATGACCATATGCTTAATTCCATCATCCTCATTCTATTGTTTCATTGTTCCATCATTTAAAATATCCATAAAATTAAAATATCCATTTAAAATATCCAAAAGTTAAAATATACATTTAAAAAATCCAGATCGTCCCATCATTTAAAATATAAATATAATAATTTATATAGAGCAAAGGCGCTCTATTCAGAACCGTGACGTCACCTCCACCTTGACGTCCCCACCCACCACCTTCCCTGCTTCAGCGGGGGAGAAACGAACGGAACGACGAGAAATTTAAAATCATGACGTCTTTAAAATTGCGATCCTGAAGGCAATTTTCATTATTTCTGGACCAGATTAGACTTGTAAGAATGCCAGATAGTTCAGCTTTCTAAAAATGTAAATTATTAGTCGAAATTATGAGTACTTTTTACTATGCGAGAATTTAAAAACCAAAAATCGTTTTTTTGAGCCAAAAGTGACTTTTGTTTTAAAATCTTTAAAAAATATTAGAAATCGAAATGGAGATTTGAAATTGATATATTTTTACTCGCAATTGTCTGCTCTTTCCGATGGTGTGAGTTGTTTTTTTCTACGACGTCTGGATCGTGGAGAAAAAAGGGCAAAAAGGGCAAAAAAAGGTCGAAATCGCATAAAACATTAAATAAATAAAAAAATAATTAGAATTTTGAAAATCGGTTTTCACGTGTCCCCTTCCCTCCCCCCCAGGTCTCCGATTGCCAAATTTCGTAGCTCTCTGACGCGCGGTCGCGAAACGTATAGTGTATAAGACAGACACACAGACACACACACACACACACACACACACAGACATTGCCTTTTATTATTTACTAGCCGCCTTTGGCGACCAGCCTGTTCGCTACCCTTGAAAATTCTGACCGTTGTTGTTGTTGAAACCCAGACCGCCCGACCTACCAGAAAGGTGTAAGGTAACTGTTTGGACGGTCGGGAAGTGCCACCCAATTTAGACCGGAACCCAGTGGGGGAGGCATCCACAGGGACCGTACCCTCCTTCCCCTACCACCAACCTCTCGGAAGGACTTTCGGACCCACATGTTTAACGTGATCGTACTCCGCATGAACACGGCGGCAGTTTTGGCAGTGGCTGGAATCGAACCCGGGCCTACCGAGTGCAACTCCAGCGCGCTAACCAATGGGCTACCGCGCCCTGAAAATTCTGACCGTGGCAAACTCGTTGGCGCGACCTACCAGAAAGGTGTAAGGTAACTGCTTGGAAGGCCAGGAAGTGCCACACAATTTAGACCGGAACCCAATGGGGGAGGCATCCAAAGAGACCGTACCTTCCTTCCCCTACCACAAACCTCTCGGAAGGACTTGCAGTCCCACACGTTTAACGTGATCGTACTCCGCGTGAACACGGCTGCAGTTTTGGCAATGGCGGGAATTGAACCCGGGCCTACCGAGTGAAATTCCCGCGCGCTAACCACTGGGCTACCGTGCCATCCGCGACAATCTCCATAACTTTATTTTTATTCGGCAATTTTGGGAATCGAACCCGGGCCTACCAAGTGCAAATCCCGCGCACTAACCACTGGGGTACTTCACCCTCCGCGATATTCTTCATAACTTTCTTTTTATTCACCCAATTTAGACCGGAACCAAGTGGGAGAAGCATCCACAGGGACCGTACCCTTCTTCCCCTACCACCAACCTCTCGGAAGGACTTACAGACCCACATGTTTAACGTGATCGTACTCCGCGTAAACACGGCGGCAATTTTGGGAATCGAACCCGGGCCTACCGAGTGCAATTTCCGCTCGCTAACCATTGGGCTACTTTGCCCTACGCGACAATCTCCATAACTTTCTTTTTATTCATCCAATTTAGACCGTACCCTCCTTCCCCTACCACCAACTTCTCGGAAGGACTCACGGACCCACATGTTTAACGTGCTCGTACTCCGCGTAAACACGGCGGCAATTTTGGGAATCGAACCCGGGCCTGGTAACTGGTTGGACGGCCAGGATGTGCCACCCAATTTAGACCGGAACCCAGTGGGGGAGGCATCCACAGGGAACGTACCCTCCTTCCCCTACCACCAACCTCTCGGAAAAACATACGGACCCATATGTTTAACGTGATCGTACTCCATGTCAGTGGCGGAAATCGAACCCGGGCCTACCGCGTGCAATTCCCGCGCGCTAACCACTGGGCTACTTCGCCCTCCGCGACAATCTCCATAACTTTCTTTTTATTCACCCAATTTAGACCGTACCCTCCTTCCCCTACCACCAACCTCTCGGAAGGACTCACGAACCCACATGTTTAACGTGATCGTACTCTGCGTGAACGTGGCGTAAGTTTTGGCAGTGGCGGGAATCGAACCCGGGCCTACTGAGTGCAATTCCCGCGCGCTAACCACTGGGCTGCCGCGCCCTCCGCGACAATCTCCATAACTTTCTACATATTCACCCAATTTAGACGGGAACCCAGTGGGGGAGGCATCCACAGGGGCCGTATCCTCCTTCCCCTACCACCAACCTCTCGGAAGGACTTACGGACCCACATATTTAACGTGATCGTATTCCACGTAAACACGGCGGCAGTTTTGGCAGTGGCGGGAATCGAACCCGGGCCTACCGCTAACTTCTCGCGCGCTAATTTGCAATTTAAAATGACCATATGCTTAATTCCATCATCCTCATTCCATTGTTTCATTGTTCCATCATTTAAAATATCCATAAAATTAAAATATCCAAAAGTTAAAATATACATTTAAAAAATCCAGATCGTCCCATCATTTAAAATATAAATATAATAATTTATATAGAGCAAAGGCGCTCTATTCAGAACCGTGACGTCACCTCCACCTTGACGTCCCCACCCACCACCTTCCCTGCTTCAGCGGGGGAGAAACGAAGCGTCACGCCGAGCGGAACGGCGAGAAATTTAAAATCATGACGTCTTTAAAATTGCGATCCTGAAGGCAATTTTCATTATTTCTGGACCAGATTAGACTTGTAAGAATGCCAGATGTTTGACCTTTCTGAAAATGTAAATTATTAGTCGAAATTATGAGTACTTTTCACGATGCGAGAATTTAAAAACCAAAAATCGTTTTCTTGAGCAAAAAGTGACTTTTGTTTTAAAATCTTTAAAAAATATTAGAAATCGAAATTCAGATTTGAAATTGATATATTTTTACTCAAAATTCTCTGCTCTTTCCGATGGTGTAATTTGTTTTTTTCTACGATGTCTGGATCGTGGAGAAAAAAGGGCAAAAAGGGCAAAAAACGGTCGAAATCGCATAAAACATTAAATAAATAAAAAAATAATTAAAATTTTAAAAATCGGTTTTCACGTGTCCCCTTCCCTCCCCCCCCGGGTCTCCGATTGCCAAATTTCGTAGCTCTCCGACTCGCGGTCGCGAAACGTATAGTGTATAAGACAGACACACAGACACACAGACATTGCCTTTTATTATATAGAAAGAAGAAGATAGGCAATATCTAAATAGATATTAAATTTAGGATAAGTTTTTCTGTTCCTCCAGTTTATAGACAGTTTCAGTTTATAGACGTATGTACTAAAATTAGTACAAGAAAATAAAAAATTTAAAATGTTTATATTTTACAAAAAATGCATTAACAAATGCTTCAGAATCTTACTAGAAGATGTATCTATGTATCTGCCTGTCTGTCTGTGCAGCCTGTAGCAGGAAGTCTAAGCGCCGAACGGCCATGAAATTTGGTATAGAAGTACTTCTGTACGCAAATAAGTGCCCCTTGGTGCTATTTTAATACAATACACGCAATTACACTATTTTTTTTAGTTTAAATGATCACCAAACTTTGATTATTTCTGCAACGAAGCCTAATTGTAATGGATGCAGAATGTAAACAAGTGATTGTAAGATGAATTGTATCAGAATTGCTGAATTTTTTTCAAGCAAAATTATTTAACTCTAGAGTCTGGAATAAAAGTGTATGAATGAAATATTCATTCCTTTTACATAGAGAGAGCCAGACGACTTATATTTCGATGACGTCATTTGAATAAAGTTCATTTTTTTCGATGAAATTTTAAGTTTTCAAATATAATAAATTATTGTAGTATTGTGATAATTTTAAAAATATTACCGCTGAATGTATCGCATTTTAGAGATGTTTAAATAAAATTGCATTTCAGTTTGAAAGTGTTTCATAATCAATGTTTTATGCGTGATTGATCCTTCTTGTTTCTTACATAAACAAACATTTTTCTAACATTTCTAGTTTCAATACTACAGTTTTCTTCAATGTTTCCATTTCTTTTAGAGATTGACAAAAGAGTAATCGTCCACAGAAACAATGGTGAGTTCGGATTCCGAATTCATGGAAGTAAGCCCGTAGTGGTGTCTGCCATCGAGAAAGGTAATCTACTTATATTTCTCTGGAAATGATTTTATTTACTTCTCCACAATATTATATCATTCGTTCACTCTTGGGCCTGGGCAGCCTACAGAGAGGGACGAACATCACTCCAGTGAATATATTTTATGTTACAAAAACAAAACATAAATACCTGTAAAGGAATAATGAATTAATTGCAGATACGAGGATCACACTGCAAGTTTTGAGACAAGGGCAGACGATATGCGCTATAAAAAAATTATTGGTTGGATACGTGAGACCAGAATATGTTCTCACATGAGACACTTTTACTTGTAGCATTTATGGTGCCCAGAACGGCTAACAAAGCTGTAGTCTGACTTGCACCGGGGTTTATGAGGACTTGAACTTTAAGGTCAAAAGGACTATAAATTTAGGGGTGCCAGACCAGAGAGGCTGAGCGGGGCCTTGCTAAATGTGAAATGATGCCATTGGGTTAAGAAGAACCAATGAGCGCCAAGGGGAAGAAGGGCGGAGCTACCCCCCCCCCCACACACCACCACCACCGAGGGAACCACAGCTTGGAGCAGACGAAAGAAAAAGAATTCAGTTGTAGACGAAATCAGATGCAAACAACGAGAATAAGGGATGGAGATCAGACATGACGAGAAGATGATCCAATTTTGACTAGAGCACGAGTAGACAAAAAATGAAAAACCTAACAGCTTTGTAGAGTGTTCCGTAGAGGTGATCTATGTGCGAGTGCATTAAAAGTACGAGTAGGAGCCACACACCACAGAGTTATGGCAGTACTTTCAGCACTAAGACTGATGCAAGCCTTTGAGAGATGATAAGCCCAAGACTAAACTGGAAGGTATGTGCTCAGATTATCACAGGTCCATTTAAACTCTTTTATCTCCGTAGACGATAATTTGTGGCAACAATTACAATTTAGCTATCGTAAAATAAATTTTAAAAGAAAAGAAAATGGAGTTGACTCGAGAGCATTATCAAGCTATGATTTTCTATGATTTTAAAATGGGCTAAATCAAGAAGAATGTCTTCAACGTCTACAGTTAGCATATTGAAATGATGCTCCATCTCGTGCCACTGCATTCAGATGGTTTACAGAGTTTAGAAGAGGCCGAAATTCTCTCTTAGATGAAGAACACACAGGAAGAGCTTTGTCAGCTGTAGTCCCAGAAAATGTGTCGGTCATTCGAAAAATGTTAATCCATGATAATCGCTGTACCTACCAAATGATACAGAAGGAACTTAACATTGGATTCGCAGCTATACATAAAATTATTCATGAAGAACTGCTTATGAAAAAATTAGTTTGTCGTTGGGTCCCCCATAATTTAACAGAACACCAAAAAGCGGAGCGTGTCAGAATCAGTAAAGAAACCCTAAAATTACTTAATGATGGTGGACACCATTATTTCTAAAATCATAACTGGTGATGAAACGTACATACCGTGTTCTGACGTTCCAACACGTCAAGAAAGTAAAGTATGGGTCTTAGAAGATGACACCACACCAACAATGATGAAAAGACAACGAGCAGTGCAAAAAATAATATATGCCGTGTTCTTCAGAAGTACAGGTCTGGTCAAAGCCATAAAGCTAAAGGGACAGAAGACAGTTACAGTTAATTGGTACACTACTAAGTGTCACCGGCCACACATTAAGCTGCCATAAGCTCTAGGGTTAGTCGTGTGGTCTGGGCCTTCAACTACTAAGTGTCTTCCAGAAATTCTTCAGTAAGTGAATGTTAGGGGACTCATGCTTCACCATGGCAATGGATCTTCTCATTCAGCAAGAATGACAGTCGAATTTCTTGAACAAAAAAACATCAAAATGATAAAACATCCACTCTATTCTCCTGATCTTGCTATGTGTGACTTTTGGCTATTTTCTAATCTAAAAAAATTTTACGTGGACGTCGTTTTCATTCCGAAGATGATATTGATGAGGCTGTAAAAACATATTTTTCATCGATTCCAAGAAATGGATGGCTTGAAGTATTTAATCTTTGGAAAATTCGCCTACAAAAGTGCATCGATATTGGAGAGAAGTACATTGAACACGCCTAAGAGTTATACATATATATATATGTATATATATATATGTATATATATGTATATATATATATATGTATATATATATATATATATGTATATATATATATTAAGTTTAACTTGTACCACTTATCCGTATCTCAAAAATTTCAGTGTGACCCTCGTACAAGTCATATGCGAAAGTTAAATTTATAGATGCTAAAAATGTAGCAACAACACCTTTCAAAAATAGGATTTTTAAAAAGAAAAGCAACCTTAAATACAGAAATAAAACTTTTATTGTAATGCAATATAGGATGGGATTCATTTTTCCAATTAATCACAAATGTTCTTACTGTAGGATGTAATGCTAGAAAGTTTAGTTCTCATAGTAGGCCTCGCCAGGGATACGTATGATAGATCTTTGCTAGCCATATATCGTGCTTTTTATTAACACTTTACAACAAAGTTGAAAAGTGTTTATGACTTTGTTCATTCTGTCTGTCTGTCTGTCTGTCAGTTAGCACGATAACTGCCGTAAAAATGACTTAATCAAAATGAAATTTTAGTATGTTGTTCAGACGGTCTGTAGGACCTATGGGAATATAAATAAATAATATCACCCAATTAGTTTTGGATTGAACTCGGGTTGAAAAAATGAAATACATTGAACCCTATGGGACCTAATTTTTAAAACATTTTTTAATCGGATTTCAAATCCACAAATTGCATCGAAAATTTTAGGTAATATTCAAATTGCTTCATAAAATATATAAAAAAAAATTCAGCAAAATATATTCAGTAGTTTTTTAAATAAAAATTAAAATAATAATAACACCCCTTATATGAAGCCATCACGTGACCCACTTCAAAGTGATATATGGCATCCATCTTGTCTCAAAATCGTGATTTTTAAAATTCTTTTTAATTCATATTGAGTGTTGTATCCGTCCTAAAACCACTTTATATTTGCCTAAATTCTGTGCATCTACATACTGAAACAACTCAATGACAATATATTTGAGTTTAAATGCTCATCCAAATTTGATTATTTCTACAACGAAGCCTATTTTTCACCTATGTAAAATGTAAACAGCAAAATATGTAGAATGAGTTGTATTAGAATTGCTGTATTTCTTTAATACAAAATCATGGAGTCTGCATAGCTGATATGAATGAAATATTCATTGATTTTACAAAGAGCAGGACGACATTTTCCGATGAAGTTTTACGCATAGAGTTTAATTACTTGTAGCTCCATGGTCTTAATTTTCAAATAAAATAAATTATTATAGTATTGTGATGAATGACATGAATGGGAAATTATTTATGAATGAAATGCTGCTTTTATAGAGAGAGCCAGGCGTGTTATTTTTTCTATGACGTCATTTGAATGAATTTCAGTTGTTTTCGATGAAATTTTCAAATATAATAAATTATCGTAGTATTATGATAATTCTAAAATTATCACCGAGGAATGTATCAAATTTTAAAGATGTTTAAACCAGGCAATTTATATTTCAATGCCGTCATTTGAATGAAGTTCATTTTTTTCGATGAAGGTTTAAGCTTTCAAATATAATAAATTAATGTAGTATTGTGATAAGCTTTGAAATATTACCGAGGAATGCATTGCATTTTAGACATGTTTAAATAAAATTTCATTGAAGTTGGAAAGTGTTTCATAATCAATGCTTTAAACATGATTGATCTCTCTTGTTATTAATCTACTGGGATGTTCTAAATATCATGTTCTAATAGAATGTGGACCATATAAATTCGAAAAGTAGAAGCAAAAATTTATATATTGTTTACATTATTTTAGAAATAAACCATGTATTCATTGACAATAAGAAATACACGATAACACAGTTTTCCCCTGTTAAAACATATAATTATTGTCCCAATCAATTCCAATTACGGAGAATGAATTTCTATTGCAGCTTCTTTTGAATTAATGATTCTTGTTCTATCATTTTCAAATAGAGAGATAGCATTTGTTGCATCTCAAACATGCAAGTTTATAATATTATTATCGTCCTGTTATTAAAATTTAGGCTGAAATTATTCATAAATTTAAGTCCCGATATGGCGTCACGAAGCGGGAAGCAATTGCTTTCTCCTCCGTTGTTTGACCTACCTTCTTTCTAAAGACCCTATCACACCACAGTAATTTGGGACAACACACCGTTCACAAAACAGCTTTGGGACGTTTGTGACGTCACTCCACGCAGCACAGAACGAAAGTGACGTCACTCCAAGCAGCAAATGGGGAAGCTAAGCTTCCCCATTTGCTGCTTGGAGTGATTAAGTGTGAGCGTCAGTAAATTTTCTGCCCTATCCGCGCTTTGTTAACTTTCGCGGCACACATATTTCGCCGAAATTCTGCTCAAACAGTTGTGAAATATTGTTTTATAGATAAAATGCTATGCTTAGATTATATTAAAACTAAATTTAATACCCAATAAAACATAGAATATATGTTTTATTTTAATTTAAAATATTTTTGGTGCTGCCATCTGTTGTCGTAATTTAATTCATACCGACTATTTTTATTTTTAATTGAACATTTTTAAATGTCTATTCCTTCTAATACGGTATTAAATACAACAACAGATCATATATAATGCCATAATCACGGAAACGTAATTGAACTTGGACTTGAAGACAAAGGAACTTGAAGACAAAACTGCAGTCCTCAGTGATGTATATTCAGATCCCTTATCAAATTTATAAAATGATAAATTAACTATCCGTGATTGTGGCGCTATTATATATGATCTGTTGTTGTATTTAACACTGTATTAGAAGGAATAGATATTTAAAAATGTTCATTTAAAAATAAAAATAATCGGTTTGAATTAAATTACGACAGCAGATGGCAGCACCAAAAATATTTTGGATTAAAATAAAAAAATATATTCTATGTTTTTTGGGGCATTAAATTTAGTTTTAATATAATCTAAGCATTGCATTGTATCTTTCAGAAAATATTTCGCAACTGTTTGAGCAGAATTTCGGCGAAATATGTGTGCCGCGAAAGTTAACAAAGCGCGGATAGGGCAGAAAATTTACTGACGCTCACCTTTAAATATGGAAGGGGCGTGGTAATTGTTTGTAAGGAGGCCCTAATTTGCAGCCCTGCTTGAGACACATTTTAACAAACCTTATCCATCAAAATTGTTAATAATTCGCATTTCAGGGGTATATATAATAATGCAGAGTTGCTGTGAAAGTCCTTAGGCACCACAATAACTTTATAAAGAAACGTCAGTGAAACGATTAGATCTATCTGCAGTAAAGTGACCGTGCCCGATGGATGAAATTGGCTGCAGAGCTCCTAGCGGAGAATTTAAAAAGGATCACGGACTCGGCAACAAAGCGAGATAAACAAAAACAGCCCATTATAAAATTGTAGAACATTGACTAAAGAGTAAAAATCGGCACCAGGAACGAAGGAGACGCGTATAAGGAAGGCAATAAATGCTAGCCAAAAAGTCGTATCATCAGGGTTTGTAACACAGTGATACCTAAAATACTGGACAAAATAGTGGCCATGTATTCTTTCTCGAATTCAAATGTGTATTGTTGCTGACAGGAGGGCATTTTGAACGAGCTGTACATTAGATGCCTTTGCATCAATCAAAACGAAGACTTTAAACGCAATTCCCCGGGCAACCGACCCCTTCTACTACGTTCCTAAGATAGATAAAAACGAATAATGTAAAATAGGGACCCCGACCTCTCTCAGCCATAGACGTATATAGTGTATTTTTAGGGTGAGAAAGTCGAGTAGGTCTACTGCACAGTAGAAAATATAACGTGAAATTGCATAAATATCATAGTAACGATCGCTAAGATAGAGAAAATCTATCAAAAAAATTGGTCGAATTTTCGGACTAAGTGGGAGCTTTGAAATAGACGAATACATTTTTACCTTCAAAGATCAGGTTTTTTTTTCTCTCTCTCTCTCTCTTTTTTACAAATAAATATTTAAAACTATTAAAATTCTCGAAATTTTAAAAGTTTCGGACTACTCTCCGGATTGGTAGCTGCGTTTAGACAAAAACTCGAGCTTCTACTCCCAGTAGGGAAGGGGGGGTCGGAAAAGATAGCACATACAGTCTTACCCTCAACATGGCCCCGAAAGAGCTTTTTTTTATTTCATAAATATTTAAAAATCTATTAAATTTTTCAAAACCATTCGGCTACTGCCCTAATCGAAAACTGCATTTAGAAAAACACGTTCTTCTTGGCCAAGTGGGGATTTTGGAATAGAAAACACATACAAACATACACGATTGTCTTATAATAGTATAGATGTTTGTGTGGATCTTTAAAACTTGTTTTCGCTCGCTTGAACTTCCCCCAAAATATGGTGAGCCCTAGACGGCCGAGATCGGTACAGTTCAAAATCCACACAATTAAAATATACCACGTGTGCAAATTTGAGCTTTCTAGTTGGTCGGGTTATCCCTAGAAAACATGTACCTTTTCTACCCCAGGACAGACTGGACCGATAAGCAGGGCTGTCCTGAAGAAAATTCTTGAGAGTATGTGGTTCTGTCTCATTTAAAGAGTATTTAAATTGTGGTGTTCCAAGGGGTGGAGGCCCTAGTGGGGGGTGAAAGGGGGGCGCTACTCCCTTGAAAATTTTTGAATCATTTAGAGCATATAATTGTTTTTTTAAGCCCATAAATCACTTTTCATAATATTAATAGCTTAATACTTAGCACGACATATATTAATATATATATATAATATATATATTAATAGATTAACAGATATGGATCATTTTGCAACTTGAAACGCTTTCTATTATTTTTTCCTGCACTTACTTTTGTTTTTTTGTAGTTTTTCACACTTACTCACTTTAATATTACCTACATACATAATTCTCATTTCTTCCTTAATACCCACTAATATTCTGAAAAAGTTATTTCCATCATATGGCAACATCCGTTTACACTTTTATTAAAACATTAAGGAAAAAAAAAACATTTACAACACCGAGAAGAGTGGTCAAAAAAATATAATTACTTCGCTGTCAATTCTTTTACACGTTCACCTTTTCAGCTAATAACTTGTAGCTGTAGTAACCTAGTAACTAATGTAAAATATTACTAGAAATAAATATTTGGGGCAGGCAGCTTCGTTAGAAAGGATAGGGAATTCAATCGATGCCTTGCACGGCTAAAAAGGGCTACAAAAAGCTGAACTTAATTGAAAGTTGCCCCAAAACCAGAAAATACAAGTCGTTTCGGGACAGCCCTGCAGGTAAGGTTCAAAATCAATAGAATCAAAATGTTCCACAAAAGACCCCGGTAAGTCAAATTTCATGTTACAAGGAATATTGGAATCTGGACCTCAAAGATTTGAAACACGGCAAAATTTCCTCGGCTTATACAAGGTGCCCACTTATATCCGTTACACCCCCCTTAACTTCTAAACGGTAACAGCTTAGGCCATAAATTTGGTGTCTAGGTATAGTAAAAAGGCTATGCGCTACTCGATGAGACAACTTACGACGCCATCTATCGGCAAATTTTGGAATTAGCGGTCCTATCTCGTAAACGGTGAAAGATACGTGAAAAAAGTCAATTAGAAAGTTATAGAGCACTCTCGATTTAGTACGAAAAGATACCTTGCGCACAATAATACTCAAAACAGAATGCAAAAAATGAACATTTGTTTGATTGTGAAGCGAAGCGGGAAAAGACCACCTTACGGACTAAATACGAGACTGTATTGTGGCGCAGGGGAAACACACGTGATTCGCATTCATGAGGACCGTGGTTCTGTCCCCACCGGTTGCGTGTTTTACTGAATGTCTCTACAAACCATGAAACCTTTCTGCTGATCTTGCAAAATCGTCTCTCCAAACACACAGTTCAACTCAACCATGTCTGGTATAAAAATCACATGGATCTCATGTATTATGCAAATGAGGATGGAACGTCATACCTGTTCACCAGAGACTTAGAGAGTTCACCAGAGGATGTTTCTGCTGGGTTGTACGTTAAAGCGGAGAGTTATGGCAAAATTTGGCAGTAACGAGTATTGCGAGATGGTGTTAATTTACGGTGAATGTGGGCGTAAGGCAAAATCAGCTGCAAGGCTGTATCGTGAACGTTTCCCTCAAGGCCCGCATCCTACACGGCAGACCATCTTAAAAGTTGTAAAATGTTTAAGGCAGACGGGCTGCGTGACCAGCCGACCTCGAATTCGTACACCTCGTAATGTAGGACGCAAAGTGCAACCTGAAGATGTGCTAGCCGCTCTCGCCCATCCTCAGAGCAGCACAAGAATGATCAGTGAAAATTGTGGCCTCTCAAAAAGTCGCGTCTGAAAAATCTTGAATGAATCAGGTGCTCATCCATATCGATACACACCTGTGCAGAGATTGCTGCCAAGAGATGGCGAGAGACGTTACACGTGGTGCAACTTTGCGATGAATAACTTAGAGGTCCACCCAACATTCCTGCCAGACATAATATGGACGGATGAGGCATGTTTTTTGAGGAATGGAATGTTTAATAGACAGAACGTTCATACTTGGTCGCTGGAAAATCCGAGATATGCCATCGAAGTTCGACATCAACAACGCTGGTCGATTAATGTTTGGTGCGAATTTTTAATGACAGGTTCATTATACCAGTATTTTACGAGGGCACGTTAACGGGACAACGGTATTTGCAGCTTCTGCAGGATGTAATAACCGACTTTGTTGAGAATCTACCGTTGCACCAACTCCTAAATGTATGGTTCCAACATGATGGCGCACCTTCGCATAAGATTTCAAACGTTCAGCAGTACCTAATGGAGACATTCCAATATCAAGTCATCGGGTATGGTGGCTCTGTCGAGTGGCCCCCGCGCTCACCTGACTTGACCCTATTGAACTTCTTCTTATGGGGACACATAAAAGGGTAGGTATATGCGACCCCTCCGCCAACATTGCAGGATCTTCGACGACGCATTACTGATGCTTGTGCGTCCGTAACACCTGCCATGTTGCACAATGTGCAGCGAGATATCTAGACCAGAGTGCAAATGTGTATAGTGGCTAACGGAGAGCATTTTGAGCAATATACTATTGTATATAAATGATCCTGAAGACAGGGAAGTGTCTCAGTTTCTTTCTTCCACTCTTTATGACATGACAATTTTCGAAATTGTGACCAAACAAATGTTCTTTGCAAACATTTTTTGCATTCTGTTTTGAGTATTAATATGCGCAATGTATCTTTTCGTACTAAATTGAGAGTGCTCTACAACTTTCTAATTGACTTTTTTCACGTATCTTTCACCGTTTACGAGATAGGGCCGCTAATTCCAAAATTTGCCGATAAATGGTGTTGTAAGTTGTCTCATCGAGTAACGCATAGCCTTTTTACTATACCTAGACACCAACTTTATGGCCTAAGCTGTCACCGTTTAGAAGTTAAGGGGGTGTAACGGATATAAGTGGCCACCCTGTATAAACACGTCTATCCTATAACTGTTGTAGCCTGCGTGGAGGATGCGTGAGCATTTTCTTTCACGTATATTTCGAATGGAACATCTCCTGGCTCGAAGAGACACTCTAAGATATCAGTAATAAGGCCAAAGCGAATAATAAGGCCAGCGCGAGATCAGGTGTGCGCGGGAGTACATACCTGCGAGCCCAGCTAACCAACTAGGGTTTATAGCTTTCAGTGGGACATCGAGGCGCAACCGCTACATCTCTTTTCCAGCAAAGCCGCAACCTCGGTCGCGAAACACGGCGGAATCATTCACCGGGCAGGGGCCGAAGGCACCTGCCGGGCTCGACTCCGGTCACCGGCCAGACCTGGGCTCAGGGCATAAATAGCCACAGTCCCGTGATCCGGCCACCTGGAAGAGTCCGGGGACTGCCTCGTCACTTCCGCGATTGCATCCGTGAGTCATCAGCAGCGAGGTTGAGATACCCCCGGATTAATTTACCCCCCAGTTTGGAGGATCAAGGCTACAGAGCCAACATCCGAAACCACCATCTTGGGTGGCCCGCCCGGGGGGGGATGTGCGCGGTAGTAAAAAATCTGTGTATATTTATCTTCGTTTATTTACACAGAAAACATTTTATGCATTTATTTAGAATGATTTAGAATCAAAATAAATTACTTGATCGTCAATAATTATTTGTGTAGACACTGTCTAACCTTACCTACCTGAACGCTTCTCCCCTTAATACAATTCAGCGGGACTGCATATAAACGAGGTTAAAATAAAGTAATTTTACTAAAATGTGAATGTATCCTACCTGAATCATCTTCATATTCTAATGTTATATATATAAATATTTATTCTTTATGAAAGATTTGTCTGTATGCATTTTTACTTTCCCTGCAATACATGGTAATGTACCAGGGAAAGTATTGGAATCATGCTGAAAATCGTAACTCGAGTTTTCGACGGATCTACACGTTTTGAAATCTCTAGAATACGAAAAACTATTTTTAGCGTGACGGCTGTGTATGTGTCTGTCTATCTGTGTGTATATGTGTCTGTCTGTGCAATATATGTATCCGCTTTTACTCAAAAACAAAACTCGCCTTTTTTTGCGAAATAGCCGGTAAAAATTTCATGTATCCACTCTAGCTAAAATACTAATAGACCAAATTTCACAAAATTTTGTAGATAAGTTACTTCTGGAATACTCTGGTACTAATTAGATTTTGGTATAATTCGGGAAATAACAACCCGTCTTTTTTTTTTTACAAAATAGCCCGCAAAAATCGCGAAAATCTAGAAAAAGAAAAAAGACTACGTATGCTCAAATGTGTGAATTAAATTCTTGTTTTATACGCAATTTTTGATGAGGAAAAGAATATAACCATCTCCATTACTTTTGGACTAACCGTTCTCAATATATTTGAGATTTCTTGCATTTTTGTTACGCCACTTTCGGGAAAATGTCCAATTACCGAATAAAAACAAAAATTGAATTAAAAATGCAAATTTAGTGTTATTTTGTGCAATTAAACTCAATTTAATGAGTTATTAAAGAAATAAAGGAAAAATGAATTTGAGTCTGCAGGGAAAGTCAACTGCTGCTCACATCAGATATTTTATTAATATACCCCCTTAATAATTATAAAGGCGGACTTGTGCTTTACTTTTACTAAGGAATCAAGAAAGGGTTAAGGGGACCCTGCCTCCTATAAAAAATAAATAAATGGAAAATGCTGGCAATTATGTTCAATTATAAAACAAATTAGCTGCTGCATACTCGCTTAGCTGCATACACAGCTTCCTTTTCATTTTATATTATTTGTGGCACCACCCGTCACTAGTAAATTTTTCCTCTGCAGCTATTTGGACAGCCTTTAGTTAAGTCCGAAATCGATACCTTAGAACCTACAACATTTTTTTATCACAACATAGAGTATGATGGCAAAAAAATTTAAAGTGAATTAATTCTTTATAGGGTACGTACCGATAATATTTTACTAGGATATTTTATATAAAATATGATTTATCAGTGTATTTAATTTATCAGTATAATTAATATTTTCAGTTCATCTAGAAATCTGTGCTTAGTAAAAGTCACAGACTACTATACAGACCTGTCACTCTCGATAGTTTCGTTTTCGCGGCGGCCATTAGAGATAGACCAAACATTGGGTTGGCGCACTCTTGGCGATGGTCTGGTTTGTTCCGAGCGCTTGGCGATAGTCTGGTTTGGTTCCAAGACGATTTTCAATGTTATAACCCTATTTCGCTCGGCGAAAACTTAGAACAGACTAGCGTGGTTTGAGTAACGTGAAAAAGGATTATTTGTTAAGTGTTTAGATCATTTCATAGAAATGGATTGATAAAAGAAAACTGGTTGCGTTACAGGGTATGTAATTTATGTTTATTAAAATTGAAATAATTTTAGTTATCACCATTCTACATACGTGTTCATTATAAATATACACGTGTTCATAAGTATACACGTGTTCATATAAGTATATTAGTGCTGTGTTATTACTGCCGGATTAGACTAAATTTTAAGAGGTAGTGGTATAATTAGTTAAAAAATATTTTCCGTATTTTTATAAAATGTGAAATAATTGATATTTGGATAGCTTTTTCTTAGTTGAATGTGATATAGTATGTGTATATATTTATGTAAAATTTTTATTAAGTGCCTTATGGTGGAAAATTCCCCCCCCCCTCGGGTAATTAATGATTGAGTTCCACAACTTCGATAGTGCATTTATGTAAATTTGATATTTACTATATGAATATTTTTATATTTAAAAAAAAAAAGTCTATTATCAGTATCCCAGAATAAATTAAGGATCAAGTAATTAACGATCAACACGCTAGTATACTTTTTAGACTGAAAATATTATATAATATTTCAGTCTTTTGAGTATGTTAGCTTGTAATTTTTTGTGCATTATGTTTTATAGTGAGACAATGCAATGGTTGTATTTTTAAATCTATTTTATGATTATTTGAATTAAATATATAACTGTTTATTTAAATATTCTTAAACTAATGAATATATTTATGTTGCAGATTAATGTATTTTTAAATCCTGATCCTTTCTATAGTTTCAAAAATTATAAAAGTACAGTCCTCAACATTTTGTTCCCCTCCCGTTTAAAAAAAAATCGCCAAGCGAGCGATAGCGCGCCAAATCTGGCAGACGCATCGTAGTTCAGTTGGTCCAACTCACGAGCTCTAGTGTCTATGCGACATCCCATGTTAAAAATGTTGCCATAGGGTCCTATGGGAGTGAACCTTCTGAATATAGTATTCTGTGAGTAAAAGTAACAGCGAATTGAAGTAAGTAGAACAGCATCCTCAGATAATTCTCTTCGATCAAAATTGGCTATTTGACTAACTATTGGAAAAACGGAAAAATATGCTGCATGTTCCAATGTAATATAACTACTGTATAGGGTTGTTTAAAATTTCGCAAAACGCTACTTGATTGTTTTGTAATATATATATATATATATAGACATATATATGTGTGTGTAACATAGAAAATGCATCATAATGAAACTTTGGCAGTACACTCAAACCTGTTTTTGTGCGGTCTTTTTTGGGGCGATTTTTTATTTGTGCGATTTTTTATTTGTGCGGTATATGAAAATTTCAATCAAATTGGAACATAAATGACGAAGTTATCAATAAAAAAATTAGTAGGTTTGATCGGCCATTTAGTTTTTTCGATTTTTGATATGTATTTCATCACATTACATAAGTATTGTGTCAGCCAATTACATTACATATGTATTGAATTCTATAATCGCATATTTTAATTGTTGAACGCACAAGAATTTCCATATAAATAAATGAAATGTGCAATAGCATATTGCGATGGAATTCTAGCATAGCAAAGCAAAAATGCATTGATCGCAAATAAACATTGAAGGACATCTGCATCGTGTTAGTTCGGGTTTTCCTGAAACGGACTGCGTGTCTCGTTAGGTCACTGAGATGGTTTTTTGCTAAAAAGATAGTTGGCGACTAGTCTCATGCTTTGTTTTGTTTGTTTTAACGAGTAGGTAGAAGAAGTTTACTTGAACGGAGCAAGCAGTTGCTTTTTATATTCGTCTCTGATCTGCGCAAGTGACAAATCCGCTAAATAAAGTGATTTAATAAAAAAGAATATTACGTGTGTTTTAATTTTTAAATCTAATATTAATAGACGTCCTTCAAAGTGCTTTCACATTCCTATTGTCAGACTACGAAGGATAATGGTTATACGTTTTGAAAAGTTTTGTACGTGTAAAATAAGTACATATGTAAATAAAATATTTAAAAATGTTCGCATGTGTATTTTCTAAATCAGATTCCAAAAGGTTTGGCGAGATTCTAAGTAGCTGCCAAGCCTCGTGTCTTGATTTCGTTTAAAAAAGCAATTCCTAGTTATTTCGTAAGGTTTTGAGTTATTTTCTACGTGAGACTTTTTTTATGCGGTCCCTATTCCCCGCATAAAAAAATACTTTTTAATTGTGTTGCGAAAACTATTTTTTATAGCTACTCGTGAAGTTTTGTGTGATTTTTTTTTATGCGTTTTCTTTTATGCGTTTTCCCTATCCACCGCACAAAAACAGGTTTGAGTGTATAATTATGCAAATTTCAAGACAAACGCAGCCGACCGATGTATGCAACTGATCTGAAATGCAAGTAGGTCACGTGATTAGAGCGCAGGATAAGGGATAGTAACAGCAGATAAGCCAACAGTTGTTACTCTCTGTCGCCTACGGAAACCCATTTTCTGAGCTGTTTTTCGTTTCCAAAGACATATGTTGTTGAAAGATGCCTGGCCGACGTCGCAGAAGTCCGTTTCAGTATTTGGACGATTCATTTTAGGTCTACGTACAGCTGGGTGGTCGTACCGGTGTTTCGCCACTGAAACACGCGTAGATGCGTCCACTGTGCAAAGGATTTGGAGAAGATGGTTTGAAGAAGGGCATTTGAATCGTCGCAGTGGTATAGGTCCACCCAGACGTACGCCAACACGCGTTGATCGCCGCATTCGAAGGCATAAGGTGGCGGCCCCACAAACGAAGACTGTCGACATTCTGCAAAATTTGCAGGATACATTCTTCTTCTGCTTCTTCGACACAGACCGTCCGACCTACCAGGAAGGTGTAAGGTATCTGTTTGGATGGTCGGGAAGTGCCACCCAATTTAGACCGGAACCCAATGGGGAAGCATCCACAAGGACCGTACCCTCCTTCCCCTACCACCAGCCTCTCGGATGGACTTACACACACAATGTCATTCTTCATTTTTCTTTTTTTATTTTTATTTTTCTATTTATTATGTAGTTTGGAAATGTACTTGTTTGAGCAGCTTAGCGCCTTTGGGTATATTTTCAGTAAATTACTTTAGATGAGATAAAAGTTATATTGATAAGTATATATATATATATATATATATATATATATATATATATATATATATATATATATATATATATATATATATATATATATATATATATATATATATATATATATATATATATATATATATATTATATATATATATATATATATATATATATATATATATATATATATTTATATATATCAGTTCGAATGGTGTCTATAGTTAAATACTATCGCCATTGTCAGAAACTGGCTATTCTATCAGTTTTAATTCGAATTGTATGGCTGTCTTGATGAAAATGCAATTTCAAACTAACCGCCATTTTTTGTGTAGTTTCATTTGATTGTTCTCAATGTCTTAATCTTTTATCTTTAGCTAATTATTATTGCCTCTTCTCATTTTTACCTTATTTTCTTTTTCATTTTCTTATATATATATTTATATAATTATATATACCTTTTTAATTGTGATTTTTGTATACTAATATTCTTCTCATCCTCTTTCCATTGTGGTGATTCAGTTTTAATTCGAATTGTATGGCTGTCTTGATGAAAATGCAATTTCAAACTAACCGCCATTTTTTGTGTAGTTTCATTTGATTGTTCTCAATGTCTTAATCTTTTATCTTTAGCTAATTATTATTGCCTCTTCTCATTTTTACCTTATTTTCTTTTTCATTTTCTTATATATATATTTATATAATTATATATACCTTTTTAATTGTGATTTTTGTATACTAATATTCTTCTCATCCTCTTTCCATTGTGGTGATAAGTTACCTTCTATTTTCATCCTTAGTCTTGGTCTATAGTTACTTATTTATAACAGATATGCTAGAGATGAGTTTTTTTTTTTTTTTTTGTACATACCGTAGTTTATGCATAGTTTTCGATTAAAATCTTTCAATTTTTTATATATATATATATATTGTATATTACATGCCAGGTTAACAAATGGCTGGTTGAATACCGTTCAAATATCGCAGTTCGTAAAAGTTCAGAGAAATGGAGCCGATTTTATACTATCTGTCCACACCTACTTCGAGTGCTAATAAACATTGACTATATAGTACGTGATTAAAATTGAATTTAATGTTATATATTATTTCTTTCTATCAGATACTCCAGCTGAAACGTGTGGCTTAGAAGTTGGGGATATAATCGTCACTATTAATGACCTGAACGTCTTAGATGCTACGCACTCAGAAGTCGTTCGTATGGCACACACAGGTAATAATTCTATCAAGCGAATAAAGTAGCATGTCGTTCAACTTTTCATAGAAAATATGACTGCTTTCATTACTTTCCTTATATACACAATGTATAAGGAAAGTATTGCGACGGGGTCGAAAATTCGAATTCGAGTTTTCGACGGGAGAGGACGTTCCAAGCATCCCTGATCACGAATAGAACATATTTGAGATAATGTCTGTGTGGTGAGTGTGTGTGTGTGTGTGTGTGTGTGTGTCAGTGAGTCTGAGGAGACGATATCTCACGAACGAATGGAGCTATTCGAATGAAATTTGGTACAAAAATCACAATCCGTGAATACTGGAAGCCTATTGCTTATAAACACAATCGAATGTTCAGAACCGCCCTAAATTTTCGAGTGAAATTTTGAAAAAATCATAAAAAAAATCAAAACCTTTAATAAAGTTATGCAAATAAATATTTCTTATGTAAGTTTTCCTTAGAAAACGATTGACATAATCTTTAGAACGCTAGCAGGAACCGTTCTCGAGATATTGCACATTTTCCAAACAAATTTATAAAAAAATTCCATAAATTGAAAAAAAATATTAACTGTTGAGAAATATGTTCACTTTTCATATGTAATATCATGTGATAAATTGGGTGACATCATTCTCGTTGATCTAACTCATTCCATTCACGAGAAAAGATATTTTGAATAATACTTTTGTATTTGAACGCCAATAGTCACTTATCTACTGTAAGAATAACTTATTGCTTCGTCCATAACGCTTGGCGACATTTGGACGACGAATTTCACGGAATGTCGCCAACTTGGCGACATTTTTAAATGTTGCCAAATTAGCGAAAATCTCGCCAAATGGATAAAAATGTATCTACATCAATGAAAATGACGACTAATTGAAGAAAATTCAATATCTTGTAAAGAATATAAGTATCTACTATAAGAATAACATTTTTTTAACTGTAAAAGTAGTAAATTCATTGCATTATATAAGGAAAGTCATGTGATGCCCACATCAGACTTTTTTTGTTTCTGTAGGCACAACAATATTATATACAATGTGCTGATACTGTGTGAATTTCCAACTCAATTACCTTTGTAAAAAGTAACAATAAATTGTAAAACTTATTTTTTGGTTATTTTACCAATGTTAGAAATATCAACACATTTATCTTTAAATCATTTCTGAGTTAAAATCTTGTATTCAGAATACAATAAACAGTCTGAGGGATAAATTTCTGTACACACTTTATATGTACTAAAGAGGGAATGAATAATGAAAAACTTAAAAAATTGATAACAAAAACCAAAATTTATGAATAAATGCGTATATTTTCCCCACTTAATACGCACGGAAATATTAAGAGTTCGAGGAACCCACAACAAAATTATTGGGGGTGATGAAATGGAAACTAATATAAATCAATATTTAAAATAAGCTGAAAACAGGGCAGAGTGCGAAATACTTAACTAACAAAGATTTAATGGGACGGTGGACGTTGAAACTTTTTTATTTATTTATTGACTTAGAAACATGAAAATTTATATAAATATTCCTCTTAACAGTACTATATAAAAAAATCTGATGTGGGCAACACATGACTTTCCTTATATAATGTAATGAATTTACTACTTTTACAGTAAAAAAAATAGGTTATTCTTATAGTGGATACTTATAGTCTTTCCAAGATATTGACATTTCGTCAATTAGTCGTCATTTTCATTGATTTAGCGTCATTTTTATCCATTTGGCGAGATTTTCGTTAATTTGGCAACATTTAAAAAAATCGCCAAGTTGGCGACATTCCGCCAAATTTGTCGCCAAAATCTCGCCAAGCGTTATGGACGAAGAAATAAGTTATTCTTACAGCAGATAAATTACTATTGGCGTTCAAATGCAAAAGTATTACTCAAAGTATCTTTTTTCATAAATGGAACGAGCTAGATCCACGAGAATGATGTCAAATTTATCGCATGGTATTACATATGAAAAGTAAACATGTTTCTCAATAGGAAATATTTTTTTTAATTTTATATGACTTTTTGATAAATTTTTTTTAAATGTGCAATATCTCGAGAACGGTTCATGTTAGCGTTCTAAAATTTATGTCAATCGATTTCTAATGGAAAACTACATAAGGAATGTCTATTTGCGTAACTTTATTAGTGGTTTTGATTTTTTGACGATTTTTTCAAAATTTCAATCGAAAATTTAGGGGGGTTCTGAACATTCGATTGCGTATAAAAACAATAGACTTCCAATGTTTACGGATGGTGATTTTTGTACTGAATTTGGTTCGAATCGGTCCATTCGTTCGCCAGTTATCGTCTCCACAGACTCACTGACACACACACACACACGCACGAACATCACTTCAAAAATGTTTGATTCGTGATCAGGGATGCTTGAAACGTGCTTTCCCGTCGAAAACTCGAATTCGAATTTTCGACCCCGTCACAATACTTTCCTTATACATTATGTATATAAGGAAAGTAATACCATTAACATTTTTTCAATTTTGTTATAATTTTGTATTTTTTTTATTATTTAATTTTTTTAACGAAAATTTGAAAATGCTCCTTGCGTGCCATTTGTTCACATTTTTGATTCATTTTACATTATGATCACTCAAGAACATATTATGAACAAATTTGGGTATTCATTTTTAAATCCTTTAGAAAGTTAATTTTTTTTAAATATTTTTCTGCATTAAAACTTAATTTTCATCATTTAATTGGGTTCTTATTCACTTTTAATTACCTTAATAAAGTCCAATTATATAATGCATACCTAGTTTCATTAAAAAGTATGAAAGGTGCCTTCTTGCCAAATTTCATGCATCTCAAACAAAAATTAAAAAGCATGGAGCATTTTAATGTAAAACCTTTAAAAATTCCGTTTCGAAAAAAATGCATTTAACCTTTTGCTTACGGGTGGGACAGCGTCCATCCCAAACGAAGAACGTCCCCAAAAGACAGGTATTTGACATTCCCTGTCCCAAACAGTTCGATTCCCTTTTGCAGGCATTGGGTGCAATGTTTCTGTCAGCGATTTCCATGGACGCCAATGCCTGCAAAGGGGGATCGAACTGTTTGGGACAGGGTATGTCAAATACCTGTCTTTTGGGGAAGTTCTTCGTTTGGGATGGACACTGTCCCACCCGTAAGCAAAAGGTTAAATGTATTAAATAATGTTATATATTAAAAATGAAAAGCCTTTTTTAGTCGATTTTCGCTCATTTCAACGTCCACCGTCCCCTTAATTAACACACAATAACATGACAAAACATTTGTCATGTTATTGTTTGATAATTGAATCTTCGGACTAAATCTTTCAGATTTGTCCGGATATATAAAACTGTCCTACGCGCCTCAAATGTAACATCAATCAATTCTCTGCCACTCATCTTCTTTCCTATATAGAAATGGAGAGAAAGGATCTTCTTGGGAACTCCATTCTGGTGTACGACTTTTTAAGAGTGCATGGTCTGGTCTCATAGACTTGGTCTATCCTGGCTAGACTAGGATGATTAAGCAACAGCAAAACATTTAGAATGCTTATTACACATTCGATTCATAACACATGCTACATTTTTACAGCCTCTCATCGATTGGTAAACATATTTAAAAGCTTTTTAACTTATTTGGTGCTGCCATCTACTGTCCAATATTAGAAACAAAGTTGACATTTACAAAGATAGTCGTAAAATAATAAGAACTGAATAGTGAGTCTCCATTCGAGTTTCTCATGCCTTTCTTGTTCCATTTAGTTCCGCTTATATTCACTGGTTTCCAAAAGTGAAGCAAGCGACTTCGACATAACTCAAAGGTTCTGCTTTGATTGACCCCAAATTTCACAAGATGATAATCAATTGAGTAATATATTCATGAGTATAATAATAAAATTTAAAAAAATATGTTCAGATACATTTAACTTTTTATATGCTTACTTCCCACTTAGTACATTTCACTTTATATATATATATATATATATATATGTGTGTGTGTGTGTAAAATATATAGCTTACCCAGTGAGATAAATGTAAGATATATAGCATACCCAGTAAGTCAGATAAATTTTCCACTTCATTTATATAGACAGATGTATATGGCTTCCAGTAAGATATATGTAAAATATATGACCTACCCAGTGAATCAGATGGATTTTCTACTTATATAGATAGATGTAAGATATATAGCTTACCCAGTAAGTCAGATGAATTTTCGACTTTATATAGATAGATGTAAAATATATAGCTTCCAGTGAGATAACCTACCCAGCGAGTCAGATGGATTTTCGACTTTATTTATAGATACATGTGAGATATATAGCTTACCCAGTGAGATAGATGTAAGATATACAGCTTGCTCAGTGAGTCAGATGGATTTTCAATTTATATAGATAGATATATAGCTTACCCAGTGCGATAACTGTTATTTCTCCTTTTCTTAGGTCGGGAGGAAAGGAGTTGTTGTTGAAAAGGAGTGTAAGAATTTATGTTTTTATGTTGTAAAAATGTAAAGCTTGTGTGGATAAAATTTTTGTTCACACTCTGTAAAATATTATGAATGAAAAAAACGTCGCGAGTTTAAATTTATTTTACTTATCCTCACTTTCCACTTTAGGTACAGAAGTTCTGAAGATGGAGGTGAGCCGGACTTGCCACGTCCTCGCACCAGTTCTGATCGATTCTCCACAAACCCCTGTATACTCAGGGTACCTGCAACGATTAAGTGCCCGGAGTGTTACGGGTAGGAAATGGTGCAGGAGGTGGTTCGCGGTCAAACTGGATGGAGTGCTGTACTGGTACAGAACGGACAAGGTGCGTATTATAGAACAGTGGTTCTCAACCTGAAACGTTTTACGGACCGGTCGATTTCTCGAACTTTTAGCTACGGAGAAATTCGATTTTTACTTTCTCATGCTATAAAATTCAGTACGGAGAAAGTATTGCTTTCACGAAAATCTTCGATTTCGAGAATTTGATGCCAATATATGTTTTAGGACCTCCTGAACATGTTTTGACTATGTTTAGAATAATTTTCGCCTATCTATAGTAAAGTGGCCATGAAGGATCAAATGAAAGTTATATCAGGTCTCCAAGCGGAGAATTCTAAAAACATGGAAAACGAAATTGGCAACAAAGTGAAATAGATGAAAAATCCCTTTCTTTTGAATGCCATTTTTTTTTCAACATGAACAATTATTATCTTTTTACGAAATAAAAAAAAATTATTTATACACAATTTAATAATTATTATGGGCAAAAATAAGCAATGTAAAATTTCAAAATAACTCAATGGCATCCATTATTTCAAGCAATACTTACAATCATGCATTACAATTTAAAAATAAAGTCAAACGATGGGGATTTTTAAATATATCACTTTTTAACCATAACCCGCAAGGAGACATTTACTATTATTTCAACCAACCTAGAGTATAGTTACAGAACTTTTCAATTAGGGATTTCCCATTAAGGAAGTATTAAGAAATAGACTAGGTTAGTTAATGAATTTAACTAACTAATAATAGTCTTTTAATTTTTAAAATTTTGTTTTGTGCATATAGTAAAAGGTATTCGGTCGAGGAAGGGTGTTGGAAGGTTGAAGTGCACATATACAAATACGGGTGATTTGTTAGGTTTGGAAGCGGCGGGATAGCCCACTGGGTAAGGCACGGTGATTGCACTCGGAAGATTACAGTTCTATTCCTGGAGCTACGCAAACTATCCCCGTGTCTACGCCATGTACGGGTATGTTAAATATGTGGATCCAAATGACTTTCAAAGAGTTTGGTGGCAGGAGAAGGAGAATACAGTCCTTGTGGATGTCACCCCCACTGCATTCCAATCTAAATTGAAAGACTAAAGTGAGCAATGTGATTGTGTCCCCTGTGGTGAGCGGAACAATACTGTATGGTGGCAAAATGGTTCACGTTTCGGCCGCTATAAGCGAATGTTATAGTTCAAAGTGCTTGGCCATTGGGAAAATATTTTGTTTTTAAATTATATCCAGTCAGCATATTTTCATAGATCCAAATACAGTGCACATATGGGTTGAAAATCTCGCACCAGGATCAAACATGGAGGATGAGGTCTCGGCATCCCACGAATGAAATAATTATGTACAGCATTAATGTTCACAATTGTAAATCGCTTTGAACTACCAATAGAGAGAAATCGGCTTTAAATTAAAATCTTACAAAGATATTCCATAAAATAATTTGTAACTCAAAGAGGGCACGTGCCCCTGCACTCCTCTAGACGATCCGCCACTATTGTGTACAATGAAAAAATAAAAAAAATTTTAGTGCAATTTTGAATACTTATTACTAATAATTGTTTTTCAGGAATTCGAACCTCTGGGTGCCCTGGGATTACAAAACCAGACGATAAGCCGAGTGCCAGAGGCGGGCGCCCCCCACGCCTTCAAGGTGTCCAAGTTCGGGGAGTGCCCATACTACTTTTCAGCCGACGACGAGGACACCGCCACAAAGTAAGATAATACGCTTTCATAACATATGGACTTCGTTTTATGTGTGTGGTGTTTTAATGAAGAAGTAGAACTGACTTCAATCGAACACCAAAGGAAATGCAAAAATATTTGAATTATTGAATTTTGTATAAATGCAGGATTTATATCAGTGCTTCCCAACCAGCACGCAATGATGCACCGCAATTGAAGCACTGCTACGTGCGGTACGATTTTTACTTTCCTTATATACATAATGTATAAGGAAATTATTGTGACGGGGTCGAAAATTCGAATTCGAGTTTTCGACGGGAGAGCACGTTTCAAGCATTCCTGATCACGAATCAAACATTTTTGAAGTGATGTCTGTGTGTGTGTGTGTGTGTCAGTGAGTCTGTGGAGACGATAACTGACGAACGAATGGACCGATTCGAACGAAATTTGGTACACAAATCACAATACGTAAACACTGGAAGCCTATTGTTTTTATATGCAATCAAATGTTCAGAATCCCCCTAAATTTTCGAGTGAAATTTTGACAAAATCGTCAAAAAATCAAAACCGCTAATAAAGTTACGCAAATAGACATTTCTTATGTAATTTTTTATTAGAAAACGATTGACATAAATTTTAGAACGCTAATTATGAGCCGTTCTCGAGATATTGCACATTTTTCAAAAAAAATATGAAAAAGTTATATAAAATAAAAAAAAATATTTCCTATTGAGAAACATGATCACTTTTCATATGCAATACCATGCGATAAATTGGATGACATCATTCTCGTGGATCTAGCTCGTTCCATTCATGAAAAAAGATACTTTGAGTAATACTTTTGTATTTGAACGCCAATAGTCATTTATCCAATAGTAAGAATAACTTATTTCTTCGTCCATAACGCTTGGCGAGATTTTGGCGACAAATTTGGCTAAATGTCGCCAACTTGGCGACATTTTTAATTGTTGCCAAATTAACAAAAATCTCGCCAAATTGATAAAAATTACACTAAATCAATGAAAATGACGACTAATTGAAGAAAATTCAATATTTTGGAAAGAATATAAGTATCTACTATAAGAATAACATTTTTTTAAACTGTGAAAGTAGTAAATTCATTGCATTATATAAGGAAAGTCATGTGTTGCCCACATCAGATTTTTTTACTCTCATTCTCGTGGAGCACAAAAAAATGTGTTGTAATAAGATTTGTGTTTTCAACTTCAATTTTCCTTACTCCACGTAATATTAATTAAATATCAATGTCATTTTGATATACATTTTGTATGTTATTATAAATAATGAATTTTTATTTGGACAACAAAAGCGCCAAATTCTAAATCTGTAGTACAGATTTTGAACGTGAGTATCAATGAGTGAAAATTTATGTTTCAAATTTTATCAAATAAATTGATCACCCTAGGAAAAGATCCCGTGATTCCCACATCATAATATTTTTATATCCTATTTATATATGACTAGCCTCCTTCGTCCACAAGCCGGCTCTAATTTTAAAAAAAAAAAGATTTTTTAGCTGTTTGAAAACACTTTTACTAAAGCACTTATAGCAAAAATAAAAATGTAAGTTGCGGTATTAATAAAACTTATAACAGAAATGATGTCAAATTCTTGTAATTCAACTATAAACCATTACAAAATATCAATTCAACGCGGCATGAGCTACGATAACTATATCTACATTAACTCATTAGGATGCAAATCAGTGCTAATAAGTCAACAGCTCAGCAGACTTCTCACATGCGCTTTTAAATGGAAGAAATGGACGCAAAAACCATTTAGTCCAAACTGACAAGTTTTCAGGAAATCAAAAATTATTAACAAAAAATTATTGGGTCAAATTTAATTGCAATTGCTGATGTAATTAGGAAAAAATGCAAGTTTACCTACTGCGTGTAGGTAAGGGAAAAAATGTCTTTTGTTTATTTTAGTTCCAAGAAGAGCAAAAAACTGGGGTGAACTCACCTGGTAGTTTCGCCAAAGTGAATAAGTAATTGAATTGTATCCGACCAAAACGGGGCTATGGCGAAGGTGCTATGTTGTATCTTAATCATTACAGTGGCCATCATAAAAGAGAAATGTATTTACAGGAATATAACGTAAAATATTTACAAGTTATTTACATAGCATAGCGCTACATCATGAACGTAGTCATCCGAATACAAATGTCCGTGTCGCTGATGAAAATGTTCTGGGGTTGGCTTTTATGAGCCAGTGCAGAGGCGTTGCGCATGCGTCACATGCAGAGAGTCTCTGGAGATCAAGAAGTTCTGGAGAGTTTTATACTAATCACTTGATCTGGAGGCTTTATGAAAATCGCTGGAGGAGTGTCGCCATACGGCTTTATTGAAGTTTTTAAAATAAAATAATTTGACTGAAAACAGTCCTTAAATTAATTACTCTTCTAGTTCGTAACTCATTAGATAAAAGTTTAAATGTGGCTTTAATAAAGAACAAAGTCCAATGGCTACTCATCATCAGTTTCTGATGTGAGTTCTGATTGGTGCTTCTGGCCCAAGCTGTAAAACCAAATGTCACTTGGAGGTACATAGGAGGCAAGTTTCAACACATCTTTGTATTTCTGCCCGTTAATCGTGAATAGTCTGTCCTACAAACTCTTTATCAGCATTATTAATGTTGTTACACCAGGTTTCAGAAGTTGTTCTCTCTATATATCTCGAGGTAGACTAAACGAATATACATCGTTCTTGTACCAAATTAAAAACCGATTTTATTTTCTCTATAAGTTTCCGTTAATTGGTAAAAGTCAGCAAAAATGGATTTACTCTAACAAAAAGCCGGGGTTTAAATGCACTCGCACATATAAAGTATATGAGCTGTGAAAGATTTAATTTAGCAAATAATTAATGTAACAAATAATTATGAAATTAGAAGTATAAAAAATGAATTTCAATATTTGAGAATCCTAATACGAAAGAACATATACGTTTTTAGAATTTGAATATTAAATTAAACAAATTAAAATACAGAAAAAAAATGAAATCAAAGTATCTAATATTGCTAATCTGTATATAAGATGTCTTCCAATTACCAATCTGTATATAAGATATCTTCCAATTACTAATCTGTATAAGATGTCTTCCAATTACAGGTCTGTATATAAGATTAGAAGCGCAAATGTTGATCGCATTATGAAAAGCCAGTTTATGTTTTGTTAAAAAATCAAAACCGGAAAAATACAGATATTAAACTTTGTACATTTACATTTATTTAAAATGTTCAAAAATGAATGCACAAATTACGACAATCTTTGATATATTTTCTGTCATTCATATTTTCAGTAGCTGATTTCTTTCAAAATGAAACTTAAAGATGTGTGTTGCATGATATAACGTATATCTCGACAGTTTTATTGCCAGAATTTGTAGGTTTATATTTTAAAAATTTAACTAAAGATAACCCTACAAAGTTTTATATTCGTACTTTCCTGGTTTGTTTTTTCTAAACATAAATCCGTTTTACACAATGCGATCAGAATTTCTACATTTAATACTTTCAACGTTTGTTTTTTTACTTGGTAAATTATTTTCTTTCACTATATTGTAAATAATAGTGAATTTATTAGTACCATGTACTAGAAAATTTAGGACGAAATATATCGAACATTATTGTACCAAAGATAATAAAATTTTAAAAAGCTCACTTCTTGAACGCCAACGTTTATAGAAAAGTATCCTAGTTAAAATCTAATTAAGCATTTGTAAATTAAGGAAGTAAATAATCACACTCTTGGTAAGTTAAGGCCAGGACCAAAACATAAAACAGAAAGCGACCACTTTCTTTGATATTGCATGATTATTTTCACGTAATTTATCTTTTTAACACTTTCCAACATAATTGAAAAGTATTTATGACTTTGATTATAACTTTCATTCTGTTTGTCTATCCGTTAGCATGATAACTGCCGCAAAAATGACTTTATTAAAATGAAATTTTAGTATGCTGTTGAGGCAGACTGTAGGACATATGGGAATGTAAATGAATAATAGCACCCAATTAGTTTTGAATTGAACCCGGGTTGAAAAAATTAATACATTGAACCCTATGGGACTTAATTTTTCAAACACTTTTTAAGCGAAGTTAAAATTCACTAATTGCGTCGAAAATTTCAGAAAATATTTAAATTATTCCATAAAATATACAAAAAGAATTTCAGCAAAATATGTTTGATAGTTTTTTAAATAAAAATTAAAATAATAATTACATCCATATTATATGAAAAGATCACGTGACCCACTTCAAAATAAAATATAGCATCCATCTTTTTTTCCCAGCGTAAAAATCGTGATTTTTAAAGTTCTTTTAAATTTATATTTAGTGTTGCATCTGTCCTAAAACTGCTTTATTTTTGCGTGTTTTCTGTGCATCTATATTCTGTGCCAACGCAATTACAATATTTTTGAGTTTAAATGACCATCAAACTTTGATTATTTCTACAACGAAGCCTAACTTTAATGGATACAGAATGAAAACAAGTGATTGTAAGATGAATTGTATAAGAATTGCTGAAGTTTTCCCACGCAAAATTATTTAGCCCTGGAGTCTGGAATAAAAGGGATATGAATGAAATATTCATTGCATTTACATAGAGAGCCAGCCAGACGATTTATATTTCGATGACGTCATTTAAATAAAGTTCATTATTTTCGTATTTTCGATGAAGTTTTAAATTTTCAAATATAATAAATTATTGTAGTACTGTGATAATTTTTAAAAAATCTGATGTGGGCAACACATGACTTTCCTTATATAATGTAATGAATTTACTACTTTTACAGTAAAAAACATAGGTTTTTCTTATAGTAGATACTTATATTCTTTCCAAGATATCGAATTTTGGACAATTAGTCGTCATTTTCATTGATTTATCCATTTTCATCATTTTTATCCATTTGGCGAGATTTCCGTTAATTTGACAGCATTTCAAAAAGTCGCCAAGTTGGCGACATTCCGCCAAATTCGTCGCCAAAATCTCTCCAAGCGTTATGGACGAAGAATTAAGTTATTCTTACAGCAGATAAATGACTATTGGCGTTCAAATACAAAAGTATTACTCAAAGTATCTTTTTCATGAATGGAACGAGCTGGATCCACGAGAATGATGTCACCCAATTTATCGCATAGTATTACATATGAAAAGTGAACATGTTTCTTAATAGGAAATAATTTTTTTTTTATTTTATATGACTATCTGATAATTTTTTTTTAAATGTTCAATATCTCGAGAACGGTTCATGTTAGCGTTCTAAAATTTATGTCAATCGTTTTCTAATGAAAAATTACATAAGAAATGTCTATTTGCGTAACTTTATTAGCGGTTTTGATTTTTTGACGATTTTTTCAAAATTTCACTCTAAAATTTAGGTAGGTTCTGAACATTCGATTGCGTATAAAAGCAATAGGCTTCCAGTGTTTATGGATTGTGATTTTTGTACCAAATTTCGTTCGAATCGGTCCATTCGTTCGTTAGTTATCGTCTCCACAGACTCACTGACACACACATACGCACATACTTTCATACACACACACACACACACATACTTTCACACACACACACAGACGTCACTTCAAAAATGTTTGATTAATGATCAGGGATGCTTGAAACGTGCTCTCCCGTCGAAAACTCGAATTCGAATTTATTACATTATGTATATAAGGAAAGTAATATATCAGCGCTGATTGTATCGCATTTTAGATATGTTTAACTAAAATTGCATTTCAGTTGGAAAGTGTTTCATAATCAATGCTTTATGCATGATGGATCTTTCTTGTTTAGATTTATGACCCTTCTATTTTTATTCTTTCAGATGGATCAGTGCCTTGAATCAAGTTGCTGCGACAGCATCGCGGGTAAGATGCAAAACCTAACTGTTATTTAATCTCAGTTTAAAGATAACGCCAACACATCGTATATCCTGGCGTATATATATATATACCTTCTGTATTACAGAATTAAAACAGACTTATTAAGTTACGACTCTAAACAAAATGTCAATTTACTATTTCAGTCAGACCCTTACGTGGAAGAGAGCCTACGAAACGCTCAGTTGCCTCCGGGTTCGATTCTCCACATAGATTGTCAGGGCCCCCTCGGCAAGCTGAGCCAGCGTTGGAAGGCCTGGCGAAGGCGATACTTCCTTCTCAAAGACGCCTCCCTCTACTTTTACGCTGACCGAAATGCCAAAGTCGCCTTAGGTAAGACTCCATTCCATATCTCCAACTACTTTAGTTATTTCCAAACTTTCCAAGTATTGGAAGTCACAGTCAATGTTAACGGAACGGCCTAAACTCAAGGCCAGCGACCATCTTCAACTTTAACTATTTCATTTATTTCCAAACTTTCCAAACTTAGTCAATGTTAACAGAACAACCTGAACTCAAGGCCAACGACCATCTTCTACCATTTCATTTGTTTGCAGACTTTCCAAATATTGAAAATAACAGTCAATGTTAGCAGGACGACCTGAACTCAAGACCAGCGACCATCTTCAACTATTTCATTTGTTTACAGACTTTCCAAATATTGAAAATGACAGTCAATGTTAGCAGGACGACCTGAACTCAAGACCAGCGACCATCTTCAACTATTTCATTCGTTTACAGACTTTCCAAATATTGAAAATAACAGTCAATGTTAGCAGGACGACCTGAACTCAAGACCAGCGACCATCTTCAACTATTTCATTTGTTTACAGACTTTCCAAATATTGAAAATAACAGTCAATGTTAGCAGGACGACCTGAACTCAAGACCAGCGACCATCTTCAACTATTTCATTTGTTTGCAGACTTTCCAAATATTGAAAATAACAGTCAATGTTAGCAGGACGACCTGAACTCAAGACCAGCGACCATCTTCAACTATTTCATTTGTTTACAGACTTTCCAAATATTGAAAATAACAGTCAATGTTAGCAGGACGACCTGAACTCAAGGCCAGCGACCATCTTCAACCATTTCATTTATTTACAGACTTTCCAAATATTGAAAATAACAGTCAATGTTAGCAGGACGACCTGAACTCAAGGCCACTTACCATCTTCACCTATTGCATTTATTTACAGACTTTCCAAGTATTGGAAGCCATAGTCAATGTTAACAGAACGACCTAAACTCGAGGCCAGCGACCATCTTTAACTATTTCATTTATTTTCAGACTTTCCAAGTATCCAAGTATTGGAAGTTATACTCAATGTTAACAGAACGACCTAACTCAAGGCCAGCGACCATCTTCAACTATTTCATTTTTCCAAACTTTCCAAGTATTGGAAGTCATTGTCAATGTTAACAGAATGACCTAAACTCAAGACCAGCAGCCATTTTCAACTATTTCATTTATTTCCAGACTTTCCAAGTATCCAAGTATTGGAAGTCATAGTCAATATTAACAGAACAACCTGAACTCAAGGCCAGCGACCATCTCTAACTACTTTATTTATTTTCATACTTTTCAAGTATTGAAAGTCATAGTCAATGTTAACAGAGCAACCTGAACTCAATGGTAGCGACCGAAATAATACCCACCATCATGTAAATACTTTCTGTAAAAAATCAAATGATATATTTAATCTCACAAAATCACCACTTCATGGTAACCCCCCCCCCCCCCCCCCAAGTACAAAAAACATAACCTCCTTTCAACAAAGTTATAAAATCTCAAAATAGTTTGCATCAAGATCCCGTAGAGCAGGAGCCTGCACGAACTTAGCGAAGACCATTTGGAGATTTCACAACATTTTTGAAAGGAGATTTTTGTTTTTTGTACATAGCGGGGAGTTTTTTTTTCTTTTTTTTTTTACCAAATAGTGATGTTTTCATGAGATTTCAATATTTTTTTGTATAAATATATATTGACATGATTACGCAATAATGATATAACAAACATTGCAAATTTTATTTTACAGTCGCACACCATTTATTCATGATTTTCAATTTATGAAATTCTAAATCAAATTCATCTTCAAATTTTAAAAGAAAAGCGTGCGCGTCCTACCAGAACACACGAAATGAGCCATCATTGATTAATAAAAGTGCAGTAGTTTAAGCTGTAGGTCCATCAACACTGAATAAAAAAAATCGGCAGAGGCTTCAGTCCGATGAAGTCGAAATGGTCGAAAACGAGTTAAAACATTCACATTTTTCTCGCCAAGTCAGTCTGCTTCTATTTTGTGTTGAAAATCCTCTCTTGCACACAACTGTTGAAAGAGGAATGACCATGAACAGTGCTATTTGAGCAAGTGCCGAAAATCCAGGGTACATTGGTATATCATCTACTGTGGAGGGCAAAATCAATTTGCAGAACTCATTTAATTTCATGCTAAGATTTCTACAATTTAAAGACTGCATTTGGAAAAATTCTTCTCGTAAAGCACATTAGAACAAACACTGCTGTAACTTAGAGCAGTGCTTGTTCTAATTTGCATCACATGCTTCTTTGAATTATACCAAAACTTCGAGTTGCAAATTTTTTGAATAATATTATTTTTAAATATTTCTGCAATATAAAAATATCAGTATTAAGGATTAACCTTTAAATTTAGCTGCTATGTATCCGACATTCTTAGTAAATATTTTTACTTCCTCATACGTAGTATTTGAGAAAGTATTGTTTTTTTTCCCGAAAATTTTCAATTTCGAGATTTTGATGACGCGTTTTAACTATTTTTGAAGGGATGTCGGTCTGTCTGTCTGATGTCTGGGGTCAATTTCTTGTGTACAGGATAGCATCCACAAATATTAACAGATTTTCACGAAACTTTATATCCGGCTTTGTTATCAAATAATCTAGAACTAGATAGAATTTGTTTTTAATTCGAGCAAAAACTCGAATTTAAAATAAAAATAAAAATCGATTTTAATCTCAAAATCGAAATCGATTTAAAATTTCTAATTTTATTCGAAATTTTATATTTTTTCAACATGACAGCATAGGACATATTTTAATATAATCGTGCATAAAAGGGTTTATTTATGGCCCTATGCTCACGAGACGTAATAGTTTCAATCATTACTGTGAAAAATAGCCGCGATACAAATTGTTCTTCTTCGTGACGTCATTAGCCCCCCTTGGGAGGCAAGTTACCCTCCGGGGATACATTGTAGAGTATGGTATCAATCGAAAAAAAAATTTCAAGCCGTCTAATGTGAAGGGTAACACGTTATAGTTGTAATCATTTGCATCTACGATACCGATTTCTCAATTCTTTTCTTCTAAAATTTGAAAAAGAGATTAATTCTAGTATGAGAAAATCAAGTTAAGCCACAGCCCAGTTAATTTTAAATATAAAATCTGCTTCCTGAAATTTTATTTGCTGTTTAAGAAAAAAAATCCTCCCGTCCTCCAGGTCTCTTTCAATTGCATGGTTACAAGGTCCAAAGTTGCAATCTCCAAGGCAAGAAGAATACGTTTGAAGCCATACCACCAGAACCCAGACTAAGGCACCTATACTTCCTAGCCGATACAGAGAATGAAAAGAAACGGTAAGTTTATCAATATATTATTGTGTCTAGTTACAAAACCTTCCGATAGGGGACGTACAAAAATTTAAAAAGTTGAGCTGACTGCTTTAGAACTGTTTTGGATTTAGTGACGAATAAATCTGCTGAAAGATAAATTGTGCAACAGCAGCTGTATATTTAGTTCTTCGTACGAAGAAACATTCTTTACATTTACTTAGTGTATAACGTTATAATCTGTATTACTTCTGTAGCGAACGCTCATTAGGCACTTTTAAATGTCTTGAGCTGGAGATATCTTTGTCTCAACGCTATGCTGCTGGCTGCCCACGCTTTGGCCCCAGAATCAAACATCGCCACTGCCAAGTTGGTGATTTCACATTCTCGCTGCATTAATGGTTGACCTTGGTTGAGCACGAAGCATTCTTTGCAGTTCGCTCTATTATTTCCAGTTATTCATCTTTCTGACATACACATTGTAAAAATGTACTTTCTGTACTCCTCATGAGATGGTGCCAAATGGCAAATGAACGAAGTATTCAAAGTCTGCCCCACTTTCTTCATCAGCCACTTGATTGACAACACAATCCCCGCAGTATGTCTCATCACGACAGTTTCTTCCCGTCAACTTATATCTCGCACGCCTCGTCTGCAACCCACCAACTACGTTTAATAATCAACAACTCACTGACAGAGGGACTACTGTAGCGAACGCTCATAAGACAGTATTATATACCTTAAGCTGGAGACGTCTTTATCTCAATGCTATGATGTTGGCCTACTAATCTTTTACCCAAGGATTAAATCCCGGTACTGGTGATGTCTACGGGATGTTTCATCCAGGTTCATAAAGAGATCTTTGGGTAGAACATGTTCTTTGGTAGAACTTTTTTCAACCATACTTATTCTAGTTTGTTTTCTTTACAGATGGCTGGCAGCACTAGAATATTCAATAGATCGGTGGATCAAGATTGGATAACGATGAAGAAATTAGTTGCCTATTACCATCCTCATAGCTTGAATACACAAAACATGTGGTCCAATTCATACTCAACTCTGAGGACAATGACTGCTGTGACGTTCTCATTGTAAATGTCATACGCCAAGGACGATGGTTTTTTGTACTAGGGTTCACCTAACCTCAAGCGATAATCAAATGAAAAGGTTTTGCATGAATCCAAAATGGCTTCCCGACTATTAAAGAGCAGCCCAGGCATTGTATTATATACAAATATTGCTAAAATATATATAATGGACACGAAAACATTTTCATGAGATTTAGTATTTGAATAAATTAATTTTGTTTTGGATGGCAACGAGGAGAGAATCGGTGTCGTTGCATCTAGTCAAATTGTTATATCTGATATACATGATTTACACCTCCCTCATGTTGTAAGGGGTAATGGTGGATATGATTTTTAGCAAATATGGGTTACTGTATAGCACAGAGGTGTGTGTTTCATCTGTGTCACGAAGAAAAGATTAATGAACTATTGTAAACTCTTTATTCCTGGCATTAGACATCTCTTGTTAAAATTTAAATTGCATTTAAGTGACACCCAACTAATATGTAGTTACTACGCCTTCCAACTAATTAATTGGCAAAAGTATGCAACACCTAACATTAAAGAAAAAACTGTCCACACAGTAGCAAAGATCCGTGTTGACTTATTTTTTCTCTCTACCCAGATCGTCCGACCTACTCATTCTTCCCCTAACCCATCACCTCGCGGATGAGCTTTCGGACCTACAGATTTAAGGTGCCCATAGACACGCAGAAAGTTTCGGGCGGAGAGAATTTAGTATCGGCTTGGATTTCTAAATGTCCCCAAGGAAAATAGGTCCCCAAGGTGAGTGGGAAAAAAAATCTTCAACATGCATAAATAAAGGCCGAGCCCTGACGAGAAACAACCGCATTCCATTCGGGCTAAACCGACAATGGCAAAGATACACTTCATACAAAGATAACTTAGAAGACAAAAAAAAATATGCTGTAGGCAGCACAGTACTTTCCCTACAGGATCAAATTCAATTTCTATTTCTTCCTTTCATAATGAATTAATTATAATTTAATTGCACAAAATAACATCGATACTTATTTAAAATTATACCCAATTTGCAGTTTTCATACATCCTCTTTTTCATCTGGCAACTTTATACATTTTGAAACGTCGCCAGCCCCTTAAAATTGAAAAAAAATCTGAAATAACTCGAAAACAGTTCTGTTCATCGTAGAATACTGCGATTAATCTTATTCGTTACGGTGTCAAGCAATGCGCTTAAATTGAGTATTAAAGTAATACAGTTAAGCATATTTAGTCTTTTATTTTAGATTTTGACGATTTCTGTGAGTAATTTTGCAAAATCATGGCGGTTATATTTTTCCCAATCGTGACAACCTCTAATCAGCATAGGGACTTGCCTACAAACCGCACTTTGGGAAATTTTGACGAATAGTCTTTGAGTTAGAATGGATACATATATTACACAGACAGACAGACAGAGTAACGCATAAACACTGACGTCATGTTCGAAATAGGTTTTTCGAGTTCTGGAAGTTCTGAAACGTGCAGATCCGTCAAACCTCAAGTTTCAATTTTCGGTTTCACTTCCAATGCTTTCCCTATACATTACCATGTATTTAAGAGAACGTAAAAATCTGATGAGGCCAGCACATGGTTTTCCCTACAGACTCAAATTCATTTTTACTTTCCCTGCAATACATGGTAATGTATAGGGAAAGTATTGGAATCATGTCGAAAATCGCAACTAGAGTTTTCGACGGATCTACACGTTTCGAGACCTCTAGAATACGAAAAAACTATTTTTAGCGTGACGTCTGTGTGTGTGTCTGTGTGTCTGTCTGTCTGTGTGTCTGTCTGTGCAGATTTTGTATCCACTCTAACTGAAAAACTAATTGATCGAATTTCATAAAATTTGGTAGGTATGTATGTCACTTGTGGGCGAATCTGGTGCTGATTAGTTTTGGGTACGATTCGGGGTAAAGAACCCGCCTTTTTTAGCGAAATGGCCCGCAAAGGCTTGTATCCACTCTAGCTAAAAATCTAATGGACCGAATTTCACAAAATTTGGTAGATAAGTTGCTTGTGAGTCACGCTGGTCCTGATTAGATTTTGGTACTATTCGGAAAAAAATAACCTGCCTTTTTTTGCAAATTGGCCCGCAAAAATCGCCAAAATTTAAAATAAAGAACTACGTATGCTCAAATATATCCATGAAATGCTGCTCGTTTAATACGTAATTTTTAACGAAGAAAAGAATAAGACCAACCCCGTTACACTAGGACTAGCCGTTCTCGAGATATTTTAGTTTTTTTCGTTATTTCTCTACGCCATCTTTGAAAATAAGTCCAGTTATCAAATAAGAACGAAAATTGAATTAAAAGTGAATTAAATTTAATTAAACTAAAGAGAACGTGAATATAAGTCTGCAGGGAAAGTCATGTGCTGCCCACATCAGATTTTTTCTTTATTTCTTTTATAATTCATTAAATTGTGTTTAATTGCGCAAAATAACACGGATAATTATTTGAAATTGCACTGAATTTGTACTTTTATATAAATTTTCGTTTTCATTTGGTAACTGGGCTTATTTTCAAATGACAGCGTAGCAAAAATGCGAGAAAACTGATAACTCGATAATGGGTAGCCCTAGAGTAATGAGGTTGATCATATTCTTTTCATTGTTAAAAATTACTTATAAAACAATCATTTAAGTGATACATTTGAGCATGCCTGATATTATTATTTTAGATTTTGGCGATTTTAGCGGGTCATTTCGCAAAAACATGCAGGTTCTTTTTTCCCGAATTATAACAAAATCTGATCGACACTAGGGTAACCGATAAGTGACTTATCTACCAAATTTTGAGAAATTTGGTCAAATAATTTTCCATCTGGAGTGGATACATACGTTTATGGCGGGCCATTTCGCTAAAACGGGCAAGTTATTTTATCCCGAATTATACCAACATCTAATCAGAACCAGGGTCACCCACAAATATTTTACCTATAAAAGTTTGGTCAGTTAGTTTTCGAATTAAAGAGGATACATACATTGCAAAGACACACAGACGTCATTCTAGAAATAGTTTTTTCGTGTTCTAGGGCTCCCGAAACATGTAGATCCATAGAAAACTAGAATTGCGATTATCGACATGATTCCAATACTGTCTCTATACACACTCTATATGTATTGCAGTGAAGTAAAAATCTTATGTGGGCAGTACATGGCTTTCCCTGCAGACTCATATTCATGTTCTCTCTCTCTCTCTCTCTCTTTATTTCTTCAATAATTCGTTACATTAAGTTTAATGGCGCAAAATAACAGTCATTACTTTAAATTGCACTGAATTTGACCTTCTAATTCAATTTTTGTTTTTATTTGGTAATTGGGCTTATTTTCAAAGGTGGCGTAGGGAAAATGCGAAAAAACTAAAATATCTCGAGAACGGCTAGACCTAGAGTAATGGGATGGATCTTATTCGTTTCATCGTCAAAAATTATGTATAAAACAAGCATTTAATGGATATATTTGATCATACGTAGTTTTTATTTCATATTTTGACGATTTTGGCGGGTCATTTCGCAAAAACAGGCAGATTCTTTTCTCCCGAATTGCAACAAAATCTAATCAACACTAGTGTAACCGATAAGTGACTTATCTACCAAATTTTGTGAAATTTGGTTTATTTTTCTTTCAGCTAAAGTGGATACAAACAATTTTTGCTGGACATTTTGCAAAAAAAAGAGCTTTCACCAGGGAGCACCAGGATCACACACAAGTGACTTACCTTGAAAATTTTATGAAATTTGGTCAATTAGCTTTTGAGTTAGAGTGGATGCATACATTGCACAGACAGACATACACACAAACTCACACAGGCGTCTCGCTAAAAATGGTTTTTTCCTGTTCTATGGACCTCAAAGCGTGTAAATCCGTCGAAAACTCGAATTGCAATTTTCGACCCGATTCCAATAATTTCCCGTGTATTGAAGGGAAAGTAAAAATCATAAAATATCGTTCTTTATTTTCATCAATTTTCCTGCTATTTGTATATTTTAATTTCCATAATTCGCAGTATGAGTGGAGGCTTATGAAAGTAATTTAATTTTCATGAAAATCGGTTCCGTGTGTTCCGTAGAATATTCATACTAAATATAATGAAGTTTCGATTACTATATACCTCTAGAGAGTGCTTAGAACAGGGATGCATTTATATAATTATAATTTGTTTTTACTTTTCCTGCAATACATGGTAATGTGTAGGAAAAGTATTGGAGGCGTGTTGAAAATCGCAACTCGAGTTTTCGACGGATCTACACGTTTTAAGACCTCTAGAACACGAAAAACCCATTTTCTGCGTGACGTCTGTGTGTGTGTCTGTCTGTGCAATGTATGTAGTTATTCTAACTGAAAAAACACCGAATTTCATAACATTTCGTACTTAGGTCTCTGATGGTGATTAGATTTTGGTACGATTCGGGATAAAATAACCTGCCTTTTTTTTTTTTGGCGAAATGGCCCGCAAAATTCGCCAAAATCTGAAATAAAAGACTACGTAAGCTGAAATGCATTCATTAAATGCTTTTTTTACATGTAATTTTTGACGTTGAAAAGAATAAGACCAACCCCATTACTTTAGGGCTAGCCGTTCTCGAGATATTTTAGATTTTTCCCATTTTCGCTACGCCAGTTTTAAGAATAAGTCCAGTTACCGAATGAAAACGAAAACTGAATTAAAGGTGTAAATTCAGTGTAATTTCAATTAATTATGCGCGTCATTTAGTACAATTAAACTCAATTTAATGAATTATGAATGAAATAAAGGGGAAATGAATTTAAGTCTGCATGGAAAGTCATGTGCTGCTTACATCAGATTATTTTTTTGCTTTCCCATACTATATTACATAGTATAGAGAAAGTATTGTTTTCACGTCAATTTTCGAATTCGAGATTTTGATTCCAATATATGTTTTAAGGCCTCCTGAATACGTTTTGACTATTTTGAAGTGATATCTGTCTGTCTGTTTGTGGTCGATTTCTTGTGCACACAATAGCGAGCAAATATATTAAGAGATTTTCACAAATCTTTATACCCGGCTTTATTATGGAAAAATGTAGAACTAGGTAAAAAAAATGTTGTTCAAGAAAAAATTTTATTATTGGTATTTATATTTTATATTATTTAACATAGCAGCATAGGACAAAATATGACATAATCATCCATAAAAGGCTTTATCTATTTCAAAATGATCACGAGAGCTAATAGTTTTAATTATTGTGAAAAATAACCGAGACACAATTTGTTTTGTTCGTGACGTCATTAGCTCTCCTCGGAGGGCAAGTTACCCCCCCCCCTCCCCCGAGGGTACATTGTCAAACATGGTATTAATCGATAGAATTTTTCAAGCCCTTTAAGGTGGAGGGTAACGCGCTATAATTGTAATCATTTGAATCCACGAAAGCGATTTCTCAACATTTTTCTTATAAAATTTGAAAAAATAAAAAAACAAAGAAACACGCTACTGAAAGATGGATTCTGGTACGGGAAAGTCGAGTTGAAGAACACTCCATTTAATTTAATTTTAATTTGTGTTGTGAGATTGCTGATGCCAATCATAAAGAGTTGTTACAATCGGTATCCTACTTATTAGATAAGATATGGTATCTAACTGCTTGTATTTGTCGCGAAATGTGTATTAATCAAAGTTCTAGAAATAAAATTAATGATGGAACATTATCACACCACGAATTTAAAGACAGTAATTTTCTATCCCCATCATCAAACCAGTGATCATTTGGCACCAATAATGCTGCAAACTTTTTGCTAATAATAGATCAATATATGCAATATTTCCCCAATATTTGATTTTATTTAGAAATATTCCCAATATATTTCTAATATTAGGTCAATACTGGATATACTTATAAGCCCATTATTGGCTTATTATCAGCCAATCTTAATCACACCACGAATTTAAAGACAGTAATTTTCTATCCCCATCATCAAACCAGTGATCATTTGACACCAATAATGTTGCAAACTTTATGTTAGTAATAGATCAATATATGCAATATTTCTCCAATGTTCGATTTAATTTAGAAAAACTCCCAATATTTTTCTAACATTAGGTCAATACTGGATAAATGTATAAGCCCATTAGTGACTTATTATCGGCCAATCTTAACCTATCATTAAATACAAAGAATGATTGCATATGTAAAGAATAATTGTTGTTTTGGGTACAAAGCACCCCAAATCAAACAAGTTGAAAACCTTTCTTATATACAAACAAGATCAAATTTTGAGCAATATCGCAAGTTTGAGTAAATTTCTTCAGAGTTCGTACAACACTTTAATCAAGTCCATGATTCAGTGTTGCCAGCACGTTAATAAACCTTATGGCTGGAATCGTTGCCAGAAATGGCTAAATTTCCAACTTCGAGGGATATCAAGGTGGCAAACTTTGACATTTTATGGCTAGAGTTAGACATTTTTGGGAGCGGAACGTTCCAAAAATGGCTAAATATAACGATAAAGTAATTAAGTTAGCATATGCTGCCAGAGCCATTGCTCAGAACTAAAGATTTAAAACGTTTCAGTATTTTGCGACTTGGTAAATTCCTATCTATTGAAAAGTTAAAATATGAAATGTATTAAAAGCAGTTAACGATATTTCCATACATAGGGAAACAGAAGAAGTCGCGGATTTTTAAATCTCAAAGATCACCAACGTTAGCTGCTTTTAGAGTAAATAAACTTAGTTTCATACTTGTAGAGCATATAAAATTAAGTTTATTTACGCTAAAAGCAGCTAACCATATTCCCATACACTGGGCCCGAGACAGACATTGATTCGGGGACCCCTTCATTTCTCGATATATGGGAAATGAATAAAAATATTTTTCAAAAACATAATTCCATTCTAGAAAAAAATATACAAAATGTGGTTCGTTCATATTTTGATGGAATTTAAATTATTGGCAACTTTCGTATCATAGCCAAGATGCCAGCATGCTAAATTAGTATAGTTAATCCCAATATAACCCCAAAATAAATCTATCCGTTGAGCAAACCTATTCGATAGGGAACATATTTTAAGGAAGCAATTGTTAATTTTTCGATGTTGCAATTGATTTATTTGGGGCCCTTCTGATGCGGGGGCCGCATGCCCTGCGTTAGTCAGATCCTACCCATACATAGTGAAACAGAGACATCGCCAACTTATCATCTATTTTCACCACCCTTGCAGAACCCATATAAAATTAAATATATTTTCAAACTAAAATTAATAAATTAATTAACATTAAAATTAAAAAATATAATTAAATACATTAATAGATAAATTAAAAAAAAAATTAACTACGATCGCTGTTCCAAGCATATTTATTTTCTTTCTAGAACTTTGACTGTTATAAATAGATTTGATTGTTCTGCATGTTAAAGATTGTTGTAAGAAAGAAAAACCTTTTGTATAAGGAAATTCAGTTGGCATTCCAGTTACTATATAACAGTTCAGTATTATATTGGAGAGCTTCGTAAATCGCATAAACATATATATATATATAAATCGATATATGAAACAGTATTATATTGTAAAGAAATTATATTAATTTATCTGCCAGACAAAAAGCTCTTATATAAAGAATATCCCTACTTTTGAAGAATGTGTTATAATGTGATTATACTGTTAAATATTTACTGCCAAAAATCAGTTTAATAAGTTATTTGCAGTCTTATATGGAAAAATATCAACCATGAGGGATGTTTTCAAATTAAAGAAAAAACTTATACGTTCCACACACAACTTTCCCTACAGACTAAAATTAATATTTTCTTTATTTAATTACTTAAATTCATTAAATTGAGTTATAATTTACAAAATAGTACATAAAACCAGTACTTATTCTAAATCACATCAATTCTGTAGAATTTGAATGATTTCTTTATTATTATTTGGCGACTTGGTGCATTCTAAAATGACGCCCATTTACCAAAATTCTAGGAAAAAAAATGAAAATATCGTGAGAATGGTTTAATTTGTTTAGTTGCTAAATATTAGGTTTAAAACAAGTACTTCATATGTTTAGTAAAACACATCCTTTTCTTTATTTTAATAAGTTAAAATATTTTCAACATTTTTTGGAACATAATCTAAATTCTAAATATATTTATTACCATGAGAGTTAAGATTTTGTAACATTTATACAAATTGAAAATTGACCAACATTTGCCAGCTACTGAAATCTAACTCTTCCAATTAGTAAAACATTATGAAATAGCTGACATTCATGTATGAATCCCCCTGTAAAGAAATTAAGATATAATGAGTAATTTCATCGGGCATATTCCATAAAAGTGTTGAAGAATATTAGAGTGCTAAATAAAAGCATTTCTCAGCCTTCGTGACTGAAGAGGGGATTTGGAAGCAGTAAAATAAAATTTTACAGCAAATTAAATAATGAAAAGTAGGATTGTAAAAATAAAGTGGAAGATAAAAAAAATAAAATAATGAAAATATGGTTATACATTTTTTAGCTCCTCAAACTATTGAATAAGATTTGAAAGAAACAGAATCAGATTCAAATAAAGAAAATTATACAATGTAATTTAGCACAATGGAAAATACAACGTAACATACGGCTGTTTCGAGGATACCTAGGGACTCCTTCGTCAATGCTGAAAAGCTAAATAAGCATGCAGTCAAAAAGATGAAATGTACACAAATATAAGAGTTAGAGAGGTATATCCAGCTGTGACGCACAGGTCATTAAAATTTTTCTGAGTGGTTGTTGAATCCTGATAAATACTTGAAATATTACAGATCTACATAAAACAATTTCTCCGCCTTCGTGAGGTTTGCTGAAAAGGGGATTTCGAAACAGTAAATAAACTTTCAAAACAAAATAAATGATGAAAAGTATGGTTGTAAAAAGAAAGTGGGGATAAGAAAAAAGAAAATAAATGAAAATACGGTTATAAGGTTTTTTTAGCTCCTCAAACCATTGAATAAGTTTCAAAGAAAACAAAAGAAATTTTAAAAAAGAAATAAAAACCGTTTAAGAATATAGAATACCAAAAATCTAACCGAAACACAAAAGAATCTCATAAACTCACTATAAAGGTACATTTTACCAATCCAGTACTTAACAATATATCGATAAATGCGTATGAATGATATAATATTTGTATAAGCGTATCGATTATTAAATCTTCATAAGCATACCGCTTGTCAACAGTTTGACAGCTCACCACAGTGTGTATAGTTGTATATAACTAAGACTACAACGAAAGCAGAATCAGAGCCAATAAATTAGAAAATAATAAAACAGAAGATGAATTAAGAGGCTACCAATTAGAGAGGACAAAAAATACCCAAGAAAATTCTAAAGTAGCGAGTTAACGCACACATGGTAGTGTCGAAAAACACCACAAATGTATCCAAACAAGACAAACTAACTCCGAACAAGACAAAACAAATATCAACATGACAAAACAAGTTTGTGCTTTATTATATTGCATAATTTTTCTTTATCCTCTGCCCAATGTTGTTGTTTTTTAATAGATTTAAATATTTCTTAAAACGTTTACCAAATGTGAAATGTTTACAAAATATGTTATTAGTAAACAGCATCCTAAATTTTCATACATATTTTTACTCTTTATAGCCCTGTTGCATGTTTTTTTTAACCAAATTCACTTGATTACTTTTTACATGCCTGAGTTAAATGTCTATAAAAAAAATGTGCAGTTTTGATATAATTAATGATATATATTTTAGATTTATATTTGAAACTAGAATGTGTCTGATTCCTTTAATCGCCTTAAGTATGTAACAACATTTAAATTATTATGGAATGGAAATGTATTTTACGTTGTTATTTGTTACATTGTTATTAAATATCGGTACTAAACTGTAGCTATTTGGAATTAGCGTTATGATAAATACAGAACGCAACTTAACGTAATAACAATAAATAAAGAAATCTCAACGCAAATGTTGTACAAATAAAATGATAAATGTAGACAAACGGGCCAATTTCTTTCTTGAGCGCGGATAAACCAGTAGCTTAACGCTAAAACCGATGGTCTGTTTTTATAAATTATTTGGGCAGCAATTTACATTGTGATTTCTTTAATTATTGTCATAATGCTTTGCAATTCAAGAAATAGGGGATTTTATACAGGCCAAAGCACAAATTGAACCTTTGTTGTTTATATGCTGTTTTATTAAATACTTATGTTATTTTATTAAATGTCTATAATTCTATGTTTCTATTAAACAAATTATGTCTATGATGCTATATTTTTATATTTAAACAAAAGATACTTTATATATTTTATTTTTCTATTTGGTTCAATATTTCTTATGCATCTATTTTGCATAACACTCATATTGTAAATCTCAGTTATTTGCTTTGTTTTCAGTATTTTATGTATATATTTTTTGTGCCAAGCTTGCCAAGTATGTATATATTAAAAAGAGCATTTTTTTTATCAAAATACGAATGTTTTTATAAATAAATTACTTTTCTTTAAATAAATATATGTCAATGTTAACTACATTAAAACTAGAATAGCCCAACTCAGAGGCTTATGCCAAAGTCTGATGATATCTGTAATACAATTTCAATTAATATAATCGAAGTGATTGGATTATATACGTGTTTGTGTCTGTGTATTAATAAGAGTAATTTACTTTTAAAAGCATTCGTAAAATTTAGGAACTTAAATTACTTCAGTTTCTACAAAACAAAATAGTTGCATTGCGAGTTCTTTAAGATAATTATAAATAGTTTCTCACATGATCTGAGTGGTGTAGCAGTTATCATAACTGAACGCAATTCAAAATACCAAAGTTCCATTGTCATCAGAGTTATATAGAATAAATAAATTGACATCACGTCTGATTTCAATTAGCAGAAACAACAAGCACAACTGAATAGAAGATCTTTATTTCACTTCTTATAAGACGTACAAAATTTAAAAAGGCCAGCGCGCTTTCGAGCGTAAATACGCTCTTCATCAGTGGCTACATGGAAATAGAAATGATCGTTCATATATAGACCAGAAAAGGTGACAAATTTGCATAAATACAATTATCAATAAACTTACGTTTATCTAAGAAGAATCCAAAAATACAAAACATTTTGAACAGATTCAAAAGCGAGCATAAATCCCGAAAAGTACAATAAATTTTACAATTTTATTACAGAAATTTCAGATTCAAAACTTTTTTTTTTTTTTAAATAGGGGGGCAGTCAGGCCTAATCCCCGAGAGGATGACGTCAAAGATAACTATGGAGAGACTTAAATTGCATGGAGTCGAGAATGAGTCGCCAAGCATAACACAAAATCTGAATTGGGTCAAAATTACAAATCGACTCGCGTTAAATATAAATAAAGAGGGACTCAAAAAGGAGAATATTACGAGGGTTATAACAACGCATAAGAAGGAAAGTTCTTTAAAAAATGGGCAAGAAATTTTCTTTAACAACAAAATGAGCAACGGCCGTAGAAAGTTTATCACCTTTGACATCCCTAGCATGTTCTGCCAAACGGATACCAATAGTACGTTTTGTACTGCCAATATAAATAGTAACTTAAATTTTATATTGGCAATACAAAACGTACTATTGGTATCCGTTTGGTAGAACATGCTAGGGATGTCAAAGGTGGTAAACTTTCTACGGCCCTTGCTCATTTTGTTGTTAAAGAAAATTTCCGGCCCATTTTTGAAAGAACTTTCCTTCTTATGCGTTGTAATAACCCTCATAATATTCTCCTTTTTGAGTCCCTCTTTATTTATATTTACCACGAGCAGATTTGTAATTTTGACCCCGTTCAGATTTTGAGTTACGCTTGGCGACTCATTCTCGAATCCATGCAATTCAAGTCTCTTCATAGTTATCTTTGATGTCATCCTCTCGGGGATTAGGCCTGACTGCCCCCTATTTAAAAAAAAAAAAAAAAATTTAATCTGAAATTTACTGTAATAAAATTGTAAAATTTACTGTACTTTTCGTGATTTATGCTCGATTTTGAATCTGTTCAAAATGTTTTGTATTTTTGGATTCTCCTTAGATAAACGTAAGTTTATTGATAATTGTATTTATGCAAATTTGACATCTTTTCTGGTCTATATATGAACGAACATTTCTATTTCCATGTAGCCACTGATGAAGAGCGTATTTACGCTTGAAAGCGCTCTGGCCTTTTTTAAATTTTATACGTCTTATAGGAAGTGAAATAAAGACCTTCTATGATAGTTGTGCTTGTTGTTTCTGCTAGTTATATAGAATGTTTAATAACTGTGATATTCAATTATCTTAGTTGACAGTAACATGGTCATTAAACATTCTGCAAAACTCTAATATATCCAATACATGACTTTCTCTACAGATTAACAAATTTTGATATTGAAGAAAAATTATAACACCAATTAAAGCCTTCTTATACTTCCATCTCACTGATAAGCAATATTCTTATCAATCCTATAAGCCTATTAAAAAGTCTAGTGATAGTCAATAGGCTTATTGCAATTGGTAGGTTCTTATCAATTGTAATAAATATACAAAATTTTATAGAAATCTATTCTTTTGAAAGTACCACGTTCCCAGGGGAAAAGTAGCATTTCTACTATCTGAAGTAAGACTTGTGATAATTCCTAAACAGTAGAAGAAAAATTTCACAATCGAAAAATAGTTTCAAAGCCACTGTTTTACAGAACAAAGAAGAAAAGAAAGATAATGCATGGGCATCACAAAATATATTCTTCGTTTATGCCTTCAAAGTTGTAGAACATAAAACGTCATTTCTTCTCAAAATAACAGTCGTTCAGAACCAGGAGCGAACTCCAGGCCTTCTGCATTACGCCCAGTTATGCTACAGATTACACCACTCCGATTGAGTTACAATCTTGAATTTCCTCACGGATTTTATTATACACCATCGAATAATAAAATATTTAGGACACAAAAAGACTTCTCTCTCAGAAAGTTAAAAGAAAAAAGTTGTTGCTAAATACTCTATCAATACTGCCAATGCCTTTGTTCCCTGTATAGTAGAACTTCAATCAACAAGAAATCCAGTCAACAACCAAGCAGTGGCAAAACAATATTTCCCAATATCGGCCATTTGAATCTATCGGAGATATCGTAATATAATATAGCGCCAATTTTGGTCTAATACAATAATTCCCCAATATTTTATTTTTCATATGTTTACAACATTTATGCTCAATATTTAATCAATATTAGCGGTTAATATTCTTAAAACATTGAAAGAAAATTTTTAATCAAAATTGAGCCAATAGTGAAGAAGAATCAAGTGAAAAACCGATATTGGGAAAATATTGCATGCATCTATCCAATATATCAGCCCAGTATTACACGTGTTGTTAAAGGCCCTCGTGGCATTATTAAAGCAATATTGGATACTCACTGGGTCCGTTGCTTCTTCTGTTAATAGTAATTCATGAGAGCTTTGTGCACATATAGTATTGGTGAAATAATAAATTAAAGTTACCAACATTCAGTTAACAAGTGATTGAATGTTGGTAATCTTAATCACTTGTAACCAACATTAATTGGTTCCACTGGTTAACAACATTCAGTTAACAAGTGGAACCAATTTCTGCTCGTTAACTGAACCAATGTTATTTGAATAACCCCACCGTTTCATAAAATCCTTAATATCAAAGAATAAACTTGATTTTGTTTACGTAACGCAGTGCTCCCCAACCAAAGTTCTGCGGAACCCTGAGGCTTCGCGTGACCATTCCACAAAAATTCGCAAAAAATTGCAAAAAAAAGTACAACTTGTCACCTTTTTTGTAATCGAGTGAAAAAATTAAAATCATTAAAAGTTTTAACGTGATTTATTAATAAAATAATGAAGCATTTTGAGAGTTAGCCGAAGTTCACATGATAGTTAAAATTTAAGCAGCGAGAATTTTAATTGGGAAGAAAAATTTTGTTGATACAGTAAATTTTTGTAGTGTACTGGCATTTAAACTGGCAGTAATGAACATTACCACCATTCTTGTCGACTACTCATAAGGATGCCAGATAAAAGAATTTGAAAAAAGCCAAACCAGCTAAAATATTTCTTTTTAAATCTTATCACATAACAATGTAGCATAAAGTAACTAAATATAACTTGATTTTTGCTAACAATTTTATAAAAAAAAATTATATTAACACAAAACTGCAAAATATATGCACAATGTTTGTTTTTAACTAGTAAGGCAAATGTAAAGCAAAAATCATTTATTTTATTAATGGTAATTATTAAATAGATATAGGCAATAAATACTCTTAAAATGTTCCATTCAAAAGTATGAGTTAGTTATTATTTATGAACTCTACTGCTCTGCCCGTTTATTTTGAAAATGACCACTGTGGAACTAAATATATGTCATATAAATAGGGTTTCCGCGAGATTTGACGATACATTCCTAGGGATGCTTCAAACAAAAAAGGTTGGGAATCACTGATGTAACGTAAGACTCTTGAGTTCATGCATTTAAATTTAAAAATGATGTTTATTTCAATTACTCTCAATATTTCATTTCTGCATTGCATTCTAAAATTTTACATTAAACATTAAAGTACGGAAAATGTGCTTGCTCCCTTTGCAGGTACCAGCATCTGTGAACCGATTTCACGTTTTTGACGCTTTCATTCAAGATTTTCTTTTCAAAGATTCCTGGTTTTGTAAACGCTAATTCTGTGTTTATGCGCTTCATCATTGCAGTCTGAGCTCAATATTCTTCAAATTTGAACCCAACTGTGTAGTACAACTGACTGCGGTCATCATGGAGGTTCGCAAAAATGCGGCACATGGAAAGTTTTCTTACTGACATTGCAATTATCAGCTTATTGCAATTATCAATTGTCTACTGCCATTGAAATTATCAGTGTGCTTAAGAGTGCTAAAAAGAGCAAAACCGGTCCACGGATGCTGATATCTGCAATAGGATAAAGATTTCTGACTTTGGAAACGTCTCTTTTAGACGAGCTCTGTGATTATGTGTTACTGCAGTTTGAATACAACCCACCAAAAGAATAATTTAAGATGATTATATTTAGATTAATTCTAGATTTTCATACCTAGAATAAAATTGTGTTGACTTTGAAAATGTTTAGTAAGATATGTATCAGTAGATAATGTATTCGTTTAAATTAATTTTCAATTATAATCATCAAAGATCATATAACATTTTCTGTACGTAGTCAAAAGCAATATCTTCTGAAGTCATAGGCCTTAACACAGTTCCTTCTAACGTCATGAGATGATGCTGCATTTTCCATTGCTGTACTAAGCTATTTATGCGCTGAGGAAATAACTAGGGGTAACTAAATGCGTGACACCAACACACTTAATAAAAGTTCTGAATATCAAACACCGTTTCAAATTTAAACATCAAAATGGCGCACACTTTATAATTCAGTTAATGGAAATTACTATATGGAAAACAATATTTAATTTTCGATCGTTATATGTTGCTTTATTTTTAACGTTTTCAGACATTTCAAGCTAAAGGTCAATTAATTATAGTATTATTTCCAATAGTTTCATTTGAAGAATAGTGATTAAACGATTTCAGTTTTTGAAACTCAACTCGGTTTCCATAGTTACCACAATGGAATCAAAAACTACAAATAAATTCATTGATAAAATATAATAAAAGAAAATCGTCTGCCGTAGCTATAAATTAAATTATCTTAAATATACATTGAATTTATCTCAAGAACAGTTGAATATACACCAATGGTGTTAGGTAAGAAAATTTACAAAATTATTTTCTGTGCATGATGGTATAAAAACAAATTTTGTGTGTATACCCGTTCTCAAGTTATAGATGAAATAATGTTAGAACCAAACATTCCGCGATTCTTATTTCTTATCAGCGTTATCTGGATTTATATATTTCACATTGAAGTTGCTGGTCTAGAGGTAAACTGTCAAGAAAAATTCTGAAAAATGTGCGTTGGAGGACCTGATATATTTGTCAATGAAAAATATTTAGAGTATTAGTCTTCTCATCTATTTCATACCTCCAAAATATTAACTACACCCTATTATTCTTTTTATTTTAGTACTAAACAGCATTTTTTTTTTCAAATCGATCATTTTTGAAAAAAAATTTCATCTACAGGACACCGTTATAAGTCCGTCTTATTCATCCCTGTACCTTCTGATTGGAGTGGTCTAGAGCTAAAAAAGCAGGATCTACTAATAGGAAAGCGTCTATGCGGTATCGATTAAGAAATTTTGCAGCGTCCTTAGCGGCGGATTAAAGAAGTTAGAATTCCTATCTCGAAAATTATGCAAGACAGGTGAAATTTTTTAATTACAAAGTTGTAAAACATTCTCAATTTAGTATGAAAATACGTGCGATTTGTACGCAACATGTATGCAGACGATAAAAAATGAGATCAACAAAAAGGGATAATTGCTGTGCTGCATCATTTGCTTGTTTCTTTTTATACAGCATTTATTTTTTACTGCAAAAAAAAGAATTCTAAATTTGAAATTAGTTTATTACACGGACTATTATTTTTCAAAATTTCTCGCCATTTTCTTCAGAAGTATTTCAATATAACGAGACATTTACGTATAATTATCGCTTTTCATTGACCTCATTCTTTATCGTCTTATGATCATGTTATGTGCGAACTACACACATTTCCATACTAAATAGAGAACGCTTTATAACTTTGAAATTAAAAATTTTCACCGATCTTTCTTTTATTTTTCTTTACCGATAGCAGTTCTAAACTCTTCAATTTGCCTATAGAGGCACTGCAAACTTTTTCAATCAATATAGTCGTTTTTCTATTAATAGACCCTGATTTTACAGCTCTAGGCTAATTCAGTCGAAAGTAAAAGGGGATACATAAGGACTCTGTATATAAATTTGTAAATATTTCGCAAATACTTTATATCCTTAAATTTCAATTCCAATTCTGGTATTTTGTTTAAATTTAGAACACACCTGAAACGATTTTAAGCAATTAAAAATATGAGTTTTCCTATTTAAATTGACGCAAACTGTTAGAACAATATCCCTAAATGATGCAAACTACCGCCGAACCAACTTGGTGGAATACCTATTAAAGGCATTTGCAACTTTTTGTATTAGCATTCCAATATTGAAAACCATTAAGCTTCATTTCTCAAAAAATCTTATTTATTTAGCATATTTTATGCGTAATTATTAGAAATGGACTATTACTATCACCGAATACTCGAATACTAAAAGTTTTTCGATATTCGAAATCTCGAATATAACGTCACTTGATAAAATTGGAATATCTCAAATATCGCACCATGATTAGAAGAAGGTTCTGGAATAAAATGTGAGGGTACACCCGAAAAAAAAATTCGATAGCATTCAGAAGAAATTTTGCTTCCACCAAGTGAAATCACTTTCAAATACTCGAAAAAGAACAGTCTGTATTCTCACTTGAAGGATTTGTCGTTGAAGTATTTAGTCACTTTTTAAGAGCAATTCTTGAGCACTTCTGATTTTATTTGCTACCGAAAAAAGCATACTAGATCCTGAACGTGTTCGAATGTTTGTTTTCTTAAATAAAAATATGTAGTATATGAGAAGCATAATACAATTATTCAATTAGAGTTGTTAAGAGTACCTAGAGTAAAAATCTACTATAAAGTAATTAAAAAATGAAATAAAAAGTTTCATTTCTAAATTAATTTGGTTTTCGTTTTATTTGATACTTTTTCATTTTATTTTATTAATTTATATACTAAAAATTAATAAATAATCTCATATAATAAAAGCTAAAATGCTTTTCGGTGAAATTTCGATCTTCAAGTCTTCAGTGAAATTTAGTACAGAGGTATTGCAGGACCCAGAGCAATACGTCTCGGCGACATTTTCTTCTTTTTAATCCAAATTAGTTTCTCAAATTGGTTATAATTGCACTTTAATTGCATTTTTAACATATATTGCGTAAATATTTAAATTAGCAAAAAAATTCTAAATGAAAGCATATCATTTTTAATATAAATACTTCAAAATTTCAATTTATTTAAAGGATATTTTGCTTACTCACATGTGAACAAATACATCTAAAATTGGATCATTTGATTCATTTAATAATACACAAACATTTTACCATTTGAAATTAATTAAAATATTTAAATATTTAAACAAAATTAAAATATTTTAAAATTTAAATTTAAGCACATTTTAAAGTTTAGATATTTAGGAAATATATTTTACATTTTAGGAGAAAAAAATCACCAAAACAGACGATAAATTGAGGTTTTTAGAAACCTTCTTTTCCCGTATTCGCTCTGACTGGTCGCTACAGTCTTAAGGAGTTAATTTATTAAACAAAAAAACGAGAATAACACATATAACAAGGTCTCCTACAATAGTAAAATTACCTTCTTAATGCAAAAAATGTAGAACAGCGCCTCTCAAACTTTTTCACTTTCGTCCGAAATTCCGAAATCTGCCAACCCGATATTTATCTGTTTAGTATTAACGAATTCCAGTTTTCGAACCACAAAAGAAGTTCCTCCCAATACAAGGTTACTCATACTAGTTTAAGAGCTTAAAAGAATTTCTCATTTTATGTAATATTTGTCGTGTAACCGTTATGTCACAAATTTAACTCTAGAATAACATCTTCTCAATTGTTTATACACATTCCTCGTTCCAATCACGAAAAATCGACCACCTCCGTGACGTCACTGGCAATTATCAAAATGTGTTAGGCCCATATCTTTGGAGGATCTTGTCAGAACCAATCAGAGTGTAGAATCATGAAAAGATATTGTGGAGAATCCAATTACAAGTTAAATTTTGATTCAGACGAGATTTTTAAACAATTGAACCTTTTTACTGTGAAGCAAAGCACACGAAACTTCTACTTGAGTTTCGTTGTTTTAGCCTCCCTATCTTCCTACTTACTGTTAATATGAATAAAATAAAAGCATTTTCACAGTTTTCATTATGAGTTGTGTTGTTTATTATAAATATTTACACTGCTTTATAAACTTCCCAATCAAGTAAAGGCAAATAACATAGTTTTTTAAAGAACTATATTTGTTATTTGTATGTGACTTAAGTATATGGACATCGTATGTATTAAACTGTATGAAAGACCCCGACATTCCAAATTTGGACTTCCTAGCTTTTTCAATTCTCGAGTTATTTTCAAGAAACGAGTGTATTCATATTGTGCGCCCAAGACGAGCTACCCTGATAAAATTCAAAATCCAAATAATTAAAATATACCACAAAAGACAGCGACACAAAATTTGGACTTTCTAGCTGCTCCGGTTCTCGAGTTATTGCCCAAACACCCATACATTCCCATGGTGGTCCTTGGACAGGCTAGCCCAATAAGATTAAAAATAAACAAAAATTAAAATATAGCACAAAAGACAACAGAATGCCAAATTTCATGTTACTGTGGTGAATGGAACTTGATTAGTTAGGGCTTAAAAGATTTTTAACATACTGAAAATTTTCTCTTTCCTTTTATAATTCATTTAATTGTGTTTAATTGCACAGAATAACACGGATAATTATTTAAAATTGCACTGAATTTGTATTTTTATATCAATTTTCGTTTTCATTTGGAAGCTAGGCGTATTTTTAAAAGCGGCGTAGCAAACAGGCAAAAACTAAAATATCTCGAGAACTACTAGCTCTAGAGTAATAGGGTTGGTCTTATACTTTTCATTGTCAAAAATTACGTATAAACAAGCATTCGATTGATACAGTTAAGCATACGTAGCCTTTTATTTTAGATTTCGACGATTTTTGCGGCCCATATCGCAAAAAAAGGCAGGCTCTTTTCTTCCGAATTGTACTAAAATATAATCAGCACCAAGGTGACCCACATGTAACTTATCTACAAGATTTTGTGAAATTTGGTCGATTAGTATTGGAGCTAAAGTGGATACATACATTTTTTCAGACCCTTTCGCACAAAAGGCAGGTTCTTTTTTCCCGAATTGTACCAAAATCTAATCAGCACCAGGGTCAGCCACAAGTGACTTACCTACAAAATTTTGTGAAATTTGAACCGTTAGTTTTTTAGTTAGAGTGGATGCATGCATGCATTGCACACACAGACATCACAATAAAAATATCTTTTAATGTATTCCAGAAGTCCCAAAGCGCATAAATCCGTCAAAAACTCGAATTGTGATTTTCGACGTGATTCCAGTACATTCCCTATACATTATCATGTATTGTATGGAAAGTAAAAAAGTTAATAAAATTCTATTTTATGGTACAAGTGATTTTCTAATGTGAAAAATCTTAGAGCGTGATTTATGATTACTGCACAATGATAGAAACGTAACGCGGATGAAATGGAAGTATGCAACAAAAGTGCCACAATATCGTCACGAATGCCTAACAGAAAACCATTGTTATAATTTAAATTCACGCGACCTTAGTGACAAATTTGATGATCTTGGTAACGATTTTGCGTAACGATGTGCACTTGGTAACGATGTCAACTTGGTAACGATGTGCATTTTCCAGAACTTTCCACAGGGAATGGGCTAAAGTCCAAGCTAAAGGGCGAATATATAAACTAATAAACGAGGAAAGATAAGAAATCCCTATGGTGCCTCAGGATAAGATAACATTAGGAGTCTGGTCCCTTTTTATAGGAGATAAAGGGATTATCTAAGTTCCTACTAAAGATGGGGGGGGGAAATGGTAATTAGGATCTTCGCTGTGTGAATTGGTTGGCTCAGTAGTCATGTTGCCTATCTCCAATTTGAGAAACTGAAGATTCGAGTCCCTCTCATTGAGTTCAGTCATTTTGATTTCAATTCTTTTACTGATCAGTCGTCTTCAAATAGATTAATTAATATATTCGGAAGATGAATTGGATGGCTCAGAAGTCATGTTATCTTGTTTTCAATTTCAGAGGATGGGGATTCGAGTCCCTCTCATTGAATTTAGTCATTTTGGTTTCAATTCTTTTACTAATCAGTCGTCTTCAAATAGAGTAATTAATATATTCGGTAGATTTATTGGATGGTTCATAAGTCATGTTGTCTTGTTTCCAATTTCAGAGGATGAGGATTCGAGTCCCTCACATTGAATTCAGTCATTTTGGTTTCAATTCTTTTACTGATCAGTCGTCTTCAAATAGATTAATTAATATATTCGGTAGATGAATTGGATGGCTCAGAAGTCATGTTATCTTGTTTTCAATTTCAGAGGATGGGGATTCGAGTCCCTCTCATTGAATTTAGTCATTTTGGTTTCAATTCTTTTACTAATCAGTCGTCTTCAAATAGAGTAATTAATATATTCGGTAGATTTATTGGATGGTTCATAAGTCATGTTGTCTTGTTTCCAATTTCAGAGGATGAGGATTCGAGTCCCTCACATTGAATTCAGTCATTTTGGTTTCAATTCTTTTACTGATCAGTCGTCTTCAAATAGATTAATTAATATATTCGGTAGATGAATTGGATGGCTCAGAAGTCATGTTATCTTGTTTTCAATTTCAGAGGATGGGGATTCGAGTCCCTCTCATTGAATTTAGTCATTTTGGTTTCAATTCTTTTACTAATCAGTCGTCTTCAAATAGAGTAATTAATATATTCGGTAGATTTATTGGATGGTTCATAAGTCATGTTGTCTTGTTTCCAATTTCAGAGGATGAGGATTCGAGTCCCTCACATTGAGTTCAGACATTTTGGTTTCTATTATTTTACTGATCAGTCGTCTTCAAATAGATAAATTAATATATTCGGTAGGTGAATTGGATGGCTCAGAAGTCATGTTGTCTTGTTTCCAATTTCAGAAAATGAGGATTCGAGTACCTCGCATTGATTTCAGTCATTTTGGTTTCTATTCTTTTACTGATCAGTCGTCTTCAAATAGATTAATTAATATATTCGGTAGGTGAATTGGATGGCTCAAAAGTCATGTTGTCTTGTTTCCAATTTCAGAAGATGAGGATTCGAGTACCTCGCATTGAGTTCAGTCATTTTGGTTTCTATTCTTTTACTGATCAGTCGTCTTCAAATAGATTAATTAATATATTCGGTAGGTGAATTGGATGGCTCAGAAGTCATGTTGTCTTGTTTTCAATTTCAGAAGATGAGGATTCGAGTACCTCGCATTGAGTTCAGTCATTTTGGTTTCTATTCTTTTACTGATCAGTCGTCTTCAAATAGATTAATTAATATATTCGGTAGGTGAATTGGATGGCTCAGAAGTCATGTTGTCTTGTTTTCAATTTCAGAAGATGAGGATTCGAGTACCTCGCATTGAGTTCAGTCATTTTGGTTTCTATTCTTTTACTGATCAGTCGTCTTCAAATAGATTAATTAATATATTCGGTAGGTGAATTGGATGGCTCAGCTCAGAAGTCATGTTGTCTTGAAGATGAGGATTCGAGTACCTCGCATTGAGTTTAGTCATTTTGGTTTCTATTCTTTTACTGATCAGTCGTCTTCAAATAGATTAATTAATGTATTCGGTAGGTGAATTCGATAGCTAAGAGGTCATGTTGCCTTTTTCCAATTCCAGAGGCTGCAGATGCGAGTCCTCCCAAACGTATTAAATATAGCGATTTTAGTCGTTTTGGTTTCATTGATTTTTCTGATCCGTCTCTCCTTGATATTTAAATAGTAGATTAATTAGGATCTTTGGCAAGTGACCTGACTGGCTCAGCTATTATGCTGTGTCCAATTGCAGAGGCTGAGAATTCGAGTCCAATCGAATCTATCCACTCGTATTTAGTTTCACGATTTGAATAATTTTAGTTTCAGTCCTTCTTCTGAACAATCTCTCTTTTAAATTGAAATGGATTAATTATGAGCTTCGGTACGTGGAATGACTGGCTCAGTGGTCATGTTGTCTGTTTCCAATTCCAGAGACTGTGGGTTCGAGTAGCAACCTGACTCGTTTTGGTTCCTGGACTTTTTCTGATGGGTGTCCTTTTTAAGTTTATATACGTATATTAATTAAGGTCATTGGCATGTGAAGTTGCTGGCTCAGTAATCATGTTGCCAGTCTTTATTTCCATAGGTTGTGTGTGTGTGTGTGTGTGTGTGTGCTCGATTCCATCCACTCATATTGAGTATAGTAAGTTCAGATGTTTCTGCTCTTTTTCTAATCAGTCGTCTTTAAGTAGATTAATAAATATAATATTTGGTATGTGAATTGGCTATTTCAGTGGTCATTTTGTCCGTTTTTATTTTCAAAGGCTGCGGGTTCGATTCAATCCACTCGCATTCAATGTAGCGAGTTCAGTCGTTTTGGTTTCTGTTCTGTTTCTGATCAGTCGTCTTTAAATAGATTAACTAATATATTTGGTATGTGAATTGACTGGCTCAGTGGTCATTTTATATGTTTCCCGTTCCATAGGCTGTGGGTTAGAGTCCATCCACTTTTTGTTTCTGTGCTTTTCCTGATCAGACTCTGCTTTAAGTTTAAATAGAATTATTATGATCTTCGATATGTGACTTGGCTGGCTCAGTGGTCATGATATCTGTTTCCTATTTCAGAGTCTTTGGGTTTGAGTCCATCTCCTCGCATTGAGTATAGAGATTTGAATCTTTCTGATTTCTGTGCTTTTTCGGGTCAGTCTCACCTTTACGTTTAAATAGATTAATTAGGGTTATTAACTGGCTGGTTCAGTGTTGTCTTTTTCCAATTATAATAGTTGTGGGTTCGAATCCATCCTCTCTTACTGAGTATTCCAAGTTCTGTGTCTTTTATGATTGGTGTCTCAATTAAATTTAAAGATATTAATTAAGTTGTTCGAAATATGAAGTGGCTGGCTCAGTAGTCATGATGTTTGCTTCAATTTCCAAAGGATGTGGATTCGAGTCTATCATCTCGAACTGAGTACAACCAGTTGAGTCCTTCTTTGATCAGCCTCTCTTTTAAGTTTATACAGATTAATTAGCACCTTCAATACATGAACTGGCTGGGTCATGTTGTCTGTTTCCAGCAGTGGCGGCTCGTGAGCGACATGTAGAGGGGGGCGCTCATCTATGTATTTATGCCTATATATGTGTCAGTAATATATATATATGTATATATTGTAAACCCGAGATCGCGCAATACCGAAATCATTTACCATTGCAGATACAGGTCTACTTTGTAAAATGGGAATCGTTGTATAGATGCAAACGTCATGATCATGTATGATTGCAAACGTATTAGTGGTAGTATTCAATATTCCCATTAGTATAACCACAGGATCATATTCCTGATATTGAACGCCAGGACTCAATAATGGCTGAAATATTGTTAATAAATATGGCAGGAGACATGAAATATACTAAATACATTTGTAGGTTAAACAAATTCTTTAATTTAGGAACTATACACAATTGGTCACTTTAATATTATAATCAGCTAATCAACTTTATAACACTCAGTTCAAATTCTTATCAATGTCATACTTGTATACCAGTTTCATAATCAGAACAATTTGTATTAATATCACCTTTTCAAATCAATTCTTATGCATCCTTTATATTTATTTCAAGATATTCGAATTAAAACATAAAATTCTGTTAAGATTAGTCCAATAGTTCTTAGAACATTGTAAGACTTTACTCGATTAAATCATTTCATAAATAGATATTTACTTTTAACAAGACATTAAAATTCCTCCGAGAACTTATACACTTGACTATTTCTTTAGGTTACTTCTACTCTTTCAATATGAATTTAAATTATTTAAGCCAAGCACTAAGGATTGCAAAAATCCTTCTTTCTTTCTAAAAGGAGCATACTTACAATACCTTGGTGGACACTAGCAAACCGGACGGTCATTACAATTAATATGAGATGGCGATTTTATACTCAAATTTAAATTCGGTCATTGTTATAAAATATGGGAGAAAATACTACACGACCGTCAGGTTTCATTTCATTGTTCCATCTCTCGAAAATAGCGTCTCTCAACCGCTACTCCGAAAACTCTCTGACGTCACATCTACATATACATGCATATCAAGCACTTGCATTTACTGGCGCGCCGAAGGAAAGATGAATTAAACAAGCAAAAAACAATACCTCTACTTCCAACGTACTTTTCAAGGCGGAAGTTCCCAGCGAAAAAAACATGTACATGCGAAGAGTTTGCGGTTTCTCCACAGACGAAATTTTAGCACAGAATATTACTCTTACATTGAACTTGAAAGAGGCATTTAAAATAGGAAAATAAGAACATATAAAATACCGATATAACAATATATATAATTGAAGAATTTTTATTTTACTTGTATTATATATACCTGAGATTAATCATTAAGTGAAATTGTTCTGTATAGCAAAAATGATAAGAAGATGGACTGAAATATATATATATATATATATATATATATATATATATATATATATATATATAATAAATAAATAAGATAAAATTAAAATAGTTATACTAATTTAAAACATGATCAGTGTCATACCCTGGTTCAAATACAATACGGAGGAAAATTAATTAATTATGATATGATAGGAAATATCAGACAAAAGGAAAACAATGCTACCATAACAGACAAAAAGATCTAAATTTTAAATATGAATAATACACATGAATTTATCAACATTCAACAGCGAAGCATACTAATCAAGTTCAAACAACAAAGCATTATCAAAATCTGGAGGCTCAAAATATTAAAATGACAAAATAAGAGAAATGATACAATCCGAAAATATGAAATAGGATAGAAGCTCTGTGAATCCAGCTTATCAAGGATCTTTGCATCCACAGAGGTTCCAAATGTGTTTCGCTTAACGATACAGCCACATGGCATATATATGTGTGTGTGTGTGTGTGTGTGTGTGTGTATATACATATACGTATTTTGGGCATAGCAAAGGGTGTATTAAAAATATTAACATCGGATTTATTAAGTAAAATAACGTACCTCCCACTTGCTCGCTCGTTCATAAAAATCCTGGACACATGGAACGTATCCCTCCTAGTGGAAAACATTACATAGTCCTAATTTACATTAAAGTAAAATTGTAGGGGCTAGTTAAACTAAAAGTAATGCCCAGGGAGTTGACAAAAAAAATATGCATATTCTGGTGATACGTACTGATGGTTCAGATACTATAGCCACCAGTAAAATCAAAATCGGTGGATTAGAAGGCGAGATGGAAAATTGGTGGGGGGGACCAAAGTAGGAGCTACGCTCAGGGATTTGCCACGTTAAAGTTGCATATCCAGGTGACATGTACAAATGGTGGAGAGACTATAGCCACAAGTCGACCCAAAACCGCTCAATTAGGAGCAGATGTGTAAGTGGGGACTAGTTAAACTAAAAGTTACACCCAGGGGTTGACACAAAAATATGTGTATCCAAGTGAAATGTACAAATGTTGCTCAGACTATATAGTCACCAGCAGAGTCAAAATCGCTTAATTAGGAACTGAGATGTAAAATTGTGAGGGCTAGTTAAACTAAAAGCTACGCCTAGGGAGTTGACACAAAAAACGCATGTATATTATATATCCATCAAATATGTATATCAAACTGAGACGTACGGATGGTGCAGATACAACCATCAGCATAAGCAAAATCGTTCAATTAGGAGGTGAGATGGGAAATTTGGAGAGGGGGGCTAATTGAAGTAAAAGTTATACTCAGAGAGTTGTCACAACAAAGATGCATAACTAGATGACATGTACAAATGGTGCAGAAATTATAACCACTAGCAAAATTGAATTCGCTCAATTAGGAAAAATGCTCGCTAACAATGTAAAATTATGGGACTAGTTAAACTAAAAGTTACGCCCAGGGGGCTGACACAAAATATGTATATTCAGATGACACGTACAGAGGGTGCAGAAACTATAACCATCGTTAAAATCAAAATCGCTAAATTAGAAGCCGAAATAAGAAATTTGGGGGCTACCTCAAGTAAAATTTACGCCCAGGGGGTATCTGAGCAATATAGTTGCCAGCCCGGGGTTAAAATTTCGAGGGAAACGACGCAGATAAAAGAAACACGATGAAAATTTAATATTAAAGGTTTTTAATAAATATTTAAAATTTCTTTAATTTTTAGGTATTTTTGAAATGTTAAATAGCTGAAAAATTAAGACAGCTGGGTAGGTCAAGTGACCCCCTCAAACTAAATATCCGAAGCAACATATTTCTGAAGCGTCACTAAAAATAGACTATCGATCACGGGTATGCCAAAAATAGGAAACTCCAGACGTTTAAAGAATTAATTTGAAGTCAAACATATTGGAATTCGTCACCAGCATATCAACAAGAGCACAGAACTGTCCCAAATCAGTAATACACCATTCCCAAAGGACAAAACCACACTACATCAGAAATGACGAAATGCGAAACCACTTCAATAAGTAAGACAGCTGGGTGGGCCAAGTGATCCCTCAAAGTGAGTGTCCTAAACAACACATGTTATTCACGATGGCCAGAAACCCCTAAAATATCATAAACACCCCCCCCCCCTCCTATCACCACACACGTACACTTAATCCACTCATTTGTTCAAATGTTTATTTAAACTTCCAAATTTATAAAAAAAAAAAGACGAGAAAGAGAACAAACACATTCTTAAATGTAGAAAATTGAAGCCAAATTAGCGAAACTGAGACAATTTGAAAGGTCCCTCTTCATGTTTTCCTACTCTTCTATTTCTCTTTGGCGAGAAGGGCTGGCAGAACGCGAAATAATCTACTGGTAATTCTGCAATGTCTGTTTTTTTCACGCCAAATTTCTAATATTGTTTCTATACCATTCGTTCGTTCAGGAGAAGACGGTGAAAGAGACGCGGCTTTAACAAATATCCCTGTATTTTCCCCTTATGTGTTGAAAATTCTATTCACTACAGCTTTCGTGAGTCTCCTTTCTCTAAAGAAAGCTGTAGTGCTACCATCTAGTGACATATTTCATAACTTATTTTTAATAATTCTCGATTTAATTGAACCAAAAATTCAGATTTTTTCGATAGAAATTGTAATAAATCTGTATAACTAAAAAATAATTTGGGGTGTTTACTCAATGGTGTCGCGCGTACTCGCGACTTCCCTTAATGACCGCGCCTGCTTTCCAGGCACAGAGGCTGTGAAATCAAATTCACCCATTCACGTTGAGTATGACGAGTTCAGACCTTTTTGGTTCTGTACTTTTTCTGATCAGTCCCTCCTTTAAGTGTAAATAGATTAATTACTATCTTGGGTATGTTGTCAGTTTCCATTTCCAGGGGTTGTGGATTCGAGTCCATTCCCTCGCATTCAGTATAACGAGGTGAGTTATTTTGCGTTCTGTCCTGTTTTTTATCAGTCTCTCCTTTAAATTTATAAGAATTAATTAGGACTTTCGGAGTAAGAATTGGCTGACGCAGTTGTTATGCTGTCTTCTTCCAATCACAGAAGATGTAGGTTCGAGTCCATTGATAGGTTGAGTCATTTAGGATTTGTACTTTTTCTGATCCGTCTCAGTTAAATTTAAATAGATTAATTAGGATCTTCAGGATGTTAACTGGCTGGCTCAATGGTCATGTTGTCTGTTTCCAATTACCGAGGCTATAGATTCGAATCCATCTACCTGCTTTAAGATTGATTTTTGGCATTTGTACTTTTTCAACGCTTTTTTCAGAATTCTGTTGACCGGAAATGAGGTTATGGAAGTGATGGCATAGGAAGTGACATACCGGAAATGTCGTAACTTCCGGTACTCCATTTCCTTTTCAACCAATAAAAAGGGGTGAAAAAAGAGATGTGCTGTTTTCAAAATAAAATTTCAGGGCCTCATTATTAGGTGTCAGGTGATGCAAAACAAGCCCTTCATGAACGTTGACCGAGAAAGGGTTGTATGCTCGACACCGAAGTCAGCAGGCCCGAAGAGAAACTCCATCAGAAACAGACGAGCTGACACACCACTCGTCCTCCATCTCGTACAGATAGTTTTGTAGTAAATATACGTTATGAAAGGAAATATCTGACACGATTCAACTCGCTCTACTCAATGCGAGCGGATGGACGTGAACCTACATCCTCTGAAACCCCAAATCCCCTAATTCATCTTCCACCTCGCCGGCCTTCAAACCCGCCAGAACCCATTAACATCTACTTTACTCTAACACCACAATCTCTTCGCTTTTATTCAGGTGGGAGTCGAACCCCGAACCTATGGCCCTTCTTGACACAAGGCTTCTTTACTAAAGAGCTAGGTACTAAAAAAAGATTATTTTGATTTCAACCCTCACAAACATCCGTTTTCAGGAATAATCCAGAAGTGAAACAGCATTACCGCATAATTACCTTTTGGCGCAGTGTCAAATCTTGTCAAACATGCGATATTCAGCTCCATTTGTTGACAAAAGGTGATTTTTTTTTTCTAAATCTGGATAACATGAACTGATTTCATTCGAATTTACAGATTATACGACTAACAATTGCCGTAGAAATTAAATCATCAAATAAATAGCATAAAATGTAGCATTTATGAGTATTTCCTATTACAAAAATGTACTTTTCCGTTCCAGTTTCGAGACCGTGTTCTGAGTAAAAATATATATTCTATAGCGCAATGTATCAAGATTCTTTTTGTGCCGTGGCTTGTTTATCTTTTGAAAAGATGCACTCGACAATTTTCAGGCCTATAGAATCCTGTCATCCATGAAAAAAATATTTAACATATGTTGTGTGTGTCTAAAGCTAACTAGAAAGTCCTTAGCCTTGTGTTTGTCTGACAAATATGACCGCTTCTCAGCTTCACATTTCCTTTTGCTGCGCTATACCTCCTATTTTTCTACCTGCATGTATTATTTTGATCGCACTAACTGGAACCGTATTAGTCTCGACAATTTTGACACATTTTATGAGCTTTTCTATAATATTATTCTTAATAGAAACTTTTTATTGTCTTTAAATAAAAAATTTTGAAATAATATTAAAAATTTTACGTTTTTAATTATTTTTAGTGACTCAAATTTCCTCGTTTGCAGTTGCATTTAAAACTAGATTTTTATAGTCATGTTTTCGTCTGAGAACATCTAAAAAATTTACCGGTTTGTACATTATGGTGCTTACTCAAATTCAATTAACTTTGCCTTTAACATTATGTAACGTACTAAATTAATTATACATATAGTTTTCACCACATTTCACTTGTAACGATTGTAGGCATTGAACTGCAGAATACATTAGAATTTTTACGCTTTCTTAATGTGTGTAAAATACAGTCAAAGCTGAAGCAAAGCAGGAAATCAGACAAATTTAAAATTTAATTTTTCAATGTTAGTATTTAGTATTATACTTTAAAAATAAAAATATTCGAATTATTAAAGTTTCAATAGTTAATCCGGCCATGGGCTAACAAGAGCAGATTTACTATTGGAGTTTTAAACGGAAATGTATTTGTGACCATGTACATATATGTGTGTATGTGCATTCTCCATCATAATGCGAAGAATCCCAAAGCACCTTTCAGTGGTCGAGACTGAACTACCGCTTATTCGACTATCGGTAAAATCCGCCCCTGTAGGCAAATTTCCACTCCAGGTGAACCCCTAGCTCCTTGTATTCCAATGTAAGGGCTATCGGTGCCGAACCGCTGGGGCCCAAATTTTTCTATAAATGTATGAATTCCAAAAAAGTTTCTTAAAAAACAGCTTCAATAATTTGAAATAAAATATTAAAAACTATTGTGAACTAATTTTTATATAAAGAAATAAAGATATACACGTTTCTTAGGAAAGTCTGTATTACCCCTATAACTTTTCAACTTCATATTGTAGCGTCATTGAAATAGCGTATGACCATGTGCAATCAATTGAACGTGGAGTACCTACTGATAAAATATGGAATTTTCACAAAAAGCAAAGTGTTTTCACTTAAAAAGCAAAATTTAAAAACAAAATCAAAAACCCACAGTGATTGGATAAAAAGGCTAATTACAAAATAAAAAATTGTTATTTAGTACAAAACAATATTTGGTTCAACGGAAACATTTGCAGAAAAGACAGCCATGTGAAAGTAGTAAATATTTATAACAACATAGACATAATAATGTTAATAGGTGCGACTAACCTCCTAAGTTATCTATGTACACAGTGTTCAAAATGTGCACCACAATGCACATCTGGATTCAGGACAAAATTGCATCTCGTACAGCATCTCAGAGGTTACAAAATTACAGACACTGACTATGCATTGCTTTACCAAGCTTACTTGAGTCAAACATAATTTTGCGTTGCTCTTTCATTTTGTAATTGATAATTTTGTCTATCTCTGTTGCTTTCTGGGTTAGTTTCCTAAGTTCCATATTTCACATGGGTGCCCACAAAGGGTGACACTTGCCCCCTTCCCGTCCTAAATGTTCAAGGTCACAAAGGTGGACATCAAGTTAAGTGATGTTATACATCTTATCCTTGAGTTTACCACACTGATATCAATGGTTTACCACCCCCCCTGGAAAAAGTACTATTGCGATTGCTATGCCAAACTCTACCATTCAAATTATGTTGTGTCATTCTAACACAAAAATCAAAATTTAACTAATTTTATGTCAATTCTGAACCATTTTAAAGGGTTTGTGTTTATGTGCTGCAGTATGTAATTTATGGAAAAATTTTTTATAGGGAATACAAAAGCCATCATTGGGGGGGGGGGGGGGGGGGGGGAATAACTTGTAAATTCATTATATTCTTAAATTTTATTACTAAACATTGAAAATAGCTTTTTTTTCAATAAGAATAGAACAGAAACATCATCAGATCATATATATATAATTGTATTAATATATAGATGCTATATTAATAAGTGTGTGTATTATTTTTTATATTCTACAAAAAATATTTAAAATCAAATTATTTGCTTCAAAATGTTAACTTTTAAAATATATAATAAGAAATATATTTATTGTTATTAAAATCTTTTAAAAAAGTCATGTGTATCTTAATGCTTTTCAAAAAATTAACTTTTTGAATCAGATACTTTTGTTTTGGTACATATTTTAAGCACTTTAAACATCAAACAAATCTAATTTTATTTATTTTTTTTTAATCTGATTTCATTTTTAATTAAAAAAAAAATATGATTTGTAGCAACCAGTGAACCTATTTAACTCTGACCAAACTCATATTTTATTTTTACAGGAATAGTCCTTCTGCAATGATGTGGATCTCAGAGTTACTTAATCGGATATGCCACTGGGGACCCATAGTGGCAATGTGCATAATAAATTGTATTACATTTTCAACTCTTCAAGTTACAAGTATGTGGTTACCAGTATTTTCTTCCTGGGGAGCTACATTTTGCCATTCATTATTTCTATTTTTTGTTGGAGCTACATTGTATAATTTCTTCTGGGCTATGTTTATTGGTCCAGGATATGTTCCATATGAATGGAGCCCGGTAAGATTTTCATTTGAATTACAGTTACAGCTTTCTAATTACTTGTATATTGTATTCATGTCTGACCTTCAGCTATAATAGTGCCATGAATGATATAAAGGTGGGTGGCTCCAGAAGAGCCTAGCACATCGACCAGAGGTCTATTGTACTACCCCAAAAAGTGAAGGTCTCTAAGTGAAGAGACCAGTAGCCGATGCAAACAAAAGCAGGCACTTGACAGGAATGTCGTTCAGCTCCCAGGGTTCAATCACATGACGACCAATGTGTTCGAATCTGTGAGCAGAGTAGGCCTCATATTCACACAGAATGTGAGCTGCAGTTTCTTCGCTGTAGTTGCAGCCTCTGCAAAGCGAATCTTTGGAGACACCCATAATATTAAGATGTCTCTTGAGAGTGCAGTGCCCAGTAAGGAGCCCAACAGCTCTCCTGATGCCAGTTCTACTGAGCCTGAAAAGTTCCTTTTGACGTGCACTGGGGCAATTACAATTGAGAATTTTCGCTTGCCTTTGCCCTTTAGTGTCACGCCAGTTCTTGCATTGAAGCTTCCTGAAGATGTCAAAGACAATTCTTCTGATAAGATCATTGGGTATACCCAAGGCTGGCTCAGGGCCCACAAAAGGAGTATTAGAGCCTTTCCTAGCAAGTTCATCTGCCAATTCATTGCCAGGAATGCCCGAATGACCAGGCACCCAGTACAGAATGACACTATTATTACTAGCAATTTTACAGAGAGCTTTATAGCATTCCCAAACAAGGGAAGACGTCACAGTGAATTTCCCCAGAGCCATAAGAGCAGCCTGACTGTCAGAACAAATGAAAATCTGGCTATTCTCGTACTTTCTGTCATAGCAAATTCTACAACACATAAGAATGGCAAATACTTCAGCCTGAAAGACAGTAGCAAAATTGCCAAGCGGATAAGATAGCTTAGTGCCATCATCAGGGCAGCAGACTCCCGCACCAGTACTAGTGCCAATCTTCGAGCCATCAGTATACCATACAAAACAATTATGTTTATCGTAGGTTGGAGTCCTCTTCCAATCATCCCGCGAGGGGACAAGAATTTCATAAGGCTTATCAAACGTAAATTTGACGTGTATGCCATCAGGTGGCATACAGAAATAAGGATGCCTAGCAACATTACTGTTAAGTTCGCCCCAAGATAGATACCTTGAGTAATCTTTCCAGTGTTTCAGATATTTGAGTCTGTTCATGCAGATAAGTGCCTCTGCTTCAATGCGCTAATAGTGCCATTGTAAACTGGGTCTTCTTATCTCTTTTTGATTCTTTTTCTAAATACTTATAATTTATTGATCTAAGTTTTGTATTGTTTAAAATTTCAGTCCTCTTTTTTTTTTATATGTACATGTTATTGGAGTTTGTATTAAAATTTTAAAAAAAAGTTTTATTATTGAAAAAATTTCTGCATAATAAGCCATCTTATTACAAAATCAAATTAATTTATTTAATTTGCTACTCATCTTTTATTTTATGATTGTACAATGATATCCCAGGCTTGCCACAGGCTAAGTTCCATAGTGTATCCATAAATCAAAAATGCCCATGACATGTAAGCGGAAATAATGTATTGTTGTATTTATCAATGCATGTGAAATGCATTGAAGTTGCCATATGCGAGCATAACTGGGTCATCAAATGTATGCATAACTGATATACATCAAGTATTTGCAAGCAAAATAAATACCCTTTATTAGTATAGATTTAATTATGCTTTATCTGCTATTTTTAAACAGTAATAATACAAAGAGCAGCAATATGCATAACGTGTACATAACTTGAAAGTAAACACTGTAACTTTGGAATATGGTACCTAGTTTTCACTGTAGATTTAAAAAAAGGGCATATGTTTTCAAATTAAAAAGCTTAATATAGCAAATTAAAAAGCTTAGAAGCTAATGTTTGTTAGGACTGAGTTTTCTAAATCTTGAGGATGTTTGTTAACTAAAATTTTACTATTGATTCTTTGTTTAATTACACAAACTTCAATTATTTTAATCATAATTTAAGTATGGGAATTAACAACTACTATTTGAAGCATAACAAAAATTTGAAAAACGGCCTTTTTTTTTTTTTTTTTATACTGTAATTGTAATTGAACAGTCATATAAGGTAAATTAAAAAAAACTTTCATTTTGAATTGTGTCAAAGAGTCCTAGATTCATTTTACATATACCTTGAAGATCATTATCTGCAATGGGTATTGGGTTGGTAATATTTTAATCATGTTCTTATTGCTTAACAGAAAAGATGTAAGATAGTTATAAAAAAAATTACATGAAATTAAAGTAACAATTATTACACAAAATTAAAGTAACACTTTCCATATGCAATATTATCCGACAAATTTGTTAACAGCATTCTCGTGGATCTACTAGTTTGTCCCATTTATGAGAGAAGTTACTCTTAGTAATAGTTTTATATTTTGACACCAAAGAATTTGTTAATAGTTATCTATTTCATGGGATATTAATTAAATGTACATTGCATTTTGATGAAAATTTTGCACATGAGTATGAATGTATCTTTGTTTGGACTAATAAGTTACTTCTCAAAACACCCAATTTCAATTTACATGATATTAATTCACTACTACCAAAAACATTGTGCTATGGGTCTTGTGCACCATTATTTGACTGTAAAAGTAGTAAAAAGCATTTCATTATGTAGGGATAGTCATATGTTGGCCACCCACCTCAAATATTCAAGTTCTAAATATTAACTAAAATAAAATTGTTTATGGTCTTGATAAATGGAACTATGCTCCATCTTTGTATTATAATTTATAGTACTTAATTTATTTTTCATTTATTTTTAGGAAAACGTAGATGAATACCAATTTCTACAGTATTGTACATTTTGTAAAGGTTACAAATCTCCTCGAGCTCATCATTGTAGAAAATGTAACAGGTTTGTTTTATAAATCAATCAAATATATAAATTGAATTAAGTTATAAATAAAAATATGCTCTTTTTTAATATAAAGTAACTTTATGAACAAATGTATCATTATTAATCGTCTCAAATCAATATAATACTCTGTTTTATTTTATTGGTATTTTTACTGAAAAATATTTGTTACCAGAGTTTCCCCCAGGATTAAAAAAGGGCTGGTGCTGTTACTAGAAAAATGGCACTTCTTAGAAAAAAAGGGAACATAATTTTTATGTTTGAATAACATTTATGCTTGGGATTTTATGACGAAAATCAAAGCATTGCAAAAAAATGTAAACATTTTGTCGCGTATACCTCTAATAAGTCTAATAGATAAAAATGTAAATATATTTTCTTGTTTTGTAGGAAATAGGGTCAAGATTGTGAATATATGAATTTAATTTCAATTTTTTAATATTTTGAACTTGTTTGAAAAACTTAAAAAAGTATCTGTCCGAGCAAGTGTTTTTTTTTTTTTTTTTCATTTTGTTTATTTTCACTCAAAATATCTTCGAAACTATAAAAGAAAGATATAAATAGTAAGGAATAAAAATATGTATTTGGAAATTTAGTTGCTAAATCTATATTTATATTTTAAAAATGTGCTTATAGTTTTCGAGTAATCGCTTTGTCGAGTTGAAGAGTGAAAATTTCCCCTTTTTCAAGTTTGTAATGCTATCTCAAAAACTAAACCTGTAAACAATTATGGAAAAATATAGCTTTTGAATTCCCTACAAGTACATAAAATTGGATTTTGGATGAGCTCTTTGTTTGCAAAGTATAGTGGTTATAATTTCGATATTTTAGTATTTTAACCTGGGTTTTCCAATGTGTGGGAAAGCTTTAATTTACTTAAAATGTTACTATTGTTTCAGCTGAATCTGTTACTTACTCCTTGGTGTAATATTTGTGCATAAGTATGAGATAATCTTATTTTGTTTAAAAAATCAGGGCATTAAATGAACTTGGAGATTCTAAAAATGTGTAATGATTTCTTAGGTTTAACAAAAGAAATGAAAATATACATATTCAAGTACATATTTATGTGCTGCCAGGCAAGTTTATAGATTATAGGTCAGGTTGATTTTAGGTCAGATAAGTTTAATTTATATACTGAAAAACAAGTTTGTAAAATAATTTTATATTTTAACCTGAAGTCTATGGTCGAAACATCCAGATAAAATCATTGTGAAAATTAAAGTACTAACTAGCTATAAACAGTTAGCGAGTCATTTGTAGCACTTTGAAATTCTGTAAACAATATAAATGAATCTGAAAAAATCGAATAGCTTTATTGACCTTTAATGAAGTTTACAATTATTGCATTTATATAAATTTAGAGTTTATTAAATTTAAAAAGGAGAATATTAAATTTTTATTTTTAGTATTTTCTCATTAGTCAATGAGGTTTGATGATTTTAAAGGATAAGGTATATTTAAATGTTGAAAATATTTGTTAATTGTTTGTTGTTAATGTATTGAATTGATTATACCCCCCCCCCTCAGATTTAAATAACTACATAAAATTCCAGAAAGCCTATAAAATCACTGTATAAAGTTTTGAACTATGGATTAGCAAATGTTTAGCTGCTAAGTTAATCATTATTCCATGGAGCAGAGTTATTAATAGTGCGAGCAACGTACGTTCATGTGTCTGCGCAGCATCCGTACCTTTAGCCGTAAACTCGTGTAACGGGCGAGTACGCGAACGCAACTACTGCATATGTCCCTAAAACGGGCGTATCGTTATTAAATGAGCTTTATTATTATTATTATTATTGCATGTATCCGTGAAGCGAGTCAAAGATGAGTCCGCTAATATGAGGGGGGTTATTTTGCGTTTCAAATCTGCTATGAGGATGTCGTGCAATGGGCTAATCTGTTAATACATAAGCCCACATAGGGGCGTGTTCATAACACAATATCACACGATTTGCACACGTCTGCACAAGGTATATATCGTTATTGCATGCATTGTACGCGGATTACATACAATCGTTAAAAGAAGGCGCTTGATTTTGTAAATTCGCTATGCGAATTAAATATGTCGAATCGTTATTGCATAGAGCGGAGTTATCGTTATATTATATATAACGCGTATTGCATCCGTCTGCCTAGTAGTCGGGTCAGGACCGCTCATACAAATTTCTGGGTTACCCTTCATATTTCGTTTTCCTCTTTTGTGCATTCTTCATGTTTTCTCCTCCCTCAAAAAATTATTGGGGGCCCCAGCACTTGAGGGGTGTCCGTCCCTCCTTATGGGCGGCCGTGGTCAGATACACAGCCTATAGCTATTGCTTGACCTGCATTGGGAGTACATCCGCTACGTGAATTAAATATATCCGCGTATCATTTTTGCATGGAGTGGAGTTTTCATTATATTGTATATAAAGCGTAGTGGTCAGATCAGGGCCGCCCATACAAATTCCTGGGTTCCCCTTCATATTTCATTTTCCTCTTTTGTGCATTTCTTATGCCTTCTCCTCCCTCAAGAATTGTTGGGGAGTCCGGGTCCCACCACTTGAGTGGTGTCCAATCCTCTCTAAGGGCGGCGGTTGACAAATACACAGTCGATAGCTATTACACAAACTACAAATGAGAGTACTCTTAGCCGTGACTTTCATGCGTAGCGGAGATACGCAGTCTACAGCAAGAAAGCATATTAAGAGAATTTCCAAAAAGCGACTAGGCTGGTAGCTAAAGGCAATTAATAAACAATATAAAGAAAATAAGCTCTCCCATATTTCATTCAAGCCGGCTAAAATCACCTCGCTAATCTAACTTTTCTCCCCCACCCTTGCTATCATCCTCCGGTTTTGACTGAATCGGCGGAATCAACGTAAACATCTTCCCGCAGAATCAACGTAAACATCTTCCCGCAGAATCAACGTAAACATCTTCCCGCAAATGGTGCAAAGAATCCTAGTCCGAAAATCTATATTTTTAAATATTTATTTTAGAGCAAATATGCTTACAGGTTTTACATTTACAGAACTTTATAACTAAAATGCATATCAAACATGAAATAATTTAAGAAAAATTTAAGTTGAAAAAAAGAACTGTTTTGAAAGTTTTCATCAGATGGAAGAAGGTATGTGCTTAAAATTCCCCTTTCTGTTTTGTTTCTTTTAGTGGGGAAAGAAGTGATATGGGGCTGTCAATCCTCTTTTTATTGGCACTAGATCACCCTTTTTCTCTCTTTGAAGGAGGAGGGTGGGGAGGGGGAGATAGACATGCTCAGAATTTATGGTAATGAAGGGCTCTGGGACTTATCTGAGGTAATACAAGAACTGGTTGATTTTTGTTTGAGGACAGACATTGCTCTCGTGACAAAAGGCTAAGCAGGGGAACTGATCTGCTGACAAAAGGGCAGGGAGGGCGCTCTTCTGGTACAAAGGGCAAGGAAGGCGCTGTTCTGGTAACAAAAGGGCAGGCAGGGCACTGCGCCCTTCCAAAAATGCCTGTAGGAAACTCTGTGTTACTGTAATAGTTTTTGCTGTATCAGGTGTCATGGGATACTCTTTGGATATTTCTAGATTTGATGAAAAATAATTTAAAAAAAAAAATTTATTGCATTTGTGACATTCCATTGAAGAAACAGTCACATGACACAGTATTTTAAATTTCTAGCCTGCCAATGCAAAATCCTCGCTCTACTTCAGATTTTGAATTTATAATTATATTGTATTAATATATAATACAGTTAACTCTTGTTAAGATGGCACCCATTTAATATGGATTTCTCGTTATTACATACAAATATGGTTTCTCCAGATAAGGTATATGAACTTTATAAACATCACTTAATATGTACAATTCATTCATTAAAATGGACAGCATTTATGTAATTTTGTCAATCAATAGAAATTAGAATTCCAGAAAATATTTTTGAACAATTGGCTAACATTGAGAATGACACAGGGATTGTATATATAGAAGAAACAAATGATGATTACTTCATCTTTAAATAGCAATATGTACAACTGCATCTTATGCACTAAATGTTAATATTTTGTCTTTTTTTCTCATTATACATGCTATTAATAAAAATTTTTAATTTAATTTTCTTGTTAATTTTCTAAAGTTGTATTTTTAGGTACTTATTGGTTATAGGGACCATGGGTTACCGACTACTTTTCCGAGTTGTTACCAACACGAGTGTTGGCGATATAATCCAATGCAAGAATTTTGCTACAAACACAATGATTACAATTTAATATATAATGGGGTTTGATCAACTTTACTTAACAAATAAATATTGTATTACATTGAAATTTGTAGTGGCCCAAACTCAGCTAACATGAAGCCAAACAAGGCAACACGTAGTGACCATGCCAAATTCTGATTTATACCTGTTGATGATATATAAATAGGTGGCGCGGTTTTCATATTTCGTGACTTACACCGGCTTTCAACATTTGAAAGTAAATCATCTGTATAACTTCATGGATCCTGAAACCAGGACTCATACACAAACCATAGAGACTCTGGGGATCTGCGAAATGACGTATAACAAAAAGCATAGGAGCACTGCGAGACAGCACTCATATCTCGCAGAATTTATGTGGCGAAGCGCTACCGGTAGTGATAAATTTAATGACATTTTATCGACAATAGTTGAGTTTTGGCCACCACAAATTTCCATGTAACACAATATTTTTTTAATTAAGTAAAGTTGATCAAACCCCATTATATATTAAATTGTAATCATTGTGTTTGTAGTAAATTTCTTGTATCGGATTATATCATCAACATTCGTGTTGGCGACAACTCAGAGAAGTAGTCGGCAACCCATGGTCCCTATAACCGATAAGTACCCATTTTTAATATAGCATTATTTACATAAAGTTTAGGAAAACAAGCTTTCATTATTATTTTTTATAATTACTTCAGATTTATGGACTTCTGCTACAATTTAACAAGGACTCTTGATAATAAGGACAATAAATGTTGGCCCTAGACTGTCTTAACGAAAGTTCACTGTATATAAATATATTATTTTCCTCAATATCTTTCAGTAGTATTAGTAAGTTTCTGTTTTGTTACACAAACCTTTTTTATACATTTTTAGCTAATCTGGTGTTCTTAACTTTAAATGGCAGATCAAAGTTAACTGAAAAATGAACCAAACTCATATAGAAAATCTGAAATCTGCTGCGAATGTAAAATCATATTCATAAGGGTGTCACGAAGCCAAAAGGATTGGGAATCACTGTGCTAGATTCCTGCAAAAAATTATGCAATATTAACTACTTCTTTTAGCAATTGTGATTATCATTGTATAATGATTACATTATCTAACTACTAGCTACCTTCAGTGACAAATCCATTCCCTTTTTTAAAAAGCTCTTAACTTGCAATAATTTTTCTTGCAGTAGCTGTGGGCCTCATAACTGCCCAATGTATGGGCATCCACAGCCTTTGTTAGCTCAAGCTAAGTTTAATATTTATAGTTCTGGCATAAGTAAAATGCCTGTAATTAAGTCTGCAGGTGCAGTAAGCATCTGATGTTGTAATGATATGCCTGCTTAGAGCAAGAAAAAATGGCCCACTGTATTTAAAGTACAAGTATATTAAAATAACAATAAAACAGATAAAATGTGGTTGCAATTTCTGCATTATTGAACTGGTGATTTTCATAGTAATTCACTGTATATATGCTGATGTGCAGGTAAAAGAAGTGCCTTTTCCATCCATAAATCATAATGAAAATTTTTTATAGTTGGCTCTTTTGTGATGTGATATTGGGTCTTTATTTTGGCAATATTTTTTTTTATATAAACAAAGACCTTTTTGTAAAAGTAACTCTGCTCTTTCACATCAGACCCACTTTTCCACTCAAGGGACCCAGTTTTAAATTTCTGACAGGTCTTGAGATCCAAAATTCTCTGTACTCGGATCAAGTCTGAGTGTAAAGAAGGGGAGACTGCAGATTGATCATTTTAGAATTTCTAGAGAATATTACTCAGAATCTCCAAACCTAGTGGCTTTGGGAAATGATCTTATTGTGAAGTTCCCAAATTTAATATCTACTCTAGTGACAACCATGAAACTTATATTTTAAAGTGCATTCCAAATGATAACACTTTTTAACCACTAAAATTTGCCAGTTTTTTACAAAAAAGGAAATTCTGTGTATTTTTTTGACAATGATAAAATTTAATACTGGCAGCAATATGCTTGATATATATACAGCAGAAACTCTGCATTATGCTTAAAATATAAGAAATTCAGTCATAATATATTGCTTTCCCTATATACATAGTATAGTGTATAGGAAAAGTATTGCGACCAGGTCGAAAATTTAAATTCACTTCGAACGGATGAGCATTTTTCAAGCATCCAACCCTGAGATCGAATTAAATGTTTTTGAGGTGATGTGTGTGTGTATGTGGACATGATATATCTCAATAACAAGAAAATAATTTAGGGTTCTTAACAAGCAGTTAATATGGGAACCCTGTCAATCTATATAAATAAAAATGAAAATCTGTCTGTCTGTTTGTCCCACCATCACGGGAGAACGGCTGAACAGAATTTGATGAAATTTTGTGGGTAGCCCAGAAATAGCCCCACTTAAAATTATATCCGTGTTTTGAGTTTCTACGACCAGTGGTTCTCGAGATATTAGTAAAAAACGACATTTTCGTTTGTCTCATCATCACGGAAAAACGGCTGAACCGAATTTAATGAAATTTGGTGGATAGCCTTGAAATATCCCCCCATAAATTTTGTCCAAGTTTCGAGTTTCTAAGACCTGGGGTTGTCGAGATATTAATGAAAAACGGAACTTTTTCCTAGGAGTTCTACTCCCTAACTCCGTGGTTTATCCAAACGAAAAGCTTGAAAATCGTTTGAAAGTGAATTAAAATTTAATCTCTGAGTTTGATGGGAGATTGTTTGCGTTAATTAGTCACTTTCTGAAAACATGTATTGTTTGAAACATGATTTAAAGGGGAAATCTATCTCCATGGTTCATGGTTTATTTAAAACAAGCTTTTACGGAACAATGAGAAGTATAGAGAAATCAAAATCATTATTTAATTTCGCAGTTTATGTTATAAGACATGACATATTTAACATGTTATAAGATTCTATCTTATATCATGTTACTCAGAAACGCAATTAAATTAAATCTGTCTGTTAATTTTAATAATTATTTTTTCGATTTGAATAATAAATAAATGGATATAAAAATATATTTTAGAAAAGAACGATTTGATTTTTCTTATAGCATTTTTGACTGGATAATATCAATTACGGTCTTCAGGTTTAAAAATTATTATTATTTATATTTTCGGGGATTATTGATTCAAGGATTACTGATATTTTCAAGTTATTATGCAATTATTTTATTATGACAAAAATTGTTTAAACTCATATATTGTATGTTGTACGAATCTTCTACAAATACACGTGTATATCTTTTAATCTACGAGAATATAAGTAGTACAGGTATATTGACATATGTTTTGATATATATTGGCATATATTGGAATCAATTACGACCTTCTGGTATAAAGAGTACGGATATTATTGATGTTTTCAATTTATTACATCATCTCTTTTATTTTGGCAAATATTTTTGAGACGCATATTGTAATACGGGTAATCTTCTACTAACACATTGGCATATTTTCTGATCTGCGACAATATAATTAGTACGGGGTTGCATATATTCATTCAATTCCTATTTTTTCTTCTGTAAATTTGCTTACAAAAGGGGGCAGGATGTTTTATTCTTCAGATCTGATCGTGAAGATAATTTTGCATAGTGAGAACATATATTCTTAAACTTCTCTTTAGGAGCAATAAATTTAATATTTTAACAGAATTTGCACATGATTGCGAACTATAAGTTTCTTTAAATTATACACTCCGTACGAATAACGGATTAAATTAAATGTATTTGTTAATGTTTTTATTTTTTTTTTCGATTTAAATAATAAATAAATGGATAAATGGATATAAAATATATCTTATGAATGGACGGTTTGATTTTTCTTTTAATTATATTAATTGCTGACTGCATACATCAATTTCATTTATTTTGGCAAAGAGTTTTCAAGCTTATATCGTATTTAGCTACTAAACTCATATATTGTGTTTAGCCAATAAATTCATATAGCCGATTGTTGAAACAGAAAAAGAGTAGAGCGGGTATATCTTCTAATACAATTGTAGTGTTTTCATTTAGTATATTGAAACGGGATAAGAATGTTTCATTCAGATCTGCAAATTCAAAGCTAAGAATTTGGAGGGATATCGCTAATTTGACAACTTTTCTTAAACTTTGCCAAATTGGCGGAAATGTCGCCAAATTGATATAAACGACACACAAACAGCTGCCATAAACCTTCGGGTTGGTCGTAAGGCTTGGGTCTTCTACATATCAATGAATTTTTTTTTTTTTTTTTGTTAGAAGAGAGTACTAAAATGATGTTTGGTTAGCATTTATCTGTCAGACCAACCATCCTACTTAGTAATGCATTTAGCGAATTTTTAAAATGTCACCAAATTGATAAAAATGTTTTCAAATCTATAAAAATATCTTGAAATTGATAAAATTGCGCTACATAAATGATATTAATTATTTTTTGTTAGGGGATAGTATTGTGATGATATTTCGTCAATTTGTCGCAAAGTGGAACTGTCAGTTCTACAGTCCCACTTGGCGATAAATTTGGCGATTTTTTAAAATGTCGCTAATTTGACGAAACTGTCGCCAAATGTTCCATAGAAATATAACTATTTAGACGATATTTTTTCTACCAATTTATTTGAAGCAAATGATATCATGTCGCTTAGCAACGGATTTAAATCCAATGTGTTTATGCGGCAGACGATTTTTATTAAATCCTTTCCGATTTGAATAATGAAGATATGTATATAAAATAAATTTCATTGCCATTTCATTTTGGACTGGATAATATCAATTATACTCTTCAGGTTTAAACATTATTATTATTGATATTTTCCGGAATTATTGATTCAGCTATTATTGATATTTTTAAGTTATTACGCCATTGTTTTATTGCGGCAAAAATTGCTGACACACGCATATTGTACGTTGTACGAGTAATCTTCTAGGAATGCACGGGTATATCTTCTAACCTACGAGAATATACGTAGTACAGGTATATTGGCATATATTTTGACATATATTGGCATATATATTGGAATCAAGTACAGTCTTCTGGTATGAAAATTAAGGGGATTAATTATATATTCAATTTATTACGTCGTCTGTTGTATTTTACCAAAAAACATTTGTGACTCATATTGCAAAACGGGTAAACTTCTACTAATAATCGAACATTATAAGTAGTACGTGTATATCTTCCCATATAATTTTAGCACTTTAATTTTGACATATATTGGAATAAATGACTGTCTTCAGATTTAAAGATTACGGGTTTATTGGTATTTTCAATTTATACATGTAATCTACTAATACAGGTTATATTTTCTAATATTCGCGTATATAATTAGTACGGGTCCCATACAATTTTAACGCTTTTATTTTGCATATATTGATTCAATTCCATATTTTTTTTTATATTTGCTTACATAAGGGGTCCAAGATGTTTTATTCTTCAGGTATGTCCATGAAGATAATTTTATATAGCGAGAACAGAGATTCTTAAACTTCTTTTTAGGAGCATTATATTAAATATTTTAACAGAATATTTTGATTAAACATGTCATTTAGTATACTATAAGAATTTGGTCATGATTATGAATTTCAAGTTTCTTTATATTATATACTCCGTACGAAGAACGGGTATGCTGCTAGTCTATATAAATAAAAATGAAAATCTGTCTGTCTGTCTGTCTGTTTGTCCCGTCATCACGGGAGAACGGCTGAACCGAATTTGATGAAATTTTGTGGGTAGCCTAGAAATAGCCCCACTTAAAATTTAGTCTATAGTTGGAATTTCTACGACCAGTGGTTCTCGAGATATTAGTAAAAAACGAAACTTTCGTTTGTCTCATCATCACGAGAGAACGGCTAAACCAAATTTAATGAAATTTTGTGGGTGGCCTTGAAATAGCCCCCCATAAATTTTGCCCAAGTTTCGAGTTTCTAAGACCAGGGGTTGTCGAGAAATTAATGAAAAACGGAACTTTTTTTATAGGAGTTCTACTCTCCAACTCCGTGGTTTATCCAAACGGAAAGGATAAAAATCGTTTGTTTAAAACGTCAAAGGGAATTAAAACTTTATTTTTGAGTTTGATGCAGGATTTTTGCATTAAATAGTCACTATCTGAAAGCATAAATTGTATGACACATGAATTTAAATGGAAAAATCTACCTCCATGTTTTATATTTCACACGCTTGTACTCAACGATTAGAAGTATAAAGAAATTAAAATGGTTATTTAATTTCGCATTTTATGAGGAAGATTCTATCTTATATAATGTTGCTCGACAAAGGAATGGAATTAAATGTGTTTGTTAATGATTATTATTATTTTTTCGATTTGAATAATAAATAAATGGATATTAAAATATATCTTATAAATGATCGGTTTGATTTTTTTTAATTATATTAATTGCGAACTGCATACATCACTTTCATGTATTTTAGCAAAGAGGTTTTAAGCTTATATATTGTGTTTAGCTAATAAACTTATATACTGTTTACCCAATAAATTCATTTATCCAATTGTTTAAACAGAAAAAGAGTAGAATGGGTATATCTTCTAATAATATTTTTGTGTTTTCATTTAGTATATACAAACTGGATCACGATATTTTATTCAGATCTGCGAATTTAGAGCTACGAATTCGGCTGAATATCGCTAACTTGGTAACTTTTCTTAAACTTTACCAAATTAGTGGAAATGTCTCCAAATTGATAAAAGTGACGCAAATCAATGAAATTAAATTTGTTTTGTTAAAAGTACTGAAATGGTGTTTCGTTAGCATTTGTCTGTCAGTCCAACCGCCCTACTTAGTAACCCATTTAGCGAATTTTTAAAATGTCACCAAATTGATAAAAATATTTATAAATCCATAAAAATATTTTGAAATTGATAAATTGCCCTATATAAACGAAATTGTGTTTTTTTTAGGGGATAATATTTTGATGATGGTTCGTCAATTTATCGCCAAGTGGGACTGTCAGTTCTACAGTCCCACTTGGCGATAAATTTGGCGATTTTTTAAAATGTCGCCAAACCTTCATTAGAGATATTCAGACGATATTTTGACCACCAATTTATTTGAAGCAAATCATAACATGTCGCTTAACAACGGATTTAAATTTAACGTGTTTATGAGGAAGAAGATTTTTATTAAATCTTTTCCAATTTTAATGATGAAGATATGTATATAAAATAAATTTCATTGCCATCGTATTTTTGACTGGATAATATCAATTACGATCTTCATGTTTAAACATTATTATTATTGATGTTTTCGGGGATTATTGATTCAGAGATTATTGATATTTTCAATTTCTTATGGCATTGCTTTATTGCGGCAAAAATTTTTGAAACTCATATATTGTACGTTGTACGAGTAATCTTCTACAAATGCACGGGTATATCTTCTAATGTAAGAGAATATAAGTAGTACATGTATAGTGGCATATATTGGAATCAAGCCTTCCGGTGTGAAGATCACGGGGATTATTGATATTTTTAATTTATTAAGTAATCTGTTATATATTGGCAAACATTTTTCAAACTAAATATTATAATACGGGTAATCTTTTACTAACACTAGGACATATCTTCTAATCTATGACATTATAAGTAGTACGGGTTTATCTTTCCATATAATTTTAGCACTTTCACTTGGGCACATATTGGAATTAATTACTGCCTACTGGTTTAAAGATTACGGATTTATTGATATTTTCAATGTATACATGTAATGTCATAATACAGGTTATATCTTCTAATATTCGCGTATATAAGTAGTACGGGTCCCATACAATACGCTATTATTTTGCATACATTGATTCAATTCCATACTTTTTATAAATTTGCTTGCAAAAAAGGCCAGGATATTTTATTCTTCAGATCTACCCGTGAAGATAATTTTGTATAGTGAGAACAGAGATCCTGAGGTTTCTTTTTAGGAGCATTGTATTAAATATTTTAACAGAATATTTTGATTAAGCATGTCATTTAGTATACTATAGGAATTTGCACATGATTATGAATTTTAAGTTTATTTATATTATATACTCCGTACGAAGAACGGGTATGCTGCTAGTATTAAATATAATTAAATATTTGGAAGCTCCCCCCCCCCCACACACACACACACACACAATTTTTTAATTAATTTTTTAAAAAATCTAAAAATTTTAACCTTTAATAATAAACAATCATTTTCGACATAATTTTTCATTAAAAACGAATAACACCAATTAAAAATGCTAGTTTGACCTGTTCTAATGCATTCAGAAATAAAAATTGAAAATCATTCCTTCCAAAACATACTAATCAAAATGTTTATATAAAATATAATCTATTAATGCTAGTTCGGGATCAAAGAATATTAAAAACAGCTGTACTAGGTGAAACTACAAATTTATTGTAGCTCTTACTAAAATATTCTAAAATTTCTTACTTTAGTAAGAAAGTAAGAAACTAGTTCTGAAAACTGAACTTACACACATCTTACTTTAGTAAGAAAGTAAGAAACTATTTCTGAAAACTGAACTTACACACATTGTGATGTCGGCCGTCCAAATAGATGCTCTAAGTCCTCGGACGAGTCGGACGGTCTGGGTCTTCAACACATTGTGATGTAGAAGGATGAACTAAATAAATAAGATATACCTAATATTAGTGTTTAAAGGACATTGCCAAAATTTTCTAAAAATCACAAATTATAATAATTGTATCTGCATTTTTAAATTGCATCCTACCTTATATGTTAGAATGTCTGCTAGGGCATTTACAATGTGAATACATGAGTGTAGAAAATAAATGTTGGTCTTGATTGATAGATATTGATCTTGGAGAAAAATTTCTGAAAGTGAACATTTAAAAACTTTTAATAGATTTTCAATTATCTGCAGAAAATCACCCAAAAACTGTAATTTTTAACTTTGGGGCTATTCAAGAATGTTAAATGCAAAAACCTAAAAGCAAGGTCGCTATTTAGGCAATGCTTTGTGTCTAACCTACCCGCACAAAGAGATACAAATTTTCAAGCCCTGTCTTTTCTCCTCTGCCATATGATTATACCAGATGATAAATTGACTGGAACTTACAAATACAAAATTCTAGCATTCTAAACTTTATTGCTATTTACTTCAAATTGAATATGCAGGAATATTTTCTTACTACGGGTCACCTGTGCAAAAATCGTGATTCTGATGATAATTATGTGAGTTACGATTGTTTTTTTCTTATATAGTCTTTTGTATCTGTCGCAATTTCTTGATTAGAGAATTTTGCAACCGAATAGTTAGTTGTGGAGTCACAGTCAATTGTGTAGCTCTGATTTGAGCAATTGGAGTATCTATTATTAGTTATAGTCTGCACATGTGGCATGTGGATATGTATCAGGGCACATATAATTCTGTTTTTTTTTATTCTAACAATATTTATAATTAGCTTTAGCTGCCAAAAAATATTCTCTATCATAAGTGAATGCTAGCTATGGGCACAGCAACTAGCAATCACTTTCTTTAGCTAATTAAGCTAATGCTAATAACTAATAAAACTAATGCTAATAGTTAATAAAGCATTAAAAGTAACATAATATTTATTTATTATTATTATTTAGTTTATATGTAGTTCACATTAATTTGCTAAAGCATTTGAAAAAGTTTTATCTGTTCTACGGATATGCATACTTTCTTAAACTGTTATTTTTTGTAAGAATGAAAGCTAGTCACTTTAGAGACGTTTAATTTTATATTAATCTATTTGTTTGTATAAGATATACTTTATGTATATTTATGGGGTACATTTTGCAGATGCGTGATGAAGATGGACCATCATTGCCCGTGGATCAACAATTGCTGCGGTCATCTAAACCATGCAAAATTTACATTATTTCTGATTTCAGCTGTTTGTGGCTGCATTTTATCATCAGTTTTCCTCTTCTTAGGCCTTTATCGAGCTTTTCAAGTGGTAAAACTAATTTACATTTTTTATAAAAATTAAGTATATTGTACCATGGAATTCCATCTAACAGCCCTCCTTGTGAAAACATCCCCTACTTATTGTCTCAATTTGAAATTTTAAAATATTCCATTAAACAGCCCTGCCCTTAAATATCAGAAGAAAAATAAAATATTTCGCGCGCGTCATCGAATAAAATAAAATTATTGATCAAAAATGTCATGGTTTTATCTTATAATCACATACATACTCCATGATTTTACATCGTATTTGAAAGACATATTGACATAATTTTACTTACAGTAAATAAAACTGCTGTTTGTAAGAACAAACTTATTCAGTTAATTTCAGTTATACATTTTCACAGTTTTTATTCACTGGTTTTTAAGAAATATATAAATGGTATTTTATTGTACCCAGAATACCCTCAAAATGTTTGATATTAACTTAAAGTAACACATGCATTACTCAACTGTGATTCATCATCAAAAATAACACTTATATAGTAACCACAGCTATTTTTATATAAAGTGAGTTTTCTCAATCCCAAAGGTGGTCACTAACCAGGTTTCACTATATTTTGTATTTGTGTATAAAAAAAACATTTGTAAAACAGCATAAAACAAAATATAGGGGTATTAACTGGTTTCAAAATCAAAATGAGACTTTTTGGGGATAACCTCAGTGATAGAACAGTCACTCAAGAAAAACAGAAAATTATCTTAATGCACAAATGTTTTTATTATTATTTTTTTTAAATAAGTATTGTAGTTCTTACAAAAATATAAAAAATGGTTTATAATATTACTCTTTAATTTTTTTTTTTTTTTTTTTTTTTTTTTTTTTTTTTTTTTCTTTTTTTTAACCTGCATCCTATTTTGGAAAATTTTTCCTCAAATTTTATAAAAGCATCAAAAGTACCCCTCAAAAATGTTTGTGGTGTGAGACATCAATAGGTGAAATTTGACGCTTTTGTTACCTCAATATGATGGCTACTTCCTCAACCGGCTGCAACAACAGACTTAAAGCTAATATATAACCATAATTTATATAATATATTGAATATAGGATATTTGAAATAAAAACTATGCATACCTTTATATTGGCAGAATACAAAACTATAAATTACAATAGTTACAAGAAAAAAAACCTTCAACCAGAGATATAGGTAGAATGCGCATTGCTATTCAGAAGAGATTAAAAACATGACCACTGCATGTATCACGTGACTTATGGTCGAACACTCCCAGACTTGGCGACTTATTGCCGTGCTTGGCGCTATAAAATATTTTTTTTCACTGGAGTAAAACAGTGCTAAATACCTCTTACGTTTCTGATGTATTTCAAAATACATATTGGTTAGGTCCTAACTGATAAAGTTCTATTAATCACAGTAACATGAAATTTGGCATGTCGTTTTCTTTTGTGATATATTTTAATTTTCTAGCTAGAAGGTCCAAATTTAGTATTTCGTTGTCTTTTACAGTGCATATTGATTTCTTAGATTTTGAACCTTATCAGGCTAGCCCGTTCTGGGTCCGCCATATAAATATACTCATAATTCGGGAATAACTCGAAATCTGTTGTATCTAGAAAGGTTGTATCATATTTAGCATATGATTATATTTCGTGGTATATTTTAATTCATTGGATTTTGAATTATCAGAGCAATTAAATTCATTCATTGCTACTATCCCAGCCCGTCCAGGATAAAAAGTTCTGCTTTAAAAGTGCCGCTAAAATTATTTTCTTACTTCAGTAAAACTTTATTTTTAATAAAATACTTTTATTTTTGTACAAACTGAAGTGCAAAATTGCCTCAATGCCAATATTCAACTTTAGAAATATGGCTGAACATTATACAATTGTGACTATTCAAAATCTTGAATATTATTTCCAGATTATGCAACAATTACTTTATATTCCTTGACCGCCCCCCCCCCCCCCCCCCCCCCCCCCCGCCTCTCCTCCCCACCCAAAAAAAATACTTTTAAAAATATTTGGACGCAATGTTATTATAATAAATCAAAATGCTGCTTGCAAGGCATTAACTTGCAAAAGTTAATGACTTAAACTTTCTAATAAAATGGCTTTATTAGTTCATATTTATCAATAGAACAATACCCTGTTAAATGCAGGGAAGGAGTGGGGAATGAATAAACATTTTAAACACATTTTTGAAACATTTTCACACTCAGTTCCTCACTGATCAAAAATATTATTACTTTGACTTAAAAGGATCAAAGAGCGAAGTTTCAAAGAGCTAAATAGAATCTATAGGACAATAATTTCTTCATATTTACAATTATTTTTAATTTTTTAAATATGTGTTATGAAATTTCTTATATTTATTTGTTGCATCCCAAAATTTAATATTTTCACAATTCCAATTTTTAACATAATGGAATGATATCTTCACATTCTAATTTTAAAAAAAGTTATTACTTTGAATCTTTTATGAATTTAGCCGGGGCGACTCATTATATATGTTTTTTTTTTAATTATTTCAAATCTCATTCTTTACTTTACATATTCATCAGACAGTGAGACGCTTTAGATTACTTCGATTACTTTATTTTTAAGATATGGAAAAAAGGCAAAGTTGAAAACATAAATCAGTTTTGTTCCCAAGTTTCTGTAAAAAACATCCTCATCCCTCCACCGACTGTTTAAAAAAGTCTAACCTTTATAGAACACTAGGCATAACAAATAATTGTTTAAAATGACTAAACGTTAACTTTTTTTTCATTTAGCATATTTTTATGCAATTTAACATATTTTGGTGCAATTAACACTAGGCATAACAAATAATTGTTTAAAATGAATAAACGTTAACTTTTTTTTCATTTAGCATATTTTGCACATATAGCACAATTTAGCATATTTTAATGCTTAAAACTTTTCTCTTTTCAGTTGTGTTTCTCAGATCTTTCTTCATCTTTGGGAAACTAATAAAAATAATAGAAATTAGCTAACAATTTAATAAAAGTTTTAAATACACAAAAACTTAAGTGAAAGATATTTTAGTATATTTTATTGCACTTATCACAAATAAATATTAGGAATTTTAAATGGTTACTTTCTACATTTCATAATCACAAAAAAAAATTTCAAATCACATTTTAATTGCTCAATTTTATTTGATACATTACATATACAGTTAAGGACTTTTCTGAAATTTTTAACGAGTATTTTTTAATGTACATACAAAGACAGTTAATACTAAAAGAAAGTGTAAAAAGTAATCGTTTCTGCTACAATTCTCAAGAAAAAATTGTAGTTACGACCATATACTGTATTTATTTTTTTAAGTCTGAAAAAATATAGCTCAGCAAAAAAAAATCAATTTTAAATGTGTACTTACTGATATTTATATAAATTTCTTGAGAGTTATTAATCATTTCATAGCATTATATGGCATGAAAACATTGTCAGGAGAAAAGAGTATGAAAATGTAAACAATCCAAATTGGCGTAAAAAAATGTCGCCAAGAGAAAAAACTAAGCGTATTAAAAGTTTCACCTTTATTTTATTTTTTTTCTTCTAATTTTAAGCATTTATAGAGGTACAGTTTATGAAAGTACACAAACATATATAAAATATTTTATTTTAAAAATAATTACAAGGCTATACATTATTTACAAAGCCAGAAAATCTACTTTTATTATAGGACGGCATGGTCGTACATGCCAATTAACTCTTTATTTTATATAAAATATGTTTTAAAATGAATGGAAACGACTTACCTATGAAACGTAGTATCTCCACCTTTGATAAACTTTGAGGTACATCCATATGCAGTGCAGGACATTACCATATTTTGCTTAAAAGTAAAAGAAAACGTCCGATGTTCTCGCTTTCGGAAATGTAATGCAATTGCAATGGAAGAAGAGATGCGCAAGAAAATATGCGCGTAGAGGAATGCCTAAGTCATGTGACTTAGTTCAGTGGTCACGGAAAGGTTGCCATAAGTCTCTCTACCTAAATTTCACCTCGATGAAAAAAACATAATTATAAATTACAATTGTTAATTTCAATTAAGTTGCAAGAACTCACTATATATATTTATATATTAATTTATTTAAGTTCTAAAAGTCAATAATATTTTATACTGTAATTTTGTGTTAAAAATTAAAATTGTATTACTTGCATTTATTGAACATTTAAAAACAAAGCCATGTCTTGTAGCATGCTATAATACATTTTATGATACTTTTAGAAATTATTTATTCACCTGTACAAGCTACAAAAAACAGTTAGTTGAAATTAAATTAAGCAAAGTCAGCGATAAGTATTAATTGTAACTCTTTTTATTAACACTTTACAACATAGTTGAAAAGTGTTTATGACTTTGTTCATTCTGTCTGTCTGTCTGTCCGTTAGCATGATAACTGCCGTAAAAATGACTTTATCAAAATAAAATTTTAGTATGTTGTTCAGACGGTCTGTGGGACCTATGGGAATATAAATAAATAATTTCACCCAATTAGTTTTGGATTAAACCCGGGTTGAAAAAATGAAATACATTGAATCCTATGGGACCTAATTTTTCAAATATTTTTTAAGAGAATTTAAAATTCACAAATTGCTTTGAAAGTTATAGGAAATATTCAAATTATCCCATAAAATATATAAAAAAAAAATTTCAACAAAATATATTCAGTAGTTTTTTAAATAAAAATTAAAATAATAATTACACCCTTTATATGAAGAGATCACGTGACCCATTTCAAAATAAAATATTGCATCCATCTTGTGTCAAAATCGTGATTTCTAAAGTTCTTTTTAATGCATATTTAGTGTTGTATCCATCCTAAAACCGCTTTATTTTTGCTTAAATTCTTTCTGTCTGTCTGTCCGTTAGCACGATAACTGCCATAAAAATGACTTAATCAAAATGAAATTTTAGTATGTTGTTCAGACAGTCTGTAGGACTTATGGGAATATAAATGAATAATATCACCCAATTAGTTTTGGATTGAACCCGGGTTGAAAAAATGAAATACATTGAGCCCTATGAGACCTAATTTTTCAAACATTTTTTAAGCGGATTTAAAATTCACAAATTGCTTCGAAAATTTTAGGTAATATTCATATTGTTCCGTAAAATATATAAAAAAAAATTCAGCGAAATATATTCAGTAGTTTTTTAAATAAAAATTAAAATAATAATTACACCTCTTATATGAAACGATCATGTGACCATGATATGAAAATATCACATGACCCACTTCAAAATGATATATGGCATCCATCTTGTTTCAAAATCGTGAGTTTTACGTTCTTTTTAATTCATATTGAGTGTTGTATCCGTCCTAAAACTACTTTATTTTTGCTTAAATTCTGTGCATCTACATACTGAAGCAACTCAATTACAATATATTTGAATTTAAATGATCGTCAAACTTTGATTATTTCTACAACGAAGCTTAATTTTCACTTACTGAGAATGTAAACACCAAAAGATGTAGAATGAGTAGTATAAGAATTGCTGCATTTCTTTAACGCAAAATTATTTAGCTCATGGAGTCTGCAATATAACTGATATGAATGAAACATTCATTGATTTTACACAGAGAAGAAGACGATTTTTTTATGAAGTTTTAAGCATAGAGTTAAATTACTTGTACCTCCATGGTTTTAAGTTTTTAAATAAAATAAATTATTTTAGTATTGTGATGAATGAAAGAAATGGAAAAAAGTGTATAAATGAAATGCTGTTTTTATAGAGAGAGCCAGGCGATTTATATTTCGATGACGTCACTTGAATAAAGTTCATTTATTTTCGATGAAGTTTTCAAATATAATAAATTATTGTAGTATTATGATAATTTTAAAAATATTACCGAGGAATGTATCGCATTTTAGAGATGTTTAAACCAGGCAATTTATATATTAATGCCGTCATTTGAATGAAGTTCATTTTTTTCGATGAAGTTTTAAGTTTTCAAATATAATAAATTAATATTGTATTCTGATAATTTTAAAAATATTACCAAGAAATGTATCACATTCCTCGGTAATATGTTTAAATAAAGATGCTTAAATAAAATTGCATTGAAGTTGGAAAGCGTTTCATAATCAGTCCTTTATGCATGATTGATCTTTCTTGTTAATTTTGACCAGCTATTAGGCATATTTAACTTTTAAAAACAATTTGCTTATTATTTGTCATGTCTAAAAATATCATTAATTTAATCTCTTGATATTTTATGCCTAAAATTTAAATTAAGCATAACTTAGTGAGTAAAGAAAATAATTGGTGAAAAAAATATATCATTACTTATCTTTTGGATTCATGAATCCTATGTTTGAACCCAGTGTTTGTTCTCCTTTTTTTCTGCTCTATAATATTTTAGAGAATAAATGAGATTTAAACAAGGAAAAGAAAGAGAATGTTTCTTATTACTTTATAATAATTTTGTTTACTGAATATTAACATACTTTAAATCTAAATTCTTTTTTTTAGAATTGGTACTTTCACTATGGGGACCGTAAACACATAGTTTACCTCACAGTATACCAACTGGCATTTACAGTCTTTAGTTTTGGATTGGCTTTAGGTGTGGTTCTCGCTGTTGGTGGTTTATTCTATGTACAAGTAAGTTTATCTGTGGTTTCTATTTTCCATAAAGCAAATAAAAATTTACTTGAGTATTATTGGGATGAATCTCCACAAAGTTTATAGCTTTAAGGAGATCTCTAGTAGTTTCTATAAAATTTATATCTTTTAATAAGACAAATTTCATTTCTCATCACAGTGGTTGTGTAATAACATGTAGAAGTCAACAAAAAGAGCCAATTTTGATCCTGTTTTGGTGTTTATGTTATTGGCTGCTTTCAATAACCAGCCTGGTTGCTTTTTACACAGCTCTTAATTTGCAATAGCTGGCTTACAGTAACTGTTGACCACATGACTATGTTCTTAGTAAGCACATAAATTCAACATTACCTGCTGTACAGGGGGTTCAAAAGGGAACAAAATGAAAATGTAATTAGAAATCAAAGCCATGAGTGGTTAGCACATGAATAGAGTCAGTTAAATAAGTATAGAAAAGGGAGCTAAGTTTACCAGAGAAAATTGCATGTTAATGAGGTCGATAGTAGCTGGGATAGATAAAAACATTGTTTGGGAAGGGGGGGGGCAATAGTTTAAATTATAGAGGCCCAAGGCAAGAAGGCTAAATTTTTATTGTTGGGAGAAGGGGGGGGGGGGTAAGGTATGAAAAAAAGAATTAAATTTTTTGAATCAATTTTCTAATATAGCTTAACTTCCAAGAGAAGATAATACCTTCAGGATCATCCAAAAAAACTTTGGTAAATTGGATTGTCCAAAAAACTTTGGTAATTAATGAACATATTTAAAAAAAAATTCGTAGTTCTTAATATAGCAGACAGTAAAATGGAAGAACATTCTCAAATCATTAAAATATAAAATCCTAAATACCATAATTCTTACCTGATTCAAGAGATTTTTGTCTTTGGATGCAGTTCTTATAATATTGAAAAAATTGTACATTTAAAATATAATCTAAATCGTAGCTCTAAAATTGACAAAATAAGAAAAGCTCTTAATTTAACCCACTTCATGTATAGACATAACCTGCAAAATCATCCTCCATAGTTCTCAAGCTATAAAAGACGATAAAAAAATTGTTCTGTCCTTTTTTTGTCTAAAAATCAATATTAAAATAATCTATTATATTTTTAATTTTTCGATTGTCGTCTGTAACTATCCACATTTTTAGCTACTATTTAAAATAATGCGAAACTCAAGGCCAAAAATTATTTTAAGTGTATGAAAAGGTGTTTAATTTTAGGCTTTTTTAGACATTTTTTGTAAATAATTAAAGATTTATTCAATTTTTTTTTTAATTTTCAAATGTTTTGGGGCAAATGTCCAGAACATACCAGATGGGTTTTAATAGTGCAGAATATTACCACATGTCGAATTCAACATTTTTTCACTAGTAGTTTCTAATTATATTATTACCACATGTTGAATTTGATATTTCTTTTGCCGACGTGGTTGTCGAGTGGTCAAGGCAAGCGTTTCCACAGAAATGGCTCGACCGCCGCGTTGTGGGTTCGAGTCCCATGTAAGGCATGGATGTTTGTGTTGTGGGTGCAGTGTGTTCTGCCCCCTCTGGTGCTCCTGGGGCAACGTCCTAGGACGGCTAAATGGTTCACATTCTGGCCGCTGACAAAAGGCGAATGATGATGAGTCAAGTGCCTGGCCATTTGAAGAAAAAAAAATATTTCTTCACTAGTAATTTTATACTAAACATAGATGATAATGGATTATCAGAAGTGCATCATCTGCAATGATTAATAATTAATTCTGCTCCAGACTTCACCCAAACTTTTGTTTTTTCTCCCATCCTGCTCGCCTAGTTTGGGAAGAACCACTGCCATCACTACTATGAAATTTTTATTATAAAAAACGAAAAACATTTTACTTGAATTCATTTTATTAAAATTATTTCCAATTTGGCAATCAAGATATAAATTTTTGATTCTTATATGAGCTAAAAAAAGGAATTAGTTTTGTGTTCATCCTGAAATATTAGCTTATTGTAATTATTTTAAGTTTTGGGGTGTTTAAAACAAATCAAGGTAATTACATATGAAGTTTGTAATTTGTTTTGCTAAAAAGCTTTGTTTAGTAAATTTTTTTTATATTTTAAATAGTATTTTATACTGATAAGAAATTGCAGAATCCAAAGTAGAAAACACAGTCTAATTTTTAAAAAAATTTCACTGAACTGCTCCTAAACCTTCTACACCTGTTGAGTGAGAAAAGTATTTGGTCTTACCTCTTAAAAGGTCTGCGACCTGCCTCTAATTGCTATCCTAAAGTAATTGGTTTTCCTGGCAATAAATCTGTAGAAGCTACTCTTGTTGGTTTTATATCTGTTGACCAATTTCTTTTATTTTTGTGATTCAAGCATACTAAAAAAATAATTTATCCAGTGGAGCTTTAATCCTAGAAAAATAATCTCTGTTTTATTAAACAGTTTATTCCATTTCAGTATAAGCAACTTTCTTGATCCAATCTCATTAACATGATGTAGTATTTTTTTTTTATAATCTAAAATGCAATGTTTTTCTTTTGAACAATTTTTTTTCTAGTCAATTTCACAAACGTTTATTTTTTTTAGTATTTTTTATATTTTATGTATAATTCCAGATGAGGCAAATAATAAAAAATGAAACTAGTATTGAAAATTGGATTGTTACTAAAGTAAGTATTTTTTAATTTTACAATTTCTTTTGCTTTGTTGTTAAAATATTTTTTATTATGTATTGTATTTATTGAACAGAATTTCCAACTATTCAAATAGGCAAGCTCAATACATATGAAGAAGGCATGAGCTAAATTGTTCTCAAGTTGGGAATAACAAAATAAACACTTTTACAAGAAAAGAAATATAAATATATATATATATATACATATATATATATATATTAGAAAATTCAAATTAGCAAGTGGCCAGTTGGACGTTTTAGTTTAGTGACTAATCTATCATGGACTTTTTGTAAATCCATATGAGAGATAAGGTTTGGGATAGAAAGAATGCACCATTAGTAAACTTCTGAGCAGTTTTCCGATTAAAATAGAATGGGAGGGGAGTGGTGGCCAGTTAGTAATTTCATTTAATCACCAAGTTGCATTGCTTAATCAATATGTGACAAATACCTATTTTCAGGTTTATATATACAGAGTGATTCAAATATCTATGTACAAACTTTTATGGAAGGTATATATATATATATATATATATATATGTCTATTTACTATAAGGCCTATTAATTCTCATTTTAAACCCAGCATATATAACAATGGGATGTCATGAAGGGTAAGGTAAGGAAGGATGAAGTATATCAGAAAGAATTTAGATATATATAATCAAGTACTTAAACTGATTTAGGGACTCCAAAACTCCCCAAAACAAAAATTTTAAATGACTTTGAGCAATCTGATTTAAACCTAGATGAATTATATATCAATAGATTAATTTTGATGATAGGAAGGTTTTGGACATGCTCAGGAGTAAACTGGGATTTTAGGTACCAACCCCTCTGCCATCCCTTTATCTATAATGCTTTTTGGCGGAAACAAAAAGAAGTATTCTTGGTATCTTGAAACTACTTAAGGAGTCTGTAATAAAAAGTACTTTGTTAATAGCAGCTTTGAAAAGTTTTTAATATGTGTCAACTGATTTCAAGGGTAAGAGAGGCTTCATCATCAGGATAGAATGACAGGGCAGCCGCACTAGCAAAAGGCAAGAACCAAGAATAGAACTACAATACTGTAAACCCCCACAATGCACTGGGGACAGAACTTGTAAAAGGAGTGCAAGAAAAAGTTGTGGAATAAATATATTGAACATTTTAAGTGGTAGGGAGGAGCCCAGGTCAAAAACTCATGTTGGGGGATTAAAAATTTCACCATTAGCAAGAACGTGTCTATATAGGCACATACTTGCCATGTAACTAGTGTAGTTGCTCTGTCTTTTTATATTAACAAAGAAGACTTTTTTTTGTGTGTGTTTAATCTGGTTCATATATATAGTATTGCTCTTAATCTGGTTGATATATGAGTGTAGAGAAAGTATTGTTTACATGAAAACTTCCGATTTCAAGATTTTGATGTCAATATATGTTTCAGAACTGGACCTCCTGAACATATTTTAACTATTTTTAGAGTGATGTTTATCAGTGGTAAATTTATTGTGTACATGGGAATTGCCTCAAATAAAGGGATCAGTGAAGCAATATATCCTCAAATGAAGCATTATATCTGGGTTTGTTACTGAAAAATATAGAGCTAGATAGAATTTCTTTATATTCAAACAAAAGCTTTATTTGAAATTTTATGCTTTTTAAACATAGCAGTATAGAACAAAATTGACATAATTATGCATAAAAGGGGTTATTTAAGATTCAATGATCATAAAACTTAACAGTTTCAATCAATGTAGTGAAAAATAGCCCTAATATGATTTTTGTGTTCGTGACATCATTAGATCCCTTCGAGAGGCAAGTGTCACATTATCAAACTAGGTTCAATTGAAAACTTTTTTCAAGCTTTTTAATAGCTTTTAAGCTTTTTAAAGAGTAACATGCTATTATTGTAATCATTTGGACCAACAACACAGATGTTTCAATTCTTTTTTTTTTTTTCAAAATTTGCAAAAAAATCACATTACATAAAAATGGATTCTGGTATGAGAAAGTTGAGTTCAGCCATGCTTCAGTTAATTATGCTGTTTTATTAAAGTACTTTTATTGCAGATTAATTTTGACATCAGTTTCAATAAAATTTCATATTCTTAAAGAGTACTTAGATGTTAGATGTTAAAGTTTTGCTGTCTTATCAAAAGTCAAGTCGCATCTTTTTCAACTGGCAAAAAATGTTATCAGCTTTTCTCAGATGATAATGTTCCTTAATTGTTAATATTTTATAGTATACTCTATATCTTCAGTAAGTCTTAATGAACAAATAGTACAATACTTTGTTGAAATCATCTTTTTTTTTTCATTGAAAAATTTATTGGTTTAAATATATACCATATGTAATGTATTATCTCCATTTAATCCTGTTTAATAATTTTTTAGGCTTATGGGAGACCCAGGCATACACCATTCATCTACCCCTATAACTTAGGATGGTGGCGAAATATCAAACAAGTTTTTTGGGATCCACTTGGCAATGGGTTGACTGACTGGCCTGTTGTACCAGAATGCAATCAGTATACAATTACAGTATGTTAAACTTTCCAAATATATTATCATTCCCTCTCACTCATCATTGAAAATTTAGACAATGCAGTAATTCCTGATAAATTCATCAATATGTATTCTAGAGGGTTTTGCAAAAGGGTAGTAACTGATTAAAAGGGACAGTATCGTCTGTAACTGTTGTTCGGTGATCATTGTTTAAAAGTATTGCCAAAATAAATTCTAAGTAATAAAATATGATCACACATGAAAATAAATGTGTATCATATATATATATATATGAACACCAATTATCTTTTGGATTAATTAACTAACAATCTGACACTTAATTACAATATTTTAAACATTTTGTGTAATAAAACAATAGCATATGATAGTTTGTTAGAAAGTTAAGTGCCATCTGCATTTATTACGAAGTTCTGCTAAAGTATTCTAGGCCTGCCACAGCTAGTGTGTATTTTTTATAGATCACTTGGTTGACTGTGCAACTTCTCTTTCACCTGTCGTTTTCTCCAATCATTTAAAATATATTTTTAAATATTTCCTCCGTCTGCAAATGCTCATCAATTTTAATTTACTCATGCAAATTTATCTCATTAAATTTCAATGTTTGAATAATTTTATTCAATTATTCTTCCTCTTGAAGAATTTCATCTTTTACATTAACTCTAGAGAAGTGCAGTTTGCTGATAATGGTAGTAAATTAGATCTGTAGCAAGTCTTAGGTACTATTGAAAACTTGTGTTTAATTGCCGCTCCTTCTCTGCAATAACATGGAATGTATATTTAACAGTGACCATTCAAGAGTTTTTTTCCTACCTGTTGGCTATTATTCATAGTGACCATTCCTCAGAAATTTTTACTAATATAATCTTTGTGGGGACATTTCTTTCCATGTATAAATACACATCATTTCAAATGTATTGATGTTTGGAGGGAGCCATTATGAGAGAATTTACTGTTGTAGATGACCCTCATGTACAACTGTTAGATCAAAATTGGGTCTTATAGATTTTAAGTAATTAAAACAAGTAAAAATGCCTCATCATTGCCTCATTAATGCCTATATTCAAATAAACCATTCCAAGATATATCCTTTGTGTTTGTGAACTGGTATCATATAAAAATGCATCAATTCATTCACCAAAATGAGTATGGAAAGAAATCACAGAATCTTCAAATTCGTGTGATTGTAATTGATAAGTATTTATTAAATTTAAAAACTGGTTTTAATGGGTAACAAAAAAATATTGAATTCAGTTTGTTGACAATGTCATATGCTACCTATATCATATTTTGAAGTTATATTTATTGTTGCAATATAAAGAATTTTCTTTTTACAGATTGAACAAATTGCTCAAAAAATGGAGAAGCATGCAAGAAAAAAACAGTATACAATAGTTGAAGAGTACAGCGGATCCTGGTTTCCTATATCAAAAGGAATCCGGACATGCCTGTCACCTCCATGTAGTGATGAGTCACGCATTCCATTGTCTGTAGGAGATTCTGTTTATGTAACAAGATGGCGGACGTAAGTTTAAGCTTTAATAGTTTTATTTATAGTATAATTTGAAAAAATTAATTTAAATCCAAAATCTAAAACGATATATTGCTCTTTTCTATCTGTCTGCATATCCCATGCATATATGAGGTTGAGCTGTTTTGGTATCTATTTTGTTTATTTTCTTGCTCTCTCTGTGCAGTCCTAAATAAATTTGGATTGCACAGAAAATGCAGCATGGACATAAAAATATATACTGGTCAACCACTTTTGAAGACAGAAAACAGCCTTTTCCTTTAGAACCAACAAGAAGAATGACCTCACTTATTCAAGTAAGTTCGCTAAGGCACTTCACCAATAAAAATTAAAATGAATAAACTTTATTTCTACTATATATTTTAATAAATATTTTACTATTACACACACTTCAAAATATGAATGTTACATTGTAATGTTAATTGTAACACAAATTTCTGCATTTCAAGCCCTTAAATGGCAAATCTATCAGCAAGTGAAATCCTGGCAATAAAATTTGTCACCTCTTCACTTGCAAGCCCTATTACCATGATGTCATGCATGTTACCGGCTAATGGATGATTTAACTAGGTAACAGGTTTTATCCCCAAACTCATCACCTGACAGTTTTCCTGAATGTATGATAAAGCACCAATAAAGCACTTTGTTTTCTATCAATTTGTGACATTGATGGACTATGTGTTATTTGACGACTTTTCCATATTATTATCCTTAGGAGGGAAAATCTAGATTTTATAGAATATTTGTTTTATTGTGTGTACTTAATCCTATTATCCTGCTGTATGTCGTGCTGTGGGAAAATATTGTGTTCCGTTAATGATTTTTGTGCAATTTAGAGGCACCATTTTCATTATTAGCAAGAGTTTTCTAATAATGAAAAGTATTATTTATTAGGCTTACTTATAGGCTCTTTTGTATTAGTATTCTCAAATACTAAAATTATTTTTTTATACTTCTAATTTCATAATTATTTGTTAAATAAGGTTTTAATTTGAAATCTTTCACAGCTCTCATACTTCATGTGCACAAATCCATTCATTATTAGCAAGATGATGATAAATGTATATATTAATATATGGGTGGTGCCAGATTTTGATGGCCTTGGGTAAACAATAATTTTGGGCTTTCTTTCTTAAACAATTCCGCAATTTAAATTAACAGAAATGAAAATTATGGCTTAAACGCAATGTGCATTAAAAAATAAATATTGTTGATTAAGGTAAAACTAATTACTTTAAAAATATAATTTTATGAGGGTTTCTTTAAAAATAACAAAAGTTATAAAAAATAACATTGAAAAACAAACAAACAAAAAAAATCAATTAAAAACTTTTATTTCTCTATTTTTCCTGTAACACTTGTTTACAAAACCACGAACTGCCACTGTGAAAGAATAAATAAAATTTTCTGTTTTATTGAACTACATGTATTCATGGCATCATTAAATGTTTCTGCTAGTCCATAATAAGTAAACCTTGTGGCTTCAAAAAAGCATTATTTTACTTTTCCACGCAGTGTCCAACCAAGTTGTCATAACATTTTTGTACATCCAACCTTTTCAATACATTGGGGGGATAATGTTTTCTGCAAATTAATCTTTAAGTTTATAGTTTTTGTTTTTAAACTGCTCTGTAAGATAATTTGCACTTCATAAATTGTAAATTCTAAGAAGATAATCCATGCATTATATATAGAAAGTTATGGTATACTCTCCCTTGGTAACTACCGACACATGAGTTGGCATAGAGTTAGCTGAATTGAGCACAACCTTGTTTTCATACAATTTGTGTTTTTACTTTCCCTACATATGAAATTCTGTGGGAGATTCTGTTTATGCAACAAGATGGCGGATGTAAGTTTAAACTTTAATAGTTTTTATTTATAGCATAATTTGAGAAAATTAATTTAAATCTAAAATCTAAAACAATATATTGCACTTTTCTATCTGTCTGCTTATCCCATGTATATATGAAGTTGAGCTGTTTAGGAATCTATTTTAATAGAAGAGCATGTTTTGAGCATCCCTGAACTCAAATTGGAAGTTTTTGGGGTGATGTGCGTGTGTGTGCAATATCTCATGAATTAATAGAAGGTTTTGAACATAATTTAGTACAATTATCCATGAATACTGGAAGTTCATTGACTTTAAATGCAATCAAACGTTTAGAAGACCCCTAAATTTTTAGATGAATTTTCAAAAACATCATGGCATTTAATAATATTAAATAATCATTTTATGTGTAATTTTTTTATCCTAAAATGAATGACAAACTTTAGATTGCTAACTTGAGCCATTCTCGAGATGTTGCACATTTTTTCAAATAAATGTATCTAATGACTTGCATTTAAATGTATCATTAAATATGTAACACTTGGTGATTAATTTGGTGAAATATTGACGACTTGGTGACTTTTTTAATGTAGTGACAAATTGATAAAAATATGGACAAAAATGGTGCTAAAGTTATACAAATTATGAAAATTGCTGAATTAATAATAATTAACATATTTTAATATAATATAATGGGGTAAATTTCTTCGCAGATGTTAACAACATTTCAATTGTCAAGTTATATTTGCTCAATTATAAGTCAATTTGGTACTCAAGATAATTTTACATTTACGTGTTATCATCTAAAAAAGCACCCAATGTCATTATACTTTTCAGTGTTAAAAACATTATGCAGTGGATCTTGCCCATCATTATTTCGCATTGAAAGAAGTAAAGTACTTGACATGTAAGTTATGTGCTGCCCACATTAGATTTTTATAAATATATTAGCATTTAATTATTAAATGTGTTTACAAAATAAGCTAATTACTGTAGAGGAGTTATGAAAAACATTCTTGATATTTAAAGAAATATTTTTTATCATTAAAAGGTTAGTTTTTTAACACTTTTCGACATAGTTGTAAAGTGCTTATGACATTGGTCATTCTGTCTGTTCACATGATAACTACCATAAAAATGACTTTATTAAAATGAAATTTTAGTTTGTTGTTGAGACGGTCTGTGGGACATATGGGAATGAAAATGAATAATATCACCCAATTAGTTTTGGATGTAACCCGAGTTGAAATTATGAAATACATTTAACCCTATGCGACTTCATTTTTCAAGCATTTTTTAAGCAAAGTTAAAATTCACAAATTGCTTCAAAAAGTTTAGGAAATATTCAAATTATCACATAAAATGTGTGAAAAAAGTTTTAATAAAATATGAAAATATGTTAGGTACTTTTTCAAATAATAATTGAAATAAGCTTACATTTATATTTAGTGTTGCATTCATCATAAAACCACTTTATTTTTGTGTATTATCTCTGTATCCAAATTCTGTTCCAACACAATTACAATATTCTTTATTTTAAATGATCACTGAACTTTGATTATTTCTACAATGAAGCCAAAATTTAACGAATGCAGAATGTAAATAAATCAAGCAATTGTAAGGTGAGTTGTATAAGAATTGCTGAATTTTTTGTCACTTAAAATCATTTAGCTCTGGAGTCTGAAATATAAGTGAAATGAATGAAATATTCATTGATTTTACATAGAGAGGCAGATGATTTATATTTTAATGAGGTCATTTGAATAAAGTTCATTTTGTGTAACTAGCATTATCTTTTTCGATGAAGTTTGAAATTTTCAAATATAATAAATTACTGTAGTACTGTGGTAATTTTTAAAATATCAGTGCTGAATGTATTGCATTTTAGAGATGTTTAAATAAAAGTGCATTTCAGTAGAAAAGTATTTCATAATCAATGCTTTATGCGTGATTGATCTTCCTTTTTTTTTTAAATAAAAAAAAATATAATAGCCCAACTACAGTCTGATGTTTAATATATATATAGATATATATATTTAAATTCTGCCTGCTTGTCTAGGTAGGGTTTAATTGATAAAAATTTGCTTTAGCAAAAAAAACTAAAATAAAATAAAAAATGATTATTTAGAACCTGGACAACACTGGGTAATTTGTTCTAATTATAAATAGCTAAAAGATCTCCAATATGCAGTTTTCTTTTCTCGGGAAAAAATGGTTTTTAATTTCATGTTTCAGTGAAAGTTATTTTTATTCTTATTTTGGTTTATATATATATATATATATATATGAACATAGGACTTGAGAATAGTAATTTCTATTAATCTTTATTGATACTTTTATAATAATATTCACTACGTTAGACAAGTATATGCAAATATTTAGATATCCTTGTCTGTCATAGAGAATATTTTCTCTTATATATTTCCTATTGACATATTATATTGATGTAAATTATTTTTTACTTTTTTTCTCATTATAGGAGGTGGCTATATGGAGAAAAGTGTTTCGCAACAGAAAACTTAGGTATCTGACTAATCATCTATAAACTAATTTTGCAAAATAGTATCATTGAAATTTTTATTAAAAATATTTTATAAGGGTGTGATATTTTGACAAGATAAAATTGTAATTTCTTAAGCTTCACCCATTTATTTCTATTATTTATGTATTTTACTGATGTAATTAGGAAATAAAAACTCAACTCATCATTGAGGAACAGTGACAGAAGTGACAAATGTTTTTATAAAATCAAAACTACATTTAATATTATTGAAAAATGTGTAGAACAGATTATTCTAAAGAATACTACAAAAAAAGTATCTGTCTTATTTATTACTTTCTTTTAAGGTCAAAGGACACAAAATTGACAGTTATTAAATATACAGCCATATATGTAATAGTGTAGCATTTAATTAATATTTACTAAATTTGAAATATATTAAAAATGTATAACATGTGATGGCAAAACAATCAAATGCTTAATTATAAATAACTGATCTGTCTCATTATAATATATTTAATTTTTACATAGGGAGCCCATTTTATAAGCCTGAAATGAGTTAGTTTTTAAATTTTACATGTTATACTGTGTTATTAATGGGAAAATATTATTAAAAAGTTTTTATAGGCATTTGAAAATAATTTATTATATTACGCCTTAATTTTTCTTAAACAGTCCCTACTTTGGAAAATTACTTTTCAATTTTTAGGAAGAAAGAAAAAAAATCCCTGAAGTATTTTTCTGGCAACCTCTGAATCCTGCCAGTAACAGTGCATGACATTATTTTTAGCGCTGCCTACCATCAACAAAAAGTTCTATGAAACTAGAAAACTAATCTTCAAAAATATCCAAAAAATGTTCGAGTTATTGAGAGTAAGCAAAGAAAAATTTGACATAATGAATTTGACATACAAATAGTAAGTATGTAGGTAAAGAAAAAAATTTTGAAATATCAAAAATTTTAAGATATTGAGTGCCTATTGTATATTTCTTAGCTTGTGTAATTTTTTAATTTGCTTAAACCAATGTCGCTGTAGTTTTTTTCTGTAACATACTTATGTACTTATTTTATTCTTTTTTAGCTGACAATGAAGTTAAGGGCTGGTTCCCTCGGCATTGTGCAGTTGAATTTACAAGTGCGGAATGTGAATTTTCTAAATTTTCTAAGAAAATTTCCTGATGTTGCAAGACTCAAAGTAATCCAAATTTAAAGACTTTATGTGTGCAGTGGGGTACTTCTGCTCAGTGTACTTGCTTGTGATATGGGTTTCAGTAATTATATCGCACAACAGAAAATATGAAAAACTTTTATGTGGACTGCATAATTCATAAGAAGCAAGGCATGATGAAAAACATTAATTCCAAAACTAGCTAGGTTCAGTAAGACATGTTGAACTATACAGGTTGTCCATAAATGTTTATGCCAATTGTATACAATATACTGTGGGGGTCAATTTAACTCGCTGTATATTCGTCTCATGATTTCTTAACATCACACACCTATTCACTGGGAAGGGAGTTCTATAGAGTCATCTTGCAGCAATATTGCCTTGAGCTGGAGACGCATTAAGCTCAATGTAGTAATGTTTGCAGTCTGACAATAGCAGGGTTCAATTTCTGCCGCAACCAAAATGTTATAATATTTTAATATAACATTCCTTTCTTTAGATGACCTCAGAGATAAAGTTTCTTGATTATTTTTGTTTGTTTTTTTCATTCATGTCTGCCGTTATTCGGATGGGGCAGAGGGGAAGCATCATGAACAACATCAATGAGATGTACTGAAGGGCTCAGATACATCATCCTCTTTATTAAGATAGAGATGACTCATGTTTTAGCAAAAAGTACAAAATTTAAATTTTTGTATGGATTTTCTATAAAAGAAATTCCAACTAGCTCCCTGGTCATTTAAAGGTCCTTTGAAACAAAGAAACTTCTTTATTATGCAAAATTGCCTGTGAAAAAATTGTCCAAGTTATAAGACTTAAACCGCTTTGATTTAATAAAAAAAAATGGCCAAATCATAGTTTTTAAGGTTCTTAAAAAAATTTAAATTCCTTGTCTAAAATTTCCATTTAAAACTTACATGCATACTATCTGTAACAAAAATTTTAAACAATCCTTGATTATCCGTCAAAAACTGTAATTAATGATACAGTAGCCCCTCGCTATATCGCGCTTGTCGGGAAACATGGCAAAATGTGCTATATATCCAAATGCGCGATATATCGGGCGATATTAAAAAAATTATGCTTTTATAAACACATGCAATAAAAATTTAAGAGCGAAAGTACAATAATAAAAAAGAATCACATAATAAAGACAGAGAAGTTCCATTTACCTTTTAATTTTATGTCCAAATGCACATAGACATTTAATTGATTATTGTACACACTTCAATCTCTTGCGAAGAAGGTACATACATACAATCTAATGTCAGCTACTTTGATTTTTCTTGCAGAACTTGCTTTCCAGAAAATATCAGTGAGCGAAAAGGAATGAACTGCATCTCACTCATATGATTTGAGTTGTATCTTTCAAATGCTGTGCTATGCTCAAGCATAACCACGGCTTCTTTGATGGTGACAGAAGGAGAACTCATTTCTTCATCATCGCTGTCAGCATCTTTTGGGTCCACTTCTTCTCGTACATGAGGTATGATCTGCTCATCTGAAGGAGTTTCAGAAGTCGGTTCATTACATTAATCCAATCTTTCACATTACATTAATCCAATCTTTCACTTAGCACACATTTAAACCGAGCGACTTGGATATTTGAACTAGAAGCTCTATTGAGTCTTCTTCAATATCCTTGAGTTCAACATTATTTAAAACTTTCAGCCAGCATTTAGAAATGGTTTCTGATTTAACAGCAGACCACGCCTTTTGGGAAATGTACATGGCATCTTTTAAATTCACACTTTTCATTGCCTCAGGCAGTGGTTATTCTTCAACGAACAATGGGTTGCTCAGTAACTCCTGTCAATAATTTTTTTTTTTTTTAACATGGCGATTATCCCTTGGTTCATTGGTTGAAGAAAACTTGTTTTGTTTAGTGGCAAAAACATAGCTGATATTTCCATCTGATGACATAAGTTCTTCTTCACCGGGATGAGCACTGCATTAGTCAATTAGGAGCACGGCCTTTTCTTCCAAACCCTTATTTCTCAGATGAAGACAAACTGATGGGATGAAATTATCAAAACATTTTTTGAATAAGGTTTGTGTCATCTAAGCGTTTCTTGAACTTTTGTATACCACTGGCAGATTCTCCCTATTCACATTCTTCAAAACTCTAGGGTTTTTGCTGTTACCCACAAGGAACATCTTCAACTTATGGCTTCCTGCTTTATTTGCTGCAAAGAGAAGTGTTACCCTGTCCATTTGCTTTTTGTATCCAGAATTAGTCGTGCTTTTTCATAAAATCTTGCGTTCTATTTGATAATAACTTTCAGTATAGTGCAGCTTCATCAGGATTGTATATCAGAAAAAAAAAATTGGGAGACATAGCAGAAGCACGATATATCTGAATGCGCAATATATTGAGGCACGTTATAACGAGGGGCTACTGTACCTTGAATAATTTTATGATAGTGGAACTTTTTATGTTTAGCCATAATTGGGCTATGAAAAATATTCTTAGAATTGAATTTCTTTTCTAAGGATCCTAAATAAAGAGTTACATTTTGCACTTTTTTGATAAAAAAGGTCACATGATCAAAATTTGTATTCAATGATTAATACCCCTGTGTACCTGTGTAATATAATATACACCCTTTATATATATATATATATATATATATATATATATACATACATACAGGATGTCCTATAAACATTGACCTCGGCTTTTATTCCTTAAATACTGATCTTAGACATATATAATAAATTACAAAGTTGCGTAAAAAAGGGTACAGAATTTTATGAAATCGATAAAAATTTTCAGGGGATTAAATTTGAAGAAATACAAAATTTAAATTTTTATACGACCCCTGTACAAAAACATTTACAATGAGTAAAATGTGCCCCATACACTAAGATGAAGTACAAAATTTCAGCATTTTATCATAAAAAGTCCCAGAGATATGTTTAAACAAAGATGGTGAGGGATTAATCACACATTAAAATGTAAATGTTTACAGCAAGAGTGCAAGTGACGCAATGCAGAAATGCATCATAGGCAAACAATATCTGTCTCTTATTTTTAATGGATCTTTGGCATGGATGGAAAACATTTTGAACAAGCTTTGTAATCTTTGTGTAAAGTTGTTATTCCTACACAGTGTAGATACAGTGTAGATACTTTTGTACCAATAAATAGCAAAATTATTATTTATTTATGTAATCATTGTTTTCTTTCGTAATTTGTGTATGACCCCTGAAACGACATGATTTTTTCCTCTCTTAGAACCCATGTCGATGCATCAAAAAGTGGTTTAAGTCAGCATTTTTGTCTATTTATATCGCTGGGACTGTTTTATGATAAAATGCTGAAATTTTGTACGTCACCTTATTAGTGTATGGGCACATTTTACTCATTCGAAATGTTTTTGTATGGGGGCCGTATAAAAATTTAATTTTGTATTTCTTAATATTTAATTCTTGAAAATTTTAATCGCTTTCATAAAATTCTGTACCGTTTTTTAATGCAACTTCGTAATTTATTATATATGTCTAAGAACAATATTTAAAGAATAAAAGCTGAGGTCGATATTTTTGGGACACACTATATATATATATATATATATATACATATAAAAATAAGTATATCACGAACGGAACTCCTATTTAAGTAAAGGAGAAAACAGAAACCTTACAGAGGATGTGGCGCTTAGCAGCTCTGCATCCAGAGTGGAATACAAGGATATAAACAAGAAGAAAAAATAAGCGAGAACAGGAGTGACCATATGATTTGCATAGAATGGCTGGGGTGGATTGCGACACCCCTTTCCCGCTTAAAGCAGCTTTTACGACCCGGGCAACGCTCACGGCACCAATGTAACTCAATGGTCAATCTCCCACATGTGCAAAGACAGAAGCACCCGAACGGACAAAAGAGCAAAGATGGAACCAAGCATGGAAGAGATACACCTTACTATCCAGCATGAAGACACAACATTTTATAAGGGAAAGTCGCACATGCGCGAAAAGACTTCAAGATGATAGGATCGCAGATATGAAAATATATATGATTAAGAATTCTCATTTAGAATCAAACAATGTACAATTTCTTTCTTTGAAAAAGGAATAGTAATAATGTTGTAAAAAATATCTAGGGTAATTTCTTTTTAATGCATCATTTATTATTTTATTACATTCATGAATGCAGTCTTTTTTAAAAGTACTGTAGTTTCTGTTTCTTCTGAAGTACCCGATAATAATATTTCTGAATATATTTTTAGTGAGGTTTGAATTCCAATCAATAATATTATTAATTTTGATATTGTATGAATTTCTCTTGTCGTGTATGGTTGTATAAATTCCATACTGTTGGTGCTTTCTTATTGACAAATCCAGGAAGTCTGTCGATCCATCCTCATTGATCGGGTTTTCAATTAAGTCCAATTCCCTTGGGTAGAATGCAAAATCTATGTCAGGGGTGTTTGCATAACTCCCTAATATCACGTCGTCAACATAACGGAAATAAGGTATTTCCGATAATAGATGGGTTCCTCTTTCATATTTGGATAGATAAATATCCGCCAATATTGATGAGCATGCACCACCCATGGGTATGCCTTTGACCTGTTTGTAGAAATGCATACCGTCATATAGTATGTTTTCATTTAAAACCAACTCAATCAAATCCAAATATCTTCTGAGAGTTATATATGGTTTTAAATTATACTCTTCATGTAATTCTTTCAAGATCATTTGTAGGTTTGTTAAATCGATGTTATTAAACAGATCCCTGAAATCGTAGCTTCTGAAGTTTAAATCTTTATGGCAAAATTTCAGTCGGTCTATCAATTCTTGTCCGTTTTTTAACATTATGGAGTTTTGCTTCTTAATATCAGTCATAACATATTGGAGTAATTTCAGAAGTTTTTTATTTGCATGTTCCAGGTATGATCCGCATCCCACTGTTACAGTACGGAACTTGACTGGCTTTTTGTGTAACTTGGGAATGAGGATCAAGTATGGAAATTTTACTGATTTAATATCCATACCAATTCTTTTATACAGTGCTTTTATTCTATTAGTGATGATTGATTCGTTGCTAGGAATTAATGTATACATGGCACAATCCTTATAGCATTGTGTTAAAGTATCGACATAGAATTTTTTACACGTGAATGCAAAATTCGATACGATTTTGTCGGTGTATGTCAATACGAATTCTTCATTAAAATGTTTGATTGAAAACGGAAATTGAGAACTCCCAGAATCCTTGTTTCTTCTCGGGTAGAATTGGCAAAAAGCACTGTAAAAGGCATATTTCCATGCGTTAAAAGTTTGTACAGGTATACTGTGTTTGACAGCCATCTTGTATATGAAGGTTTCCAGATCGTAATTAAATTCATTATAAATATCATTATATTCTTGTATTCGGTACTTAGTACCAAGTTGTAATAAGTTTTTGAGTTTATTATCTTTTATAAAATCTAAGTTTCCAGTAATTATATGCTTGTGGTAGGGATCACAATGTATATTTTTATGACATTGACAGGATTCAATATTAAATGAAGACACGGTTTTACATAATTTATTGTAGTTGAATAATCTTCTTCCGTTGGTTCTTACAAAGCGATAGGATATCTTAATATTTAGATTAGGCAAAGGAAGACGTTCTTCTATATTATGTAATATTTGGTTGAATGGAATATTTTCGAACATTTTATTCTTAAATGTTGTGATAAAAAATTCTTTTGATTTGTTAATTTGATATTTTGGTTCAAGTGCTACATTATATTTTGCGGCTCTGAGTTTAATTAAATCCAGAATGATGTCTATATTAGTGTTTGTATCTTCTGTATTGCAGTTATTTTCACTTAAATTGAAATTTATAATAAAATTCCATATACGTTGTAAGTATTTGATTTTGATACTGTTGGCTATATTCTTGATCCATCCGAATTTCACCGTTATTTCTGTCTTTATGAAGTCTGAGATTTTTTCTTCTGTTTTGTTATAATTAAATTGTTGCTTTTTATTTCCTCTTTGGTGTCTATAAGTTTTCTTAGGTATTGAATTTTCTAAGAGAGGGTATGCTTTACTATTCCTGCATCTTTCTTTATTGCAATTTTCCTTGAATAATAAAGTATTCAGACCATATGGATATGCAGAATTATATTGCTTTATATGGGTGTTTTCCCACCACAAGCGTTCAGAATGTAAGTTTGTAATAAATGACACGTCAGTTTGTAATAAATGACACGATCTATAATAGATCATCTTTTTTTTTTTTTTTAACGACTTTTATCAACACTACTACCATATGAAGAACTTCAAGTTCAAGAAATGCAATTCTAAGCGATGTAAGCTTTGTCCCGTAGCCAATCCACACCAAATTTCTACAAAAAAGGACAATATAAAAATCTTTTGCAAAACTTTTAATGTGGTATATTGCATATCATGCCTTGCCTGTCAGGCGAAATATATAGGACAGACGCAGAATTCCCTGAATATCCGTATAAATCTGCACCGAAGTCAAGTGGGCAAAATCCAACAGCTATCCACCAATAATAACTTAGAAGTACGACATTTTCAAGTACACCCCTTCAGCAATATTATGGTAACTATTATTGATATAGTACCAGACCTTTCTGAACGCTTGTGGTGGGAAAACACCCATATAAAGCAATATAATTCTGCATATCCATATGGTCTGAATACTTTATTATTCAAGGAAAATTGCAATAAAGAAAGATGCAGGAATAGTAAAGCATACCCTCTCTTAGAAAATTCAATACCTAAGAAAACTTATAGACACCAAAGAGGAAATAAAAAGCAACAATTTAATTATAACAAAACAGAAGAAAAAATCTCAGACTTCATAAAGACAGAAATAACGGTGAAATTCGGATGGATCAAGAATATAGCCAACAGTATCAAAATCAAATACTTACAACGTATATGGAATTTTATTATAAATTTCAATTTAAGTGAAAATAACTGCAATACAGAAGATACAAACACTAATATAGACATCATTCTGGATTTAATTAAACTCAGAGCCGCAAAATATAATGTAGCACTTGAACCAAAATATCAAATTAACAAATCAAAAGAATTTTTTATCACAACATTTAAGAATAAAATGTTCGAAAATATTCCATTCAACCAAATATTACATAATATAGAAGAACGTCTTCCTTTGCCTAATCTAAATATTAAGATATCCTATCGCTTTGTAAGAACCAACGGAAGAAGATTATTCAACTACAATAAAATATGTAAAACCGTGTCTTCATTTAATATTGAATCCTGTCAATGTCATAAAAATATACATTGTGATCCCTACCACAAGCATATAATTACTGGAAACTTAGATTTTATAAAAGATAATAAACTCAAAAACTTATTACAACTTGGTACTAAGTACCGAATACAAGAATATAATGATATTTATAATGAATTTAATTACGATCTGGAAACCTTCATATACAAGATGGCTGTCAAACACAGTATACCTGTACAAACTTTTAACGCATGGAAATATGCCTTTTACAGTGCTTTTTGCCAATTCTACCCGAGAAGAAACAAGGATTCTGGGAGTTCTCAATTTCCGTTTTCAATCAAACATTTTAATGAAGAATTCGTATTGACATACACCGACAAAATCGTATCGAATTTTGCATTCACGTGTAAAAAATTCTATGTCGATACTTTAACACAATGCTATAAGGATTGTGCCATGTATACATTAATTCCTAGCAACGAATCAATCATCACTAATAGAATAAAAGCACTGTATAAAAGAATTGGTATGGATATTAAATCAGTAAAATTTCCATACTTGATCCTCATTCCCAAGTTACACAAAAAGCCAGTCAAGTTCCGTACTGTAACAGTGGGATGCGGATCGTACCTGGAACATGCAAATAAAAAACTTCTGAAATTACTCCAATATGTTATGACTGATATTAAGAAGCAAAACTCCATAATGTTAAAAAACGGACAAGAATTGATAGACCGACTGAAATTTTGCCATAAAGATTTAAACTTCAGAAGCTACGATTTCAGGGATCTGTTTAATAACATCGATTTAACAAACCTACAAATGATCTTGAAAGAATTACATGAAGAGTATAATTTAAAACCATATATAACTCTCAGAAGATATTTGGATTTGATTGAGTTGGTTTTAAATGAAAACATACTATATGACGGTATGCATTTCTACAAACAGGTCAAAGGCATACCCATGGCTGGTGCATGCTCATCAATATTGGCGGATATTTATCTATCCAAATATGAAAGAGGAACCCATCTATTATCGGAAATACCTTATTTCCGTTATGTTGACGACGTGATATTAGGGAGTTATGCAAACACCCCTGACATAGATTTTGCATTCTACCCAAGGGAATTGGACTTAATTGAAAACCCGATCAATGAGGATGGATCGACAGACTTCCTGGATTTGTCAATAAGAAAGCACCAACAGTATGGAATTTATACAACCATACACGACAAGAGAAATTCATACAATATCAAAATTAATAATATTATTGATTGGAATTCAAACCTCACTAAAAATATATTCAGAAATATTATTATCGGGTACTTCAGAAGAAACAGAAACTACAGTACTTTTAAAAAAGACTGCATTCATGAATGTAATAAAATAATAAATGATGCATTAAAAAGAAATTACCCTAGATATTTTTTACAACATTATTACTATTCCTTTTTCAAAGAAAGAAATTGTACATTGTTTGATTCTAAATGAGAATTCTTAATCATATATATTTTCATATCTGCGATCCTATCATCTTGAAGTCTTTTCGCGCATGTGCGACTTTCCCTTATAAAATGTTGTGTTTTCATGCTGGATAGTAAGGTGTATCTCTTCCATGCTTGGTTCCATCTTTGCTCTTTTGTCCGTTCGGGTGCTTCTGTCTTTGCACATGTGGGAGATTGACCATTGAGTTACATTGGTGCCGTGAGCGTTGCCCGGGTCGTAAAAGCTGCTTTAAGCGGGAAAGGGGTGTCGCAATCCACCCCAGCCATTCTATGCAAATCATATGGTCACTCCTGTTCTCGCTTATTTTTTCTTCTTGTTTATATCCTTATATATATATATATATATATATATATATATCCATACACAGGGTGTTCAGTTAATGCAATGACAAACTTTGAGGTTTGTCAGTAGACATCAAGAACAAAAATTGAAATGGAACATGGTGTCGCAAACCACGTTTAGTTATCAAAAATCACGAAAATATACGTTTCCCGGTTCTGGTGTCAAGCAGGGATGTCAAAAAGTACAATAATAACTACAAAAGGATTTATTTGACATCATGTTTACAAAACTTTTTGTGGTGCACAGTACAATGCTGGAAAGGGAACGATGAAAATGGTGTTGTTGTTGAGACCCAGACCGTCCGACCTACCAGAAAGGTGTAAGGTAACTGTTTGGATGGCTGGGAAGAGCTACCCAATTTAGACCGGAACCCAGCAGGAGAGGCATCCACAGGGACAGTACCCTCCTTCTCCTACCACCAACCTCTCGGAAGGACTTACAGACAGGGATGTAGTCGAGGGGGGACGCGGGCGGACGCAGACCCCCCACCTTTTCTCCTGATCTCAAGCGTACCCCCACTTTTTATTTTGTAAGGGGACGCTATTTTTTTAATTTATATATACATATATAACTCCTCTGCAGCTTGGCATAGATGGAATGCTTGGCCGATGGCCTCAGACTATTATTCTTTGGTCACTCTTCCTCTGAAAAAACATATGGATAGGGATGGCGGTTATTACAAAAATAACCGGTTTTCAGTTTTTTTAGAAAAAAAAAACGTTTGTAGACAAAAAAATTTTATTTACATTTTATTTACATTCGTATTTTAGAAATTTTCCAAAGCTAAAAAGCTTTAAAAAAATCATTAGAGAAATCAATGACTAGTAGTTCCTTTTATTTCTTTATCGAAACCGATATGATGCGCAGAGATTTATTTTTCCTAACGAGTAGAAGTACAGTACTTTATCACAAAAAGGAACAAAAGAGAAGTGCCTTTTCCAAGAAAAAAGTCAGCGTGACAGCACGGCACCCTGGCAGATTGGGTTGGGACACACCCCAAACAAGAATCATTTCTCGTCATTCGAAGTCGTGTGCGAGTGTAGAAATTTCTGCTTCTGTCTCTTCGATATAAAACTAAATTACACGTGAAAAAATGAAGAGACATAGACAATCAAATCTAAAAAGTTTTTTATCCCCAACATTCTGCACGTGATATTGATACAACAGATCGACCGTCTTCTCCAGAAGAGCTGTAAGTGCTATTTTGTATTATGTTTTAATCTTCCAATTTATTTAAATTTTACATTTATGTGATGAATCATCACTTTCATGTAATAAAAAATGAAATTGCGAAGGCGTTATAATATAAAGTACGTTAATGAATTATTCTTTAAAAAAACGGGTTTTTTCTAACCCCAGTCGAGCCCGCCCCTGGCTACGGTTTTGGTTTGAGTGTTCGACCCCCCAAAAAACCATTAGTATTCAAAGTCTTCGTAATCAAAATATAAAATTAATGTTTTCAAGTTTTCGCTGTTTGTTTAGATTCTAAATTTTGATATTCTTAAACATAAAAAATAAATGTTTATGAGAGATCAAAGTCTTATTATTGCTCATTAAAACCCCTACAGGAATGCCATTGCAGATGTTTCTGATGAGAGTGATATCTCTGAGTCAGAATCCTACACTTTGGATGGTGACAACGACGGAAATGGCATAAAAGTTTCCAGATCTACTTGTGATGAGATGGGAAAGTGGCCCAAAGATTGGAATGAAAAGCAAATAGAGGCATTTAGAATCAAGTACAATTCGCTAGATGCTAAAGAAGGAAGACTTGGATGTATTGAATGCAAGTACGGATAGTCACGGGGGCTCGGCGTAATGCGAGATCAAGGGATTGCAGTATTAAATGAGTAGGCAAAATATTTGATAAGTGAAATCGATTGTCCAGACCGAAGCAAACGTTTGGCATCACTAAGAAAGAAAAAATCTCCAAACATTTGAACTCAGAAGCTCACACAAGAATTCGTAAATTAAACGATACATAGAAATTGAATATTCTTCCTCAAGCTGTTGAAAAATAAGTTGCTACAGGGGATTTGGAAACTGAACGAATTTTTAGAACAGTCTACCACATCGCTAAGATGAATCGGCCATTTAGTGATATAAGTTCTCTTGTTGAATTGCAGAAATCTAACGGATTGGATATGGGTATAGATCTGCACTCTCGATACTCTGCAAACCAAATAATTTCCACTATTGCTAATGAAATGAGGAGAAGAATCGTAAAATGCCTAGTGGAAAATAATTCAAAACTCTCTGTTCTTATTGATGAATCTACCACAGTTAGCAACAAAACAGTACTTGTTATAAGCCTGAGAGCATCAGTCGAAAGAAAATCTGATCCAATTTTTATATTTCTTCACTTAATTGAATTAGAAAACCAGACGGCAGAAACAATAACCAATGCTCTCCTTAAATGTTTGAAGTCTGTTGGTTTTACCGAAGAGTATCTAGAAAAAAATTGGATTTCTTTCGTTTCTGATGGAGCAAGCGTGATGTTGGGGAAAAAATCTGGAGTTGCTCCAAGGTTGCGGAAACTGTGCCCTTCAATATTTTGTTGGCGCTGCATGAATGATCGATTGGAAGTTGCAGTTGGCGATGCTGTCAATAGTGTTAGAGCTCTAAATCATTTTAAAGCCTTTATGGAAGAAATTCATGACATGTACAGTCAATCTGCGAAAAAACGATGCCAGTTATCCTGTATTTCTAATGTTAAATATAGGTCGCATTTTGAGCACAAGATGGGTAACGAGCAGTTTTAAAACTGTGCGGGCTGTCTGGGATTCATATAGTTCATTATATGCCCATTTTGGTCAAGCTTTATTGGATATCAATCGAAATTCCATTGAGCGGGCAAAATTTAAAGGGCTTGCCCAACACCTTGGCAGCTCGGAATTTTAAAGAAATTTAAGCCTTATGCAGGATACTCTAAGTAAATTATCGAATTTGTCTCTACAATTACAGGCACGAAATATAACCCTTTTGAAGGCAAACACTTAAATAAAACGAACAATTCGGGTTTTAGAATCTTTCAAAACTTCAGTAGGGAATAAATATGAAATCACCTTAAAAGGTGAAAAAGAAGGAGTTTTTGAAAACATTAAATTGACAAGCTACCCAAAACTTGCAATTATGAACCCTGGCTAGTTCCTACAAAGCCTCGTAGACAATTTGAACGAACGATTGCTAAATGAACCAACCGAAGTGGCCTTATTATCCGATTTAACAATCCTCGACACCAGCACATGGCCATCAAATCCGGACATTCATCATGGGGAGCAAAAAATAAAACGTGTATGCTCGCGTTTTAATCTTGACCATCGTACAATTATCAATGCGATGAGAGAATATATTGATAATAGAGAAATGTTACTTCTTACGATACCTTACCCTTAAAAGTGTGCATCGACACTATTCCACCTGGAACAGCTGAGTGTGAACGCTCATTTAACCAGATGAACATCATCGCTTCGGATGAACGTTGAAGCCTCTTAATTAGTTCTATTTCAAATCTACTAATGATCCACATAAACAGCCCGCCAATTACTAGATGGCAACCTCAACTGTATATAAAAATTTGGAACTCTCAGAATCACAGAATGGCAACAGACACACAATCAAGAAGAGATGAAAAGGATAAAGACATTTGTGGAAAAGTATCTCTATGGAAAATTCTTTGAGATAATTTCATTTCAAAATGCAAGAATCTTAATTAATTTTTCTTTCTTGAGCTGAGAATCATATGTTATGGAGCACAATTTTTGGTTTTTAATAAATAACTAAATAAAATTAGAATAGTTATTCTTCTTTTGATTTTATCAACATGTTAAGAGTTCGAGTTGGAAAGTTAAAAAAAAAAAAAAAACTGGATACAATTGAAAAAGTATCTCAATACAAAATCCACGATACATTTAGAGACTAGGGTCCTTACAAGACATTTTATATGGGTGATACTTGTATCGCAATACTTCCCAGCCCAATGTCAGTCATAGAAATTATACAGTATTGGCTAAAATTCTTCAAAAAAAGAGCGTCCCCCTACTTTTTTTTTTACGACTACACCACTGCTTACAGACCCACATGTTTAACGTGATCGTACTCCGCGTGAACATGGCGCCAGTTTTGGCCGCAGAGGGAATCGAACCCGGGCCTACCGAGTGTAATTCCCGCATGCTAACCACTTGGCTACCGCACCCCAATAAAAATGATGTGAAAGAAATTATTACAGCTGTTGTTCGAAGTGGAAGCTGCGGACACCATTGCACAGTCTGCAATGACGTAAAAACGAGTCCTGGACACAATCGATGATACTGGGTGTGCTATTGATGTCTGCCACAGTGACAATGATCCGCGCTATGAGATCCTCTGGTATCTATGTGTCCTCAGGTGTCTCAAACGAGTGATTTAAGGTGACCCCAGAGGAAAAGTCCAAAAGATTGAGATCTGGTGAATGTGGAGGCCAAACAGCAGATCCGGGAACCCACAAGCGCATTTAGCTATCAATTGACATCCGCCTTTCCTCTCCTCTGGAGTCAGAGCCTGCATATGTATTTTCACAATTTTCACCGACTAAAAGTTTGCAACACCATGTTCCATTTCAATTTTTGTTCCTCTTGATGTCTACTAACAACGTTTTGAGTTTGTTGCCGCATTAACTGAACACCCTGTATATTTTAAACACCCTGTGTAATATGATATATACGAATGGCTCCTAGATAGAAATATAGTTTTTTCAACCCTGGCTTAAAGGGTTTAAACAAGATCAGATTTAAAGTATTAAAATGTAATTGATTTAAGAAAGTAAATGATTTTTAAATTGATAAGCGTAAATTGTATGGACGTGCATTCCACTTTTATGGCATTACTGATTTAAAAACTGATTTAAAACCAGCAAAGGTCAATAGAATGGGCAAAAAGGAATTTTTTTATGTGTGTGTGTCATCTAACTTAAATATTCTATGCTCAGTTTTAATGGCTACCTTTGTCTAAGAAATGATTTTGTTTTAGAATTTCATTAACTTGGATTCATTATATAATTAAACTCATCAAAATTAACCAAATTTTAATATTGTTGAAAGCTACTTTTATATTTCTAAAACATGTTAGAACATCAATCATTGATTCTGTGTTTTTTTTAAACATGCTATCATATGAATTTTATGAAATTTGATTGTGATAATTTATATTTTTGAAAACAATAAAATTAATAATCTTTCAAATGTGTGTTATTTGTGTTATGGATATATGTTTTGAATCTTCTGTTTAATTTCATTTATTTAGTATGTATTTTGGAACATTAAAAATGCCCACTGTAACTAAATGCAGTTCTTACATTTAGTTTCTTAGTAGTTTTAAAAGTCAGCTTAGAAATTATTTTGAAAATTGGTATCAAATTTTGAAATGTTAAATTCAAAACCAGCTGGAACCTTTTTTTTTTTTTTTTTTGTTCTATGTTTATGTAGTGACCAATTTCCATGTTGGTGCACTGAAGTATTTATGTTACTCTAAATTATGCACAACTTATTTCAGTTAAATAATTGTTTGCACTGTTTGTCATACAATTAAACGTTTAGATATGTCTGCTAATTCAGCGTCAAATATAAATTTATGCAGATATAAATATTTATGACAGTGTGCACATATATCACTTGTGCTAGTTCATTGTTTTGCAAGCTTTTTAAAGTAAGCATCTTGGACTTTATTAGGGTTCCCATTATGAGAACCCTCTGGAACTTTTTTTCTGGAATTGAATCATTAGAGTTGAACTTGTCATACAAACACACTTAACATGTAATTATTTTTAATAGTATGAACCGGTTTCACGTTCTCAATCTAATTTCATATTTTTTACAACCCTTTTTGTTCTCTACTAATAATAAACAATTTTTTGACATCCTGAGTGTTTGTATGAATGAGATTCGAGTATATGTGTTTACATATAAAACCTTAATCGATAGCCTTTGTTTTCCGAAAAGAATCTGCAAGTATCTCCAGAAATAGTTTTCTGCCAATTCTGCATATTATAGAAAATCCATTCTTTTAACTAATTTTTTTTTTAACAAATAATCCAAATTACCCTAATTATGGGGATATTTCCCCAGAAATACAGAGAAACTAGCCACTCAATATATGACAGTGTAACAAGAAATTCATCTAATGAAACTGTCACTAAAACTGAAAAAATTACAAAAATTTTAGAAAAGTTTTGACAAAGTGCATGCTACAAAACTATAAAGATATGTTAATAAAATTGTTATTAAAATTAAATCATTTTCATTTGAAAAATTGTGACTAACAATCCATGTATGCTTTTTAATAGGTTTATGCTTTTTAATTTTATGTAGCTACCTAGCATTCTATGATATATTTGAAATTCAAAAAGATTATCAATATTGCTTATAATAATCTCTGTAATAGAAAATAATAAGTTATTACAAAGTTTTGGACTGTTTTCTTAACATGGTATTTTAGTAATTTTTAATTCAAATATAATTGTTTATAGTGAACTAGCCACCATCAGCTGCCAGCACGGTCATTTAAAAAAAAAAAAAAAGCTAGGCTTTCTTACAGTAGTTGTCACCTAAATAATAATCTACTACCTTCTATATGAGCATGTAGACCACTTACCATAAAATAGCACCATATAACATAATTTCCATCACAATGAATTTGAAAAAAAAAATTTGGCAAGAAAAACCAAAATTCCACTGGAAACATTAGTAATTTTAAACTAATTATTATCATTATTTTCGAAATCTCTCCAAATTGCAATGCTAATCTGAACTGCCAGTGTACAAAATTGTATGGCTATGCAATGCTTGAATTTTCCACTTTGCAGTGCACAGACACCACAGAGATTTTCTTTTATCATCATATATAGATTAGCAATGCCTTGCATAATCAAAGATGTCTGTGTGTGTCCGGACTGTTGCAGGAAATCTAAGCATCGTAGGACCATAAAATTTGGTAAAGGAGTACTTCAAGACACAGGAAGGTGCATCTCATTGATATTTTTGTATAATTTGAATTAATTGTTTAGTTATTTCATATTTTACTGAAATTTTGAGTGATATTCACACAAATTAGTTCCTTAGCAACCGAAAATATTGTCACAACGTTTCAACCTTGGCATCAAAAAAATCAAAGAATATTTTTTCCAATGATGTTTAAACCATATTTGTAGGACAATTATTATTATTATTATTATTATTTTAATAATTTGCATTTTTTAGGTTATGTGATACTTTTTTGCCGCATCCAAAAAACTAAGATTAACACAATTCTATAGTTTGGCACAAACGTTGGATGTATAACTTTGTATTATAACAATAAAAAGTATTTTTGATTTTATAAATAATTTATGTTTTGTTATTTTTTTAAACGAGTGAACCTTTAAGATTTTCGATATTTTGCAGTGAAATTCTGTACATTTTACGACCTGCAGACTGTGCATTCCCACTCAAACAGGGGATTTAAGCCATGCTTACAGAAGGGGGATCCTTTCGAGGATAATTTATTTTATTACTATTTGCTTTTAGCCTTCAACATTTGGGGAGCAGTGCTCTTTGTGCCTAAACTAAGGATTTCACATTTTGTGGTGATTTGGATTGAAACTGATTTGGAAACTTAGTGGTATTATATAAGTAACGGGCACTCATTTAGAACCCAGGCAACACTGGGTAATTAGATCTACTAGATAATAAATTTTGTAATCCTTGAGATTCATTGTAAGTGAGCTTGACTGATATCTGTTATGCAACATTCCATATAAAGTAAAGGATTTTTAAACTTGATAAAAAAAAAACACAAATTTTGATCTACTTTGCAAAGTTTTTGTTGTTGATGTATTCTATATCCAAGACTCATTCTTGATTTTTGATATTTTTTTAGCTCAATCGCCAAATGCAAATTTTATGAAATTCTAACAGTTGCCAAATTTTAACATTAAGCTAAATTAAAAATTTAATTTTTCTTATAGTCTCATTTCAAAGAATTTTTCTTAGCAATCTAAAGCTCACAGCAATCGTCTCTAACCTGGGATAAGCTTTCCAGCATTAGCAACATAAATAAATTATTGTTTTGTTTTTTTTGTTTTTGTTTTTTCTGTCAGTTGCATATTGTTTTTGAAAGAATATTCTTAAAGAATGGGAAATACTGAACAAAATAATTTATTTATTAAGTTACTTATATATTACATTGTTATCTTCCGTAACTAATTCATTGAATTTCTTCTGTTTGGCTAACAGAAATAAAATTTACAATCTAAATTACTTTTTTTTTTAATGCACCTCTTTTTCTTTGTAAGGCAAAGTTGTCATGAAAGTTTAAGAAAGATTATTTAAAGGGATTTTTTATTACTGTTGTTAAATAGGGCTTTTTTATTTTATCTATTTATTTTAGTGCTTAAATCTCATAAATGTATCTTTATAAGTTATTTTCCAATAATGTTTAGGTAATTAAAATTCTTATCGTAATCATAACCCATCCATATGTATGATTGCAAAACTTGGAATCATACTGAATGTTATCCTGCATCGATGACAACTTAACTTGACTGATACACTGTGCATAACTCGTTTTTATGCACATAACAAAAAACAGTACTTTTAAATTTTCATTCATATTAACAATAATAAAAGGGTGTTTTCCATGGAGATTTATAGGATCCCTATTGCATTCATCTCCTACATTCCTCTTCATTTTGGTCAATGATTTATCCAAATGTCTATTTTTAGAAAAAAATTTGGGTGTGTTTGTCAAAAATGTATAGGTTCACCTACTGTGACGGTGCAATAAAATGATTTTTTTTTTTTCCTTCATTGATTTAGTTATAAGATCAGGGTGTAGTGTCAGGGAAGTTATCATTTTATATTTTATTCAAAACTGTTTTTATAAATATGTATTTAGTAAATTATATAAAATTTACTAAATACTATTTTTAAAAACAGGATATTTATGAGAAAATATAATCATACAAATTTTGCTCATTTTAATGTTAAATTAGTGTTGTTTTAAAAAGATTACTTATAATTAAAATTGATTTTCATCTATAAGATGGGGGGAGGGGATTGAAGGAGTTGAAAATGAAAGTCTCACTTATATGTAGCCTCAGTTTAGAAATGGACCCAAAAAGTGAAAATAGCTCTTGTATTCATTGTTAGATCAATTTTACTCTTGCAAAAGCCACCAGTAGTTTTTACTGTTAATTACTGACAACAAGTACACTTGATATATGTGCCCTTTCTGGTAGGTCGGACGGTCTGGGTTTCAACAACAATCAACTTGATATATGTGCTTCAATTTTGCAAAAGTTGTGATGAGAACATATCACATTACATACATCTAATTTCCAAAAGCTTGGACTCAAACAGCACATGGCTCTAAAGTCATGTTCATAAAAGACACCAATGGGAGAAGTTTCAAAACTTGAAATCATACTACCAATACCAGTGCAGCAACCCACATTGGTAAACTTATGTTATTAAGGAGCAAAATTAATTTGAATAGATTATTAAACTCTTGTATGGAGATCATTTTTCTTACGAATGTTATGTTGGACCAAGATTTGACACATCTGTGACCAGAGTATTGAAAAATTGCAACTCATAGCAATTTTCTTTGCAAGAGCAGTTAATGCTTATTAAGTTCAGATCAGCTGCAATGAAAACAAAATCGGTCCACCGATGTTGATTACTTCATAAGTAGTGCAATTTCAACTCTTATTGATGGCTTTTGTTATTAAATAAATGTATTTTGTTTATTCTGTAGAAAAGTCATTTAAAATGCAAACATTTTAGCCATTTTTTATTCTCAAATGACAATTCAGTAATTATTCCTGTATTTCATTGTGGATTTGATTTGCAAAAATCAACATAAAACTCAATGGGGATGGCCAAATAGTTTTCTAATTAAGGCTACCTACAGATCTAGAGCCAGGCCTAATTTTATGATGCATAATCTGATGTGCTAAAATTGGTTGCAGAGAAATTAGTGCAGTAATGCTTATAAAATTTAAGTGCTATATTTTTCTTATTGAAGAATTTTAATTTGGAAGTTGTCAGTTATGTAAATTTATTTATTTGATCTTCAGACAAAATATATTTGCATATCATTATTAATTAAATTGTGCCTCATCTGGTTTCAAATCATTTAAAATGAACTTAAACCATTGTCCCAATTTGAAGTCAAATTTTGCCAAACTGCTATGCAGGTGGGACAAAAGAGCCTGTGAAATGAACTTAATGGGTGGCAGCAAACAGGGTATAAAGCCCTTGAACTCACAAAACGAACTCCAGGGTTCAGCGAGCAGGGGCAGAGCCAGCTAATCATTTAAAATAAAATTAAACCATTGCTTCAATTTAAAGTTAAATTTAAAATACTGTCAAACTGCAAATAAATGATGTCTATTCACAAGTGTCACTTCTGCGGGTATTCACATTTTGAATACCCACACAAGCTGACAAAACTTTGCGTAAAATTAACTCTGTGCTTTGCTTGGAATATTTCTTTCAAAATATTTAACTATTTCAAAATTAATTATCAGAAATTAACTATTTCAAATTATTTTTAAATGGCTAAACACATGGTAATATTTACAATTGAAAACCTGTATTTACTTCATATAAATAGTCCTCATTATACAAAAGAAAAACAGAGTATGGGCAGCAGTTTGATTTGTAACTTGAAAAAATCATAACTTTGTAAAGGTTTATATAATTGTTTTGTATGATGTATATTTTTAGCATATTTATATTTTTTGCTCTAAAGTTTTCTGTATATAAATGTACACATACAGTTGATGTAAAAGATCATTTATAATTTTTTCATTTCTCTAGAAATCATATTTCATGTATTTTATAATCTGTGAAATTTTAAAATTTTCGTATTCTGTATGTATATTTATAGTAATGAAAAAAATCATATCCGATATTTAAATTTTCCTGAAAATTTTGTAGCAATAAATTATTTAAAGAATAGTTTCTTTTTTTTTTTTATCAATTTTGTAAGTTTTTATCAGAAATATTAGGACTGATGTTCTACACAATTTTCTCATATATACCTATCCCATATTGTTCAGGTAATAGGTATTCTTAGACAATCATGATCAGTATTCGAATAAGAAAAAATGTATCTTTATATCGGGTTGCCATATTTTAAAATGGTCTAAATAGGACACCACCTTGGTGGGGAAAGTGTCCATGTAGCATAGCATTGCTTTCCAGAATACTTTACTTTAAATTAGCAAAGAAAATAATGCATTTTACTGCAATTTTGATATATTTTAATGAAAAATGAAAATATATTTTGACATTAATTTATATTTATGAAAACTAAAAATTGTTTTTTATTTTAATTTTATAGTATAACATAAGTTATACTATAAATTTTAGTTAAATAACAAATTGTTGAAATGTATTTTTTTATTTTATTTATTATATTTGGTATATTTTAACGACAGTTATATATTTTCAAAATAATGTTTAACAGCTAGCTTTGTTGGGAATTTAGTTATAAATAATTCTGCTTTAATTAGTTCTATAGAATACCTATCTTCAGTAGTGTGGTCCTTAGTTGTTCAATAGGGTAAAAATTTAAGGATATCCTTGGTCTCACCCTCTAAATTCATTGCATTGGTGATATTATTGAACAATGCAAAGTTTTATTAAAATTGGTTAATATTAACACGTGCCACACAAGCCCTCAAATTTCATAAAACTTCAAAATTTTCAATACTTTTGCAAAAAATTAAAACTTAATTTTTTATAATATATAATATTTAAAACTTACAGAGCATGTATCAATATTATGATCTTGATATAAAAACTACCTCCATAAATTGCTTAAACAGTGTGAAAAATATGTTTACTTATATCATTAATTTTCCTATTTCTTAATGCTGAGCTCGAGTGGACTAAACTTTAGTTACAATGCATTGCATCATCCTTTTTTTTTTGTTAATTTGTTTCGTAGACTGTGATCAATAGTTTTCAAAAACTTATTGCATCTGTGATTAAACACGTGATTAATAATTCATTTATTAACAACATTATATTTCAACAAATACGTATATAGCTGAATACCAGGCTTTATTCAGCTATATAGGATGATTCTTTCGCTGCGAAACCCAAACATTCCTGAATAACTGTTTAATTTTTATATGGTTCCCTATGAAAATTGACATGGATGAAGTTTACGCTTATCGAAGCAGAATTGTCACCCTCAAAGGTGTGGTACGATCAGTGTTTCTTTCAGACATATATCCGGGGGGGGGGGGGGGGGGGATTTTATATTAACTTAATTTCTATTTATATGACAGCATTTAGATATATCTATGTAGGGCAAATAGAAAACTTGCCCCCAACCCCCCTGGCCAAAATGTCCTGAAAAACTACCTGAATACGATGAGAAGTTGCTGCCATTACTGATGTCTTATGCACATGCCCTCACCAATCTTCTGTTCCCTAGAGAAATTCTTGCTGCTTAAATTATGTCTCAAAAAATATCTAATCAAGTTAAAACTTTCAAAATGTTTCATTGTTTTATTAATAGATTGTGTTAAAAGCTTAATCATTTTATTATTATTTATTTATTTTCCATTTTCAAGCAAATTGTACTTTTTGTTTTGTACTTTTTTCTTTGCAAGTACTTTTGTTTTGTACTTTTGATTTGTTGCAATTGTACTTTTTGTTCGAAGGCAAATTGTACTTCTGTTTGCAAGCTTTTGCAAACTCACTAGGACCCAGGGTTCTGCTGTACAATGGTTAGGAATCACTGATCTAATGTGCTTACAGTTTTTGTAACACTCCGATTTATCCTGATATCGAGTCCCTGGCATCCAGTCCTGATATCCAGTCCACTGCAATGACGGAGCTGGGGAATTGCAGCATCCGCTACTATGGGCGAGGGCACAAGAAGCTTGGCGGGATTTGGGGGAGAGCAATGTTAATACATGATAATGGAAGAAGTATAATGTTTTAGGCTGAGGAGGGGGGAGGGGCAACTAAACAAATCTTCGTCATTTGTCCACATATCAATAAATTTACTTTGAGCACAATCCTAGGTTTGAAAATTCCTTTGGTAGGATTCTGCCAGTATGAACTTGGCCACTGAAACCAGAGTTCAATCTAATGAATAAAATGAAATGATGTGCCTAAAATATTCACGTCAAAATAAATGTTAGTGTAACATACATCCACTAAATCGTGGGCAACACTGCATTTCTGCTCTTGCTTTTAACTACTATATTTAAATCCTAAACTTGATCAAACTATGTATGATCTTAGCAACTATGGGTATTTTTACCAGCATTATATCTGCAGCAAATATGATTTTTTATCAGTATTCCTTTGAGCATTCGAAATCATATCTTCAATCAAATATCAATCCTTTTTTATCTTAATGATGGTTTTGTATTTAATCAGTGTTCTTTTGCTGCATAATGTATTTTGAAGTTTTAAATCACTAAAATATTACTTCTTTTGGAATGGCATGGAAAAAAAGCAAAACTAGTGGGCTTTGCCCACTAGCGGTACTAAATATAGCAATCAGACCTTATAATAATCAGTATTTTAGCAAGCCCTGCACCGGCTGCACGAGCGCAAAAGTCGCAAAGCATCAAAAGTGGATCGAAGTTTAGCGTAAGCAGGTCGAATGGATGCATTGCAGAGTAGAAAATATATCTTGAAAATTGCATCAAAATCAAAAGTCGCTAAGATAGATAAAAACAAAAATTTTAAAAAGACCCTCCCCCCCTCTTCTTGTGATGGTGCAAGAGTCGTAAAGCATCAAAAATGGATCGTAATTTAGCTTGAACAAGTCGATTGGGTTCATTAAATACAAATTAAATCACAATTTCAACAATCGTAGCACAATTAGACCAATTACACCGTCTTCCACAAACATAGTTTTTATACTTTATACACTGCTCATGACGTCAAGCGCCAACGATAACAAAAGTTGAAACGATAACTTCAGTAGAGCTCTGAATAATAAAAATATTTTTAAATGTATGAAAATATTACTTCTTTGAAGTGACAACAGCGTTTGCAACAATGAAATGTTAAATTTTGAAGACAAATGGTGCAAAACATAAAATTTTAACTTCAAAAGTATATAAAAAAAAACTTTAAAAATTCGTATAAAATTAACAGGAGTATGTCTCAACTAGACTTTATCGTACCAGAATTTATTTTGTTCTTTTTTTTTTCAAATTTTACAAGAAAAATTTTGAAACATTGGTATCGTGAATCCAAATGATTATAACTATAGGCTATTACTTTTCACTTTCAAAGGCTTGAAAAAATCTTTCTATTGATACTATATTTGGCACTATACCCCCCCCCCCCCCCGGGGAGGGGTCACTTGCCCCCAAGGGAGGCTACTGACGTCACGAATGAAAAATATTGTATCGCGGATATTTTTTACAACAATGGTTGAAACTATTAAGTTTCGTAATCATTGAGCCATAAATAAATCCTTTTATGCATGATTATGTCAAATTTTGTCTTACGCTGCTATGTTAAAAAAATATATAATTTCGAATTTTTCGCTCGAATTTCAAAAATGTGTATCTAGTTCTAGATTTTTTGATAACAAAGCCGGATATAAAATTTCGTGAAAATCCATTAATATCACGTGACTGCTATAGTGTACACAAGAAATCGACCAGAGGCGGACATCACTCAAAAATAGTCTAAACGTGTTCAGGAGGTCTTAAGCGGACTGTGGACGTTGAATTTTTTTTTATTTATTTATTGACTTAGAAACATGAAAACTTGTATAAATATCCCTCTTAACATTACTATATAAAATACCATTCAATTTTTTACAATTTTGTTATAATTTTGTATTTTTTTTTTAATTTAATTTTTTTTTAACGAAAATTTGAAAATGCTCCGTGCGTGCCATTTGCTCACATTTTTGATTAATTTTACATTATGATCACTCCAAAACACATTATGAACAAATTTGGGTATTCATTTTTAAATCCCTAAGAAAGTTAATTTTTTAAAAATATTTTTCTGCATTAAAACTTCATTTTCATCATTTAATTAGGTTCTTATTCACTTTTAATTACGTTAATAAGGTCCAATTATAAAATGCATACCCAGTTTCATTAAAAGGTATGAAAGGTGTCTTCTTGCCAAATTTCATGCATCTCAGACAAAAATTAAGATGCATGGAGCATTTTATAAATGTAAAACCTTTAAACATTCCGTTTCGAAAAAAATGCATTCAACCATTTGCTTACGGGTGGGACAGCGTCCATGTTAAATGTGTAAAATAATGTTATATATTAAAAACATTTTAGTCGATTTTTGCTCATTTCAACGTCCACTGTCCCTTTAAAATCGACGTCAAAATCTCGATTTCGAAAATTTTCGTGAAAAGAGTACTTTCTCTATACTATATTACATAAAATAAGAAAGTAAAAATTAAGAAAGTACTTTCTCTATACTATATTACATAAAATAAGAAAGTAAAAATTAAGGCCTTTTTCAAAATTTTGGCCGTGTGGCGCCCTTTGAAATATATTTAGCAGTAGTTTGCAGACAAATGGCCATCCTATAACAAAAATTATATTAGAAGATAGATTTTATAGATAGGTAGATAGGTATCTATTTAGCTCTTTGTAAGACGTTATTTTTACCTTTCCAGAATTAGTAACAAAAGAATTTTCGACTTTTTAAATGTTCAACACTTAGCGACAAAACTAAAACTTTTAGATCCAAATTTATAAAAGTGGAGATTGCAGCGCTAAAAATGAGGTGCAAGTTAAATTTTTTAAACGAGTCTTTCCCTTGTCGTCTTATTACCGAGAATTTTGGAATTTGTCTGCCTTTAAAAATTAGTGGAAAAAAAAAATACTATCCAAAATCTGATTATATACACTTACAGGGCTTCTAAAGAGCTACAGATTACTGCTTATTGTTTATAACTAACACTTTTAGTTTTTAAGATATAATCATTGAACAAACTTGGAAAATGTAAAATTTTCATACTTAAAATAGAGTTAGAATGCAAAATCTAATTATATCCACTTCTAGGGCTTTCAGAGATCCACAAATTCATGCATGATTATCGTTCAAAGCTAGCTCTTTTAGTTTTGGAGATATAAGCATAACAAACTTGAAAAACGGAAAATTTTCAATCTTTTTCAACTTGACAAGACGATTACTTTTTCTTTAAAAATAATAAATATAAATTTTAATACTAGATTTTCTAATACACATTTTTGTTGTTTACTATTTATATATATCTTTTACAGTTTACTATATATTTCAAATGAAAGTTAAAAAAATGAAAAAAAAAAACTCTCTGGGAGATCTACTTTTTAAAGTATTTTTTCGAAAAGAAAAAATAAGCTGAAAATATTAAAATTATTTTTTTATATATTCATAATCTGGACCCTTTTTCCGACAAAACAAGAAAAATTATTAACATTTTTATCTAATAGGGTCGGGGATATAATCGTCCAAAAGTTTACATCTCACATCAGAAATTACCGAATGGCCCGAATACACCACTGCTATAGAGCTATATGCATGAGTATATATATATATATATATATAGCAATTAAACTTCATAAAATAAAAATATTATAGATAAATATACAGATGAAATAAATACAGGGAAGATCAATCATGCATAAAGCATTGATTATGAAACACTTTCCAACTGAAATGCAATTTTATTTAAACATCGCTAAAATGCTGTGATATTTTAAAAATTATTACAGTAGAATAATTTATTTTACTTGGAAACTTAAAACGTCATCAAAAAAAGCAATGATATAAAATCGTATGCTCCTTTATGTAAAATCCATGTGTATTTCATTCATATCACTTTTATTCCAGACTTCAGGACTAAATAATTTTGCGTGAAAAAAATTCAGCATTTCTTATACAACTCATCCTACAATCACTTGTTTACATTCTGCATACATTAAAATTAGACTTCTTTGTAGAAATAATCAAAGTTTGATGATCATTTAAACTCAAAAATATTGTAATTGCGTTGGCGCAGAATATCGATGCACAGAAAATACGCAAAAATAAAGCGGTTTTAGAACGGATGCAACATTAAATATAAATTTAAAAGAACTTTTAAGACTTTCAATTTTTACATTGGGAAAAAAGATGGATGCCATATTTTATTATTTAAATTTAGTTTTAATATAATCTAAGCATTGCATTTTATCTTTCAGAAACTATTTCGCAACTGTTTGAGCAGAATTTCGGCGAAATATGTGTGCCGCGAAAGTTAACAAAGCGCGGATAGGGCAGAAAATTTACTGACGCTCACCCTTAAACAATTGCAACATCGAAAAATTAATGGCTGCTTCCTCAAAAAATGTATGCCATCTGGATGGGTTTGCCCAACGGATAAATTCGTTCGGGAATATATAGGCATAAAAACACACCAATTTACCATCTTGACTATAATAAGAAAGTTGACATTAATTTAAATTCCATTAAAATGTGTAAAAACCACATTTTGTATAACTTTTTCTAGAATGCAATTGTGTTTTTGGAAAATATTTTTGTTCATTTCATATATATCGAGAAGTGAAGGGGGCCCCTTAGGAATGTATGCCCCGGGCCCCAGTTAGGCCAAGGCGGACCCTGCCCGCCCACCTAATATGTTCTATGTAGCTCGCAAGCGAGCACTTCAGTCAAAATAAATGCTAGTAGAAAAACAAACATTTTCAGGATTATCATACCCCAACCTGCTTCATGACAATAAAGAAACCCAAAAATTAAGAAAGTGGCTAATTCATCATCTGTTGAATATAATCACATCAAATGCGGAGCTTTTGCTTAGAATGATAAAATAGTGTGTAAATAAAAAAAAATTGAAAAATTCACAAAATAAAAAGAGGAAAAAAGAAATTCACTACCGAGAGAAAGACTGAAATCTCAGAGCAAAAGTCGTTTGGCTTCAATCGCTCATACACCAATTAACTTTCTTGTTCGGTGTCACAGAGATATGCGAATTGGCCGTATATATCGTAGTAGAATAGATACATAACAGAAGCCTGAGAAACGGTCCAAAGATGCTTCTTAGGAGGGTTGGGCCTAAACACTAGAGGTTTTCTTAGATGATACCCTACCCCTACTACCGCAAAAGTAATTAAAGTGTATCGACACTTATGATCCGCGCAGGTGGTTGAGGGTTAAATTGCTTCTAATAGTCATTAATGGTAAAATTGGATGCCCTGTACATTACGAACACATCGTAGATATTCTATAGAGTAGATGGCGTCTTTCTATGTTTTTCAATACTAGAAATCCGGGGGTAACATCTCACTCTGAATTCTCACTTTCACCTCGTGGTTTTGTCAAAACCAAAGTGCCAAAATCTCTTCTCTGATTGGCCCTTTTTTTTTTCTTTTTTTTTTTAATTCTGCTCGTCAGCTGTTAAGCGCTTTATGTCCACGCCGTCCTTTCGTACGCTAATGGGATTTGAACGTCAACCACCCGTTCGGATCACAAATGCCGATACCCTTTCTTAATTACTTCGCGGATGTAAGGGTCATCCGACAAACAGCCTGTTCAGGCCCAACCCACCTACGAAAGATTTTTGGACCGTTTTGGAAGAAAACGTACGGTATCTGTTACACAGGATATCTATATACGGTATCTATTATATAGGAGACACATGGGGGGGGGGCACACCAGCAGTTTACGAATAGAATGTCAAACAGAAATAGCCAATCAGAGGCAGATGTTTGACACCGTTGAAACCACGAGTCTACTAGGTCAAAGTGAGTTTCGAGCGAAATGTTACTCCCGGATTTCGAGTATTGTGAAAGATCAGAAGACTCCATCTACTCTTTAGAATATCTACAAAATTAATCAAATGGGCGTACGGAAAAACCCCAAAGGGCAGGTTTCGAATGTCACATAGACCACTATAATCTGAAGCTGCTTTAAAAAGAGCATGGGGGAAACGACAGGGTGGTTCGAAACTCTGTACAACTTCAGTGGGAGATAAGGAACACGAAAACAAACATGTTTTGTTAATCTCAGACGTCACCCTTTAGTGCTGGAGAGCGCTGTTGGACGGTGCGGATACATCGGCCATTTTCCCCGTCGTCATTCATAACTAGGATTTCATGTGTAAAATAGAGCATTTCACAAATGCTGAGATAAGGGCATGCATCTGGCCTGGGATAAGGCAGTCGTAATGGCGGGACGGTCGCCCACTGTAGTCCCGTGATCGATCCTCGATACCACCCAAAACAATTCCCGTGTTTACGCGGAGTATGGATACGATAAATACAGACCCGGATTAAGCATATCTGTGGCCCCGGGCCAGAACTTAGAGTGGGGGCCCCTGTTCACTGTAATTTTTGCAAATTTCTTTCTTCGCAATAATATACGTACAGTAATAGTACTAACTTGTAAAACGTATACTTAAATATGTACAAATGGCTAAAATTGTTTTAATAATCACCAGTTAGATGATTCCAACGAATATTTAATTTGTTTTTGACATCAAGTGTTTACATTCTTTACAATATATTAGGGGGGATATTAAAATATAAAAATGAGACTGTGACATAACGATTTGTTGAAAAACAAGTTACAAGAAGACTCAAGACACATTCTGGCTTACACAATCTTTTTTCTTGACTTTTTAGTAGCAAAATCATCAATTGTATCGTTAAAGTCCATTACTTTAAGTAACTCGTTTTCAATGCTTAAATTTTTCGGATTTTATAATTTTTGACTTCGAAAATGAACGTTCACCACTTGCATTGGAAACCATCATGCAACTGTATATTCGCAACCCTATTTTTATGTTAGGGAAAGCAGATGAAATTCCACTTTCATGCATATAGCTGTAAAGGTTTTGTAGGTTCAGTCTCCTTTTTTTCTCCTGTATGCATCTCATCTGGAACTCGATGGATCTGGAACATGTTTCTCCCTCATCGTCTTCATCACTCTCCTCTTCTTCGTCATCAGCAGAGATGTCCATCAAGAGCACTGCTGTCTCAGGATAATTTGCATTAATGTATACTTTGATATGGATGCATTCTTCTGCAAGTTCTCTTCCATCAACATCATCTTTGTATATTTTTGCAAAACATTCACTATGCTTTCTTACATATTCTTCCTCTAAGAAAAGCAGATGCTCAAAGAATCCAAAAATCTCAAAGATGTTTCGGTAAGCTTTAGATCGAGCATCCAAGTTATTGATTAAATTGTCTACCACAGGAAGGAAAGTTTCAATCTTCATCTTTTCTTTACCAGATAAAACAACATCTAGGGTACCTTCGTTATCATAAAATGTCAATCTAGAACTTCGTTTTCTTGTTCGGATTATGGAATCCTGTTAATTAAGCTCTTTCTTTGATGTGGCCAAGGCTTCATACCAATCATAGCTTTCCCTCTTCTCCTGAATATACAATGTGAGAGATTCCAGGAGTTGCACGGCGACATGCAATGTTACAGTTGATTTTTGCAGAGAAGTATTGACTTTATTAATTTTTCTCAATAAATCACACCAAAAGTATGTGAGGAAGAGTGTCTCAAATCTCTTCATATACTGTTTTAGGCCTTCAGCTTTCAATCTCGTTTCAGATGATTCAAATAAGTCTGATGACATGGAAGCTCTTTTTCAAGGTTATGACTGCATCTGCTCTAGCAGACCACCGGGTATCAAATAAATTTTTCAGATTTTTTTTTTTAATCTAACATGGATGAGAGAATTTCCCATCGATGCGTTGAGGAATTAAAAAAGGTGTACAGATTCTGTACGAAGTCAAAAAATGCAGCAACTTCTCTGCAGCTTTCAGCTGCTCTGACACCCACAAGATTCAAGGCGTGAGCTGCACATGGCATGAATAATGCTAAAGTGTTTTCCACTTAATTCTAGCCTGAAGTCCATTGCACCTGCCGCTCATGTTAGACGCGTTATCGTAAGATTGACCTCTGCAGTTAGACAGGGAAATTTGGTTTTCCTTCAGAAGTCCAGTAACTGCATTGAGAATATTTTCAGCACTATGTCCATAAATTGGTATGACCTTTAAAAACCTTTCTACAGAGACGTCACTTCTTACATATCTAATTATGAAAGTCAGTTGATCTATGCGAGATACGGCAAGCGTAGAGTCCACAGATATCGAACAGTACTTTGCTTGTTTCACTTCAGCCACAATTGCTGCTAACAACTTCTGACCCATGGCGTTAATGAACTCATCACAAATTGTTGACGAAAGATAGGACACGTTACCCTTTCCTGCCACTCCGTATTTTTTAATATGCTCATCTAAGAACGGGTCAAATTTGCTAACTAATTCCAAGGTTCCCATGTAATTCCCATTTTTGCTGATCCAAATCTTTCCTCGTCACCTCTAAATGGTAGACCCCTCTATGCTAAAAATTTTATGACTTCGACCGCTCTTCGCAATATTTCTCTCCAATAATCTCTTTCTTTGTTCATATGGATTTCAAGTTCTGTGTCTACTCGTCCTTGTTCTCTGCTTCGCCTCATGTATACGTAAACAGATTTTTCTATATTCGATGCTCGTTTCATGGCCTGAGAGGGATCGTGAAGCATGTTTCCAATCACTGTAACCCCCACAGCAGAATGTTCCAGTACACATCTGTTTAGGACAAAACAACATGCAAACGAAGCAGAACACTTCACCTTTGGATGGTGAATAGAGAAACCAATCACGCTTAGTTTCTTCTCCATTTGGGAGTTTACGGTAAAAGAACGAAGGAAGAAATTTGCGTGTTCTCATAACTTTCTTGTCTGCTTCAGTGCACTCATATGCACGGTCTTGCACTCATATGCAAGTTAAAAATGTAACACATCAACAATTAAAATAATAATAACAAAAACCTTTGCTAGCTCATACAGGTCAATGTGCCCGTATAGGCCATTAGCAGTGGCGTAGATAAATTTCATTTCTGGGGGCCTACTCACTTTCAGCCTTAAAGCATAAGCTAGGTACTAAACTTTCGGAATTGTTATGATGCTTGTGTGACAGTGTAAACGAAGTAAGTCACATATGCCTTGTATACTCGACCAGTGTTGCCAGATTTTCAGAGTTTCTTTTCCCATTTCAAAGAAGAAAATTTCCTTTTTAAAGTTAAAATTTCTACGATACTGTGACCCCACCCCGCCACCTGTTGGACTTACTTTGAATCATAAATTAATGTGCAGTTGCCGTCACTTTCTTTCGTTAGGTCTGACTCTGGCAGCTTACCAGACCAAAAGAAGAAAAGGAGTTTTCAAATTTAGTGTTTCTTTATTAAAACTCGTTGTTAACTGACATCTTTTATTCCCACTATTTGTGGTATTCACTAAATTTTTTTCTACACTTTACAGTTAATAAAGTGTGTTTCGAAAGTTAATTCTGAAAAATGTATAAGATAAATTTTTATTTTGGAAGAAAAGCTACACGTTTATACCGTCGAAATTTAATTTATAAAATATTATATTTATATTATATATTTAATTTATATATAATATAAATTTCATGCCACTTGGGGGCCCCCCAGAGTCGGGGGCCCCGGGCCATGGCCCGGTTGGCCCCGTGGTTAATCCGGCACTGGATAAATATGTACCGGCCACTCAATCAGCTGCTCGTACCCTAGGGTGAGTCAAGTGGTCTGGGTCTTCCACAACAAATATGTAGATCCGAAAGTCCACTCGAGATGTGATGGGTTAGGATAAGGATGGTACGGTCCCTGTGGTTGCCACCCCCAATGGATTCCAGTCTAAATTAGGTGGCTTTCTCCCAAACAGATGCATTACGCCTTCGGGTAGAATGGACAGCCTGTTTGTACGGCTAACCATGCATCGAGCGTATGAGACTGCCAATAGAAGCAGAATAGCTGCTGTAAAATTGTACCGATAATCTTACAGCAACAATGTTTACTTTCCCTGCAATACATGGTAATGTATAGGGAAAGTATTGGAATCATGCCAAAAATCGCAAATCGAGTTTTCGACGGATCTACACGTTTCGAGACCGCTAGAATATGAAACAACTATTTTTAGCGTAACGTCTGCCTGTCTGTGTAAATTTTGTATTCATTCTAATTAAAAAACTAATGGACCGAATTTCATAAAATTTGGTACGTCACTTGTGGCCGAATCTGGTGCTGATTAGTTTTGGGTACGATTCGGGATAAAAGAACCCGCCTTTTTTTTGCGAAATAAGCCTCAAAAGACTGTATCCACTCTCGCTGAAAAACTAATGGACCGAATTTCACGAAATTTGGTAGATAAGTCGCTTGTGAGTCACCCTGGTGCTGATTAGATTTTGGTACGATTCGGAAAAAAATAACCTGCCTTTTTTTTTGCAAAATGGCGCGCAAAAATTCTCAAAATCTAAAATAAAAAACTACGTATGCTCAAATATAAACAATCAATGTTTGCTTTATACATAATTTTTAACGAAGAAAAGAATAAGATTAACCCCATTAAACTAGGACTAGCCGTTCTCGAGATATTTTAGTTTTTCTTATTTTCTCTACGCCACCTTTGAAAATAAGTCCAGTTATCAAATGAGAACGGAAATTGAATTAAAAATGAAATAAATTTAATTAAAATAAAAAGAATGTGGATATAAGTCTGTAGGGAAAGTCATGTGCTGCCCACATCAGATTTTTCCATTTCAATTCACAGCCCCATACACTAGATGCATGTCGACCACCTTAAATTTCATGAAATGTTTCATGTTATACGTATGAAGTCCGTGTTGCAAATGGTGAAAATTTACACGCCGCCCAACAGCGCCTTCTAGCGCCAAAGGATGACATCTGCGGACATACATTCATATGGGGAAAAGGTTTAATATTCCCTATCTCCCATTAAAGTTTGTACAGAGTTTCGAATCACCATATACACTGGCATTCTAGCAGGCCCCGAAGTGCCGGGCTCAAATGAACTAATGGGCTACTAGTGATCTTGGGGCATAGGCTAACATAGGCCGATTGCTTCAAAAATGCTCTGGTCGAAATCTTTTTCTGAGGGGGGCGGGGGGGGGGTTAGTTTTCAAATATTAAACGGCTATCATGTAGAACCTAAGTAGAAAATAGATGATAATCGAACAAAAAGTAGAAAATTGATGATACTCGAATAAAATTTAATGTTGCGTACGTACAAAATTGCAATCAATCATAAACTCAGCCGCGTGAAATAATAAATACAGGAATACGCTAAAGTATGAAAACACGTCGTCTAAGACTGGTTGAAGTGTGACTTGGCTTATTCAGTTTTAATCCTCTTCTTCAAGTTCAAGAGAAGCATGTCTAACACATTCCTGTAAAACAGCAGAGCATAAATCCGGTCTACTTCTCAGAACTCTTAACCCTCGTTTAGATTGAAGCAATTTTTCAGAATTGAACTTGATAAATCTGAAAATACATTCCTTCAAGCTCTCGTCTTGATATGCGTCCGCGAGCACCAGTACCTCGCCAATGGTCTCTGCATTAAGATTTATTTTGAGGAAATCAGAACACCTTTTTTTCAGGTCTAATAACTCGTACTTATCTGCCGCGTCATATATTGCCACAGCTTTTAAAATATGCAAGCTTTCTACACCACCGCAGTATATATACAGTAATATCGACAACATAGCTGATAAGTCAATATCTTCTACGACAATGGAGTCATGTAGCTTTTCCAAAGTCCTCTGTTCGAACATCTTTGAGAAGACTGGTGATCGAGCACATAGAATAAACTTATGCACATTTAAATTTGCATCTCCTACACGCAGTATGATATCTGCAAACTGTGGATCTTTGTACAAAGTTCGAAGATCTCGAAAAAGATGTTTTAGGTGCTTGTCACTTCCAGCTGAGGCTTTCTGCCTCTTGGTGCCCAAGGAATGTCCTTCAAATTTTGATTTATTTTTATTTTCTGATATGGAAAGTTTACAGTACATCACCAAAGTATCATTTAGTAAACATTTTATTCTGTTTTCGGAATCAAAGGGAGTCGACGGAACTATCCATTCTTCTTCGGGATTGAATACGTGTTCATATTCTTTGACAGAAATCAGTTCTTCTTCACTTGTTTTGAGAGTCATTTCACATCGCATGAAAGTAATTTCATTTGTATGTATCTTTTGAAATTTCAGAAATGTTTCGTCCCCTTCTGTGACCGTAATAATAATTTTCATCCAGCCCCAGTCGCACAATTCACTAAATGAAAAGTAAGCCAGCTCTTGGTTGCGTTGCAATTCGCGAAAACTTGTAATGATCCACCTAAATGAATTTCTGAAAACAATTATTTCCGTAACGGCTGATGTAAAGAAAGGGTACGGGAACACTTTTCTGAGTTCTGGAAAGAAATCGGCCAAAGCAAAGAAGGCTTCTCTGTGCAAATGTTTGGATTTGATAGTTCCTGTGTATAAATATTCAAGTAGTATTTTCAGAGCGGGTCCGTCAATGCATGACAAAGAATATAGGTTTGGATCACCTGTTTCTTGAAGTTGGGCTGCCAGTTTTGGGCATCGACTATGAAGAATCGCCCTATGCAGCCGAAATTCCCGGCCACTGGCAATAATTGTCATATCAAAATCATCACCATTTTCGAGAAGTTTGGCGAAGTCGCCAGACAAGATTTCAAAATCGTGTTTGCTATAAAACTTGCTGTCATCTCCGTCGGTTACATATCTAGGCGGCGAAACCCTGCACTGAATGGTTAAATTATTTTCTGGAAACACAAAATGTCTTAATGCGGCGAATATCAAGGTCCTTTCATAGAACTTACCACAGCCCCAGGAGCTGTTTTTAGAAAAGACTTGTTCAGACGTTTGGAAATTGATGCAAGATCCAGAAACACTAACAAGCGACATTTCGTATTCAATGAGTACCTTCGTTTTCCCACTGTCATTGTGTCTTTTGAGGAACAAAGATATATATTTACCGCCTCCTCCTCTCTTGCCTGTTGGAAATAAATACAGACTAAATCTCAGAGTTTTGAAAATGTCAATGCTAAATTCTGGACTCTTGAGATATTCTCCAGGGGGATGGTGACACATATCAAAGTTTTTTATGGTCCACCTAAAAGTAGTATCTTCCAAATCTGTCATAATTTCGCGACTTGCGTAGCTTCACATCATTTATTAGTACAAGAAGTTCGGAATTAAATACTACAAAACGCCGTTATGACTACTGGAATAAACATTCTAGTAGTTAAAAACTTGAGATAGATAAATTAATGCCGTATATGGGGGGTCGTTGCCTTTAGAATCGGAAATCAAGACCATGATTGAATAGCCATGATACGAAATCAGATACCAAGTTTCCGTTATCTGTCTATCAAATTTCAAAGTTTAAAAATCTGCAATCATTCTCCACGCAATACTGGTTTAGCTGCAGATAAAGTCAAACCTTCATAAAGCAAATATGCGCGTTCGCTTTTCTTTTAAGTTAAAAATTTGCCCATGGAGTTATAGCGAGAGGAGATAAAACTCCTATGGATGAAAAGTTTGAAAATGCAATAATACTTTGAGAATTACATGTAGGTGTCGCTAGTGTTAGTAAAGTCCCATCTGTTTTCATTTACCACAACTGCAAAGCGTAATGTTTGGTATGTATTTTTGAATATGCTCGAATTAACGTACCCTAATTATGAGTAGAATTAAAAAGTGTTCTATTCCTGGTAGTGGATACAGAAAAAATGGAGACAAGAATAAATAGAAAGATAAAGTAAATTTTAGTACCTAGAAATATTTTTTATTGTTTGTGTTATGATTTGCATTGCACTGATAATTTATTTCTGCAAAATCAAGTTTAAATAAATGTTATTTAATTCAATAAGAACCTTTCTCCACAGTACATACAATGTGATGTTGTGACACTTGTCTTACCCCCAGCGTCATCTAAATTATTGTTTTAAACGATTTCGGCGTTTTCCTAACATAAAGATTTAACTCTTTCCCTTTACCAATAGCTCGGATAAACATCTACGTCATCAACATACCCCAATGTCATTTAAATTATTGTTTTAAATGACTTCGGCGTTTTTCTAACGTAAAGATTTAGCTCCTCCCCTTTACCAATAGCTTGGCTAAACATCTTCTATAATAATAAAGAAATATGTCTGTCTGTTTGCAACGAAAAATCTAAACATCGTACGGCCATGAAATTTGTTAGAGAAGTACTTCGAGACCCGGGACGATACGCCTTGATGAGATTTTTAGATTGAATTTTTTATTAGATTGATTCGAATTAGTTTTCTAGTTATTTTAAGTCTAAAAATCTTCCCGTTCACCGCAAATTTATGCTATACGTTCTATTGCACTGCTGCTGATGGCGCCATCTGTTATCTCATACTTTAAATACTGAGTACTAGAGATTTTCAGCAAGCAGTGAAGTATTTACATAGTCATTATCAAATTGTGCTATACAAATGGCATAGTTGCGTATGGAAAAACTGAGTACGGGAACAATTTTTGTTCAAAACGGGCATTTCGGAAATTGATGTGTTATTCCCCAAGGCTAACTAGCTCTTTGTAGTTAGCCTTGTTACAGATTGCACACCTACGCATAAACATCGCTCTATATTATGTAAGATGAAATGACCGTAGTAGAAGGGGCATGGTGGGGGGAGGCTCTCATTTTTCATATCTTCGATTTTATCTATTTTAGTGACTCTTGCTCCGATTTTGATGCAATTTTTACACCATATTTTATAGTTTGCTATGGACACACTTTTGTTGCTTTACGACTTTTGTGCCCGCTGGGCGCAGAAGTTGTAAAATATTTATTTATTGTCAATTTACAGCGTCACTTTTAGATCAATGAAATCGCGAATTGTCCTTAGCGCCGATTCAGAATATATGACATCAATCGTTAATAAATAACAAATTTTTATAAAATCTAAAATTCTTCACATACACATTTAGCTACAGTAATCCTTCGGGTCTGTCGTGTGGTCTGGGCTTTTAACATATATTGCAGGCCTAATATTTTTTTCGAAGTCTATGAGAAAGCAACGTCACGGGAAGCCAGTTGTTTCTCCTCTGATTTTTAGGATGGAAGACGTCGAAATTTGTTTTCTCCAGATTATTCAAGTAAGCAGCAGTAGCCACCTAAACAAATTAAAAAAAGACAATCAAAACAATGCAAACAATAACATAAAGAATGGAAATTTTAGTTGTAAAAGAATTTTATCAACCAACTAAAAATGGGATTCGAACAAATTTGCGTAAGTTAATTGGCAAACAAATTATCGGAACCCAAACTACCTTTTACATACTCAGAAATTTGTAGTCCTCATTTTGATACATGCGCATAAAAATATGTTTATGCAAACTTCCAGCTTCCTTCTTACAAAACCCGAAATTACTTGAACCAATATAAAAAATTTGAGTTGCTATATACACTTTCAGATATTTGCTCTAAACTTTTTTCTCTCAAAACCAGAATTTACTCAAACAAAACATTTTGGTTTGCGCAAACTGCTAATTTCCGTTCACACGTACGATTTGTTTTCAAAGACTTGTTTGTGGACAGGTTCAACCGTTGCCTACATAACAATAAAGGCCGGGAAATTTCGATTTAGAAAGGGAGGAATGTGTAGTTCCAGAACAGTTGGCGCTGTTATGTTCTGTAAGAGCTGATTTATTACTGTCAAAGTTCTTATAATCCTTGTATTTTTAAATTTCTTTACATTATCTAATAATTTAAAATCCGCATCTATTTGCGTATTATTTGTTTAATAAATATAGTTATTTTTTATTTAACCTAGAACATTTTTAGTTTTGTAAATAAATAAAAAAATCTGATGTGGGCAGCACATGACTTTCCCTGCAGACGTTCTATTTATTTAAATTAAATTTAATTCACTTTTAATTCAATTTTCGTTCTCATTTGAAAATTGGACTTATTTTCAAAAATGGCGCAGGAAAAATACGAAAAACTAAAATATCTCGAGAACGGCTAGTCTTAGTGTAATGGGGTTGGTCTTATTCTTTTCTTCGCTAAATATTACGTATTAAACAAGCATTTAATGGCTATATTTGAGCATACGTAGTTCTTAAGTTTAGATTTTGATGATTTTTGCGGGCCATTTTGCAAAAAAAGGCAGGTTATTTTTTTTCGAATTATACCAAAATCTAATAAGCACCAGGGTGGCCTACAAGCGACATATCTACCAAATTTTGTGAAATTCGGTCCATTAGTTTTTCAGTTAGAGTGGATACAAGCTTTTGCAGGCCATTTCGCCAAAAAAGGCGGGTTCTTTTAACCCGAGTCGTACCCAAAACTAATCAGCACCCGATTCGTGCACAAGTGACTTACCTACCAAATTTTATGAAATTCAGTCAATTAGTTTTTTAGTTAGAGTGGATACAAAATCTGCACAGACAGACACACACACAGACGTCACGCTAAAAATAGTTTTTTCGTATTCTAGAGGTCTCGAAACGTGTAGATCCGTCGAAAACTCGAGTTGCGATTTTCGATATGATTCCAATACTTTCCCTATACATTACCATGTATTGCAGGGAAAGTAAAAAAGGTACAAAATTAATGTCTTTAATATGTTTTATCGTTTAGTACATTAAAAAAAGGAAACGTTATTAATTATTATTAAATTCATTATTAAAACATTAAAATCATTTTTTACAGGAAGAAGGAAATATACCTGTAAACATGAGCGAAGCCAGAAATTTCCATAGGGGGGATGTCAGAAACGAATTTCTTTTTTTCAATTTAAAAGCGAAATTTTTTAACAAGTTTTTTTAATGATTTTAAAAATTTCAATTTTTTATTTTAGTTATTATTAAATAAAAATTAAGTTTTATAAATTATATTAAATAAAATTTATTAAAATATTTAAATTTTTTTAAATCCAATTTTTCATTAACATGCCATAAAGTACCCCCCCCCCCCTCCCGCCAGGGAGTTTACCAGGATTCATAAATTGGGGGGGGGGGGTGTATAATTAAAAAAAATTGGAAGGAGGTCGACAGAGTAGATTGATTTAAATGAACTTCATTTAAATCAAGATTTAAATTACTTGATTAAAAAAAAATCATTGATTTAAATCGCTTTTTTTTTTTAAATTATTCATTAAAATCAATGACTTTTGTAATTAATTGATTTTAAACAACATGAACATGCATTAATTTATTTCACATTTATAAGTTTGTGTTACATAAAATAATAATGCTTATTAAATTATTACATACTAATGGTTTGCCTATCAATAATGACGGGGAAATTGAGTTATTTAGGATAAAAGGCTTAGCGAAAATTTGGTGAGATATTTGGCAACTAAATAGTGGGACAGACATACAGACCTAACACATTATATAAATTAGGATATGTATTTAATATATTAAAATTTGTTAAAGAAAATAGCTTTAAAAAATAATTCAAATTTTTTTGATAAATTGATGTAATTCCTTACAAATATTTTCTTTTTTTTTTCAGAATTAAAATTTCTCCTTATCCCCTTTTTACAGCTTTTGCAGATATTTTGATTTAAATCATGATTATATTAATGAAGAAATATTTATATTTCAATCCATTTTTCCTTACATTCGCAATCGAGTATAACTTAAATTTCCTCGATTTTGATTCTCAACGTTAAAATCATTTACTATGTATGATTTTTAATCTTGTAGATTTAAATTTGTTTTGATAATGTAAATTTAACTATTTAAACTTCACAACCGGCAGCTTAATTTTTAATTATTTTTACAATTCCCACTAGCAATGTTCATTAAATGTGAATATACAAAGCAACATTTAGTGCAATAGATTGTAAAATTATAGTATATTTTAATATACTAAACCACTAAATTCCATATAATGCAGATAATGTATATATTTTAATTATTTATTTAAATTATATGAAATATATATTTTTTGTTATATATTATTCATAAAGAAGTTTTTAGTGGTTGTGAGAAAAATCAAACAAGCCCAATTTAAATAAAAATCCAATTTGAAACAAAAAAAATCTAATTCAAATAAGAAAAATCCGATTTATTTGATTTTCTTTTTTAAATAAAAAAAATCACCAACCCAGCAAGCAGAACACATGTTCCATCCTTGAGAAAACTGTTAAAACCAACGTTTTCTCTCATAGTGCAATCCGAATTGCAATTTGGTACACAACAATGTACCATTTTTACTGAATTATTTTTGCACAATATTGTTATATTAATGCTATAAAAATCAGTATAATTTAATAAATAATAACAAATATAAAAAAAAAAGCTTTACCAGAAACAAAAACATACCCAAACCCTTACAAGTGCATCATTGTTTACATTGAAAACCCGCGAAAAAACAGGAAATAAAAGCGATCCTAGCGGACACTTTAGTGAACCGAGCTGTCGCCCGTATTTGCTGAAAATAAGCGAATACATGTCCCGGCCTTTATTATTATTATTACGTATGCAACGGTTCAACTCGAACCCCCACGGCGACCTTGGTTGTTTACGCTGGGGAAGAAGGGGTTAGTCACCCCTTCTTCCCCAGGCTTTCTTTTGCTTCGTCACCAAGCAAAACCGTGACAAAGGGAGAGAAGTCAGCAAAACCATTCACCGGATCCGTAAAATTTTTTTAATTATAAACTGGATATAAAGTATCGTGAAAATCCGCTGTCGTGTACACAAGAAATTGACCGCAGACAGAGGGACATCATTCTAAATATAGTCGAAACGTGTTCAAGAGGCACTAAAACACATATTGTCAAAATTTTTCATTAAATCAATACTTTCTTTATACTATATTCTACAGAATGAAATACAATTGAAATAAAAATTCAATACTGTTATAGGGGAGGAGGTGCTTGAGGAGAATAAAGCGCTGTTCAGCGTTAAGAAAAATACATGAATGAAAATTCACTGAACTCATTGCAGGGTTAGATTCGAATCTGTTACTTTCAAAACACGGATGACTGTATATGAAGAAAGTGTACACTGTATGTTAAAATTCAAACTATGACTTCTATTACTGAAATGTAAAGATACACAGAATGGTTCTGGACCAAATCATGATTTCATAGCAGCATAAAACATTTAAATCAACAAATTCTGTTACTTTTATTCTAAAACATGCAATCAAAACTTCACATATCAGAGGAAAAACTCAATGCAATACTTTATATAGTACAAGTGATTTCTAATGCCATGTCAAACAAATAAATAATCCATTATACATGCAATATATGACAATACTACATTTTTACCCTAGCTGATTTCAGAGATGCAGATATCTTTTAAGATTCCTAGCTAAAAATGCACTTAGAAAGTTCGCTGAGATATTATAAACAGCATAACTCATCTAGTGCTCATTTAGCCTTTTTGTGACATACATGTAAAATAAAAATACAATCGTGCACGTATATATGAAGCGTAGATAACATAAAAATAAAGGAAACAAATCTTAAAAGTCAATGCATAACAAACAGTGATACGTTTTAGGCTTATGAAAAACCGGCAAAAAAGAAATGATATTTTAAGAAAAAAATTGCTAAATGTTGTCCCATAATATGTAATTAAATAAGAAAATTTACTTCCATTCTCTCCGAAAAATCTTCATAGCATAGCAATTAATGCTATTTTAATGCAAGAATCTACCGAACCTTGTCAGGTCACTTGACTTTCTCGCCACAATTTATGATTTAGCGCTCAAGCTTGGCTTTCTAGTCAGCTCTGGTTTGGCGTTAAAGCGTTCATGATTCACCGTTTTCGCCAAGGATCACCTGGTGGCCATCCTGGGTCCTGTACGCACCACCGATTCTGAATACGCTCACCGGATACGGTCGGAAGATGTTCCTGCCAAGACTTTCGAATCCAGTTGAGAGTCTTGGCGGAAGTCCTAATACCTTGGAAATACTTAGGGGTGGGAGCTTCCCCTGTTACACACACCGTTATAACTTCACATATGTTGATTTTTATTACAAAGCCCGCCTATAAGAGTATTCCCAAAAATTTGGAAGTCACTCCCGTTGTACATAGATATCAGTATCCATGGAATAGTTTTACATTTATTATGCTCTTGCCAGCATGGCATAGCCGATACCTTCAATAGTAGCAAGAAACTTACTATAAGCTACAACTTTTACAAACTTCTATGGCAACTGACAATTTCAGTCCTTCCATACAGCTATCAGCTATTTCATGTTGATGAGGGCATAATAAGTTTAAAACCGATCCATGGATGCTGGTATCTGTAATGTGAGTGTCTTTTAAATGTTATGTATAGTTCAGCGACGTTACAAATGTGTAAATCAGAAGAACAGGATTCGAATATTTGATTCCAGTAACAAAACATTCCTTATATATTAAATTTAAAGCTTAAACTTTTACATATCTTGTATGATATATATTCAGTTACAGCAAGGTGCTTGTGAATACAATTTTATACAACAAATGTAAAAAAAATTCTATATAACATGGATACTAAATATTTATTCATCAGAAGAGTCATATCATCATAAGAGTCAATTTATTCATATTTATTCATCAGAAATATTTATTCATCACACTTTTCTATTTTAACATTCATTTAAAAATTGAGAAAAAATAAAGCATCGGGGTTATAAATGTACTTGCACATAGCAGTACAAAATGATCACTACAAGCAAGTTTCTTATCTCGTTTCAATTTCGTAATTTATATACAGGACAAGAAATTTCAGTTCAGAGTTTAATCGCCAAAAAAGCATTTCACTCACTAGTTCAATATAACTAGCATTGCATAATCATAACGCGTACGTCATTTCTTATTGAAGACAAAAATTTCATTAAGAAACATATAATGCAGACGTTTTCTTCGCCTTTACTTTTTACATGTCATATGATTTGGTTTATTGCTGTGTGGCAAAGCATTTCAAGAACAAAATATTTCAGTTTAGCTTTACGTGGCATATCAGTTAATATGCAAATATACAAATAAATATATTCAATAGTTATCATACTATACATAATTATGTATGTTTTCGTTTCCATATCTTCATAAAAAAAACTAATACAGCATTAAAACCGTTGACTTATACATAAATGAGCCATCTGCTATATTACAGTACAAATTTACAACTCAATATAATACTAATCCGTATAATATAGGTGAAGTCCTGGTGAGACACAAAAAAGTGTTAATCAACCGTTAAACTTCTGTTGTATTTTAGCGAACGTTGGTGAGATCGGACCTTAGGTGCATAAAATAAGCATAGAACAACTATATAAATGAAATTTGTCATCAAAACACCTCATCATTTGTACGTTAAAGTCATTTTAAATTCAACCCAAAAGAACTTATAGTTGGATATAATCCACATTAGGTCTTCTACAAATCATATTTAGATAACTTTACATAAGAGAAGAAAAATTTAGATCCTGTTACAATTTGAGGCTAAACGATTGTAAATTTCTAAAATTATACGTGGAACATATACTAATGCTGATCCACAAACATGGATGCGGAGTAGATGAATTGCCATGTGTGACGTCACAGACCCATGCTCTAGTGACGTCATGTTTGTACAGGGGGGGGGGGAGGTATTTGAAAATTGCAAAGCCTGCTTCAATGATGTTTAAACACTGTTTTATAAAAAATTTTAATGTAAAACACTACGAACTGAAGTATAAATGTATCCGTACAAAAATTAATATTACACTATTATATCCTTGTTACAAACATCTCAACTCAGGCTCATTTCTTGCATCATTGACGATGAATATTTCAATTTGATTTGTTTAGTAATTTTTATACTATTAACTGATATTTTATTGTTAAAACAGCTAATTCTGATAAAAATTAAAAGTAGATATAACATATCAGTTAATTTTTATAACAATATATTAATAATTAGAACTGTCATAAAAGTTTCTACTGGTTTATTTTACCGGCAACGTTCAATTTTGTATTATATACTTTTATGTTAAGTATGTTGACTTTAAGTTCAATAAACGTGCATAGCACATTTATTTATAGATTTACAATGATTAGTAACAAAGTTTCTTCTCTTAATTTAATAAAACCACTGGCAAATACTCGCTTTATGCATTTTGGAATTATGAGGTATCAGAATATCAACGTTAAGAGAAATATGAGGTTGTTAACAGCTATTCAAAAATCACGAAAATTTAGCTCTGCACCTGAGTTGCCGAAAAAGAGAGAATTTGGTAAAGGGAAATTTCCTGTAACATGGAAAAGCTTATTTATCATTATGGGTGTAGGTAGTGTGTTAGTAGCAGGTATGCTATATGTCAAGAGAGAGAAGCAAGCGGCAATTGATAAAGAACGCCATCGTGAGCTGGGAAAAGCAGCTATTGGTGGAAGATTTGACTTAGTTGATCACAATGGCACTCCTCGTAAAAGTGAAGATTTTCTCGGTAATTGGTTGTTAATTTATTTTGGATTTACACACTGTCCAGACATTTGCCCTGAAGAGATTGAAAAAATGATTGCAGTAGTCGATGACATTGAGAAAAATCCCAAATTTCCAAATGTATTACCGCTCTTCATAACTGTTGATCCAGCAAGGGATAGTATGGAAGTAGTAGAAAAATATGTTAAGGAATTTTCACCAAAGCTGCTTGGATTGACAGGTACTAAAGAACAAGTTCATCAAGCTACTCGTGCTTATCGTGTATACTACAGTGAAGGACCAAAAGATGAAGACGCTGACTATATTGTTGATCATACAATTATAATGTATTTGGTAGATCCTCATGGGGAATTTGTTGACTATTATGGACAAACAAAGACAATGGAACAAATATCAACTGCAATCAGTATTCAAATGCTTAAATTTAAAGCAGCTAATTCTTCATGGCTTGGATAGTATATGTTATATAATTATCGTAAAATGTATTCATTAACTATGATTTTCTTGCATACTGCATGTATATTACAATAGTTGAAACATTTAGATCATAATATAGATGCAGTCAACCAGATTTGCTATATCAGATTGTCAATTTTCTTTACTAAATTAGAAGAATTATATCAGATTAAATTATAGTTTGATTGGCACTTTTCGATAAAATTAAGAAAAAACTTGAAAATGAAAGTTAGGGCATATTACTACCTGTTATTTATTCATTCTGTAGATTCTAAGAAAAATGGATTACATCTACAAAGATTTTTTTTTATTATTCAAATAAATATTATCTGAAATAATAGGACATTCAAAATATTGAATATATAAAAACACATTCATTCAAAGACCAATAACAAAACCTTAGCAAATCTAATAAAATGCTGATTAAAACACAAATTATCTTTCAATAAAATAACTTTCCCTGATTTTAAATAGCTTTTGCAAAACAAAATTATCCACACTACTGTTATTTAAGTCAGCCCACATATTGAAAATGCATGCTACACTCTTGGAATATGTGTGTATGTGCAATGTTTTGTTTCAATAATGCTTGTATATTATCCAAAAAATTATATAGCACAGTAAAATACCATACTGAAAGCTGGTTTGTTTCCCAGTTGACACATGCATACTTGACAAAACAATCTCACAAAAAAATTCTCATCACACAATATGCTTGTATACTGTAATAGGTGTAAAGGCTTAACCCATATACAAAAATGATATGAGACATATTACCTTATATCTAAAAATATAAAACTTAATTATATTTACAATCCCTCTAATACAATAATACAAACAGTAGTGTTTCAGTATTCCAGGACTTACAACATAATTTTTTTAAACTGAGAATTATGTTGTAACTTGTAAACATTGAACGAAAAGAAACAGTAACTAAAAATTATGAATATAAATTTCTGAATTTTGGCATTCCTGTTCTTTTAGTGCCATTATGTAAGAAACAAAAGTTTTCCAGCATGTTTTATTCTAGTTGTAAAGTAGTTTATCAAGAAAAATGATAATTTTTAACCTGAAAATTGCATACATTATGAAAAAATTGTTAAAACTTTTATTTTTAAGGAAGTGTTCAAAATTACTGATGAAATATCTATATTCATTCAAAGATTTTTAGAAACAATAGGTAAATGCAATAATTCAGACAAACTAAATTTCAGTAAATCGATAGAATTAATCTAGTACAAAACTGTGCATGTTTCTCTATGTTTTGAAATTAGCTCCTCCCTACCAAAGTGACATTTTCTTGTGTTTTAAAAATAAGCTCCACCTATCAAAGTAGCATATTCTACCATATAGAGCTGTTTCAGCTGACGTCACGCCGCCAAGCTGCCACCTAGCAACCATTGTTGGTAGAAAAACATTGCATGTTTTTCAGTTCAGTTTGTAAATATACTCATGTGTATAGCATTATAAAAACTTATATTTGTTATTATGCCTACCGTCTGTGATGTTTCCATATCTGGAAATCGTTCTGATAGAGATAGTAGATCGTTTTATAAGATTCCTTGCTACATTAATTAGAGGAGATGAATCTAAAAAACGCCTTAGTGAAGAGCGCCGAGAGAAGTGGCTGTCTACCATAAAAAAAGCGGAACTTATTGAAAATATAGAAATCTGATGTGAGCAGCACGGCTTTCCTTGCAGTCTCATATTCACGTAAAACAACGTACATATTCATATCACACAAAATAACACCCATAATTATTTTAAATTACACTGAATTTGCATTTTCAATTCAGTTTTCGTTTTCATTTAGTAACTGGGCTTATTTTCAAAGGTGGAGTAGCAAAAAAACGAACTATACCAAAATCTGAATCATACCAAAATCTAATCAGCACCATGGTAACCCAAAAGTGACTTATCAACCAACTTTTGTGAAATTTTGTCTGTTAGTTTTTCAGCTAGAGGGGGATATAGACAATCTTTATGTGCCATTTAGCAAAAAAAGACAGGTTCTTTTTATCCCGAATCGTACCAAAATCTAATCAGCACCAGGGTAACCCACAAGTGACTTATCTACCACATTTTGTGAAATTTGGTCTATTAGTTTACTAACTAGAGTGGATACAAGTAATTTTTGAGAGCCATTTTGCAAAGAAAGACAGGTTCTTGTATCATGAATCGTACCAAAATCTAATCAGTACCCACAAGTGACTTACCCATAAAATTTTATGAAATTTGATTTGATCAATTGGTTTTTGAGTTAGAGTGGATACAAATATTGCAGAGATAGACACACAGAACCACAAACATTATACCAAAAATAGTTTATTCGTATTCTAGAGGTCCCCCCCCCGGTAGCAGAAACACAGCGGCGGGCGACGCAGAGTACTTTTGTTCTTGCAGATCAATTTCAGACAGTTTAAAATGTATATGTATTTAAAAAAAAAAATTTTAACTTCGGTTTTGCAGATTATTGTACCTCGTCTTGCATTTTCTGCAGGACAAAATGCAACCTTGCACTTTTTTTTTCGCAAGACCAGACTTCTCCCCTGCGCCTGCACATGTTTATATTGTGTGAAAGAATGTCATTGAGAACGGTGACCAGAAAATGGACGCGCATGCGCAGTTCTGAAATGGCACCTACAGACTTTGATTTCATCGAAAAATTCGAGATCTTAAAATTAAAATTTATTAAAATTTCGTGAGAAACCATACAAATCTGCAGATGTATAAATGTGCAGATGCACATTGATTGCAAATGACATAGCCGTACAGACAATAAATATATATCTTGCATGATTTACATACAAAGAAATAGGAATGAAAACTCATTACAACCATTTTGTTCAGTTATAGGCCGGGGTACCCGATTCCTTGTTCAAACGGAATTTATATCGCAGACAAAAATTTTCAGTTTGCCAAATTAGCTTTTAATTGTTTAAATATTTATAACAACATATTTTGCTTCGTAATAAATTAAAAATAATAATAATTCGTATTCAAGAAAGAATTTCTGGGATACGTTGCAGATATGACTTTAGCAGACCCACAACATATTCGAGATGACCCACAGCGTATGATCACGTTAAACATGTGGGTCCGTAAGGCCTTCGGAGAGGTTGGTGGTAGGGGAAGGAGGGTACGGTCCCTGTGGATGCCTCATCCACTGGGTTCCGGTCTAAATTGGGTGGCACTTCCCGGCTGTCCAAACAGTTACTTTACACCTTTCTGGTAGGTCGGACGGTCTAGGTCTCAACAACAACAACGTATTCGAGAAAAGTCACATGCTGCGCTCTCTGTGAAGAGAGGGGATGGGAGATTCGAAAACCGAACTTTTCCGAGCTAAAGAGCCAACCAATATCATTACATTACATTATGTATTATTGTTCCACTTTGACTTGCATATGTACAGTCTATAAACGATCATACTTTAAAACGAGGAGGGGGGGGGCAGGTTCAAGTAACATAGGAAATAATTTGTAATATTTTTAAAAAATAAAATTTGAAAAATCTTGAATGATTAAATTGTTGTGTATGTGAAACACTTGAATGTCTTTTTTGAAAAACATAGGTACAATTTTAAACAAGGTTGTAAAATAATTAGTGATTATATGTTTAAAATGCTTAGAAAAAAAATCTGTAAATTTGGGAAACCTTTAAGAAATGGAAAAAATGGATGAAACTGACAATGGCTTAAAGATAAACTTTTAATTAGAAAAAGTTAAGAAAAAAACCAGAAATACGCTTTTAAAATTTAATAAATACCAAAAATGAGAAGATGGCAATTATAAATGCATGTTAATAATTAATTTTTTTAAAAAATATAAATATTTCTGTAAATTTTTTATGGCATTATTTTTAAATACAAGTAATATGTTTTATATTTTATTGTGAATATTTTGAATCTTCCCTGATATTTCGAGCTATTTCTCAAACATATAATTTATGAAATAAGGGTTGTTCTCAACAATGAGAAGTACTTATGTAAAAATAACTGTATGTGACTTTATTTCAGGTAATTATTATTTTTTTACTTTCCCTGCAATACATGGTAATGTATAGGGAAAGTATTGGAATCATGTCGAAAATCGCAACTCGAGTTTTCGATGGATCTACACGTTTCGAGACCTCTAGAATACGAAAAAACTATTTTTAGCATGACGTCTGTGTGTCTGTCTGTTCAATGTATGTATCCACTCTAACTCAAAAACTTATGGACCGAATTTCATGAAATTTAGTAGGTAAGTCACTTGGGTATGACCCTGGTGCTGATTAGTTTTTGGTACGATTCAGAAAAACAGAACCCACCTTTTTTTGTGAAATGGCCCATAAAAATTTCATTTATCCACACTAGCTAAAATACTAATTGACCAAATTTCACAAAATTTGATAGGTAAGTTACTTGTAGGATACTCTAGTGCTGATTAGATTTTGGTATTATTCGGAAAAGAACAACCTGCCTTTTTTTACGTAATGGCCCTCAAAAATTGCCAAAGTCTAAAAAAAGCTATGTATGTTCAAATATATCAATTAAATGCTTGTTTTATGCGTAATTTTTGATGAGGAAAAGAATAAGAACAACTCTACTCTAGGACAAACCGTTCTCGAGATATCTGAGATTTTTCGCATTTAGTTATGCCACTTTTGGAAAATGTCCAATTACCAACTGAAAACAGAAATTGAATTAAAAATGCAAATTTAGTGTTATTTTGTACAATTAAACTCAATTTAATGATTTATGAAAGAAATAAAAAAAAAATGAAATAATCTGCAGGAAAGTCGTGCTGCCCACATCAGATTTTTTTATCATCACTCCATTTATTACAAGGAAATTAAGAATTGTTTCTTCTTTAAAGGAATGATGAACGTCTATGTTGTCAACTTTAAAATGCTCGCAATGATATATGAAACAAAAATAAGTGTGTGTTTGAAATTTTGAAGTGTTACGCATTGAATACGTATTAAGTTTTACACTTTTACACATTGGATACGGATCTTTGTTTCCTATTGATGGAATCTTTTGAACATATCGAGCTTTATGTCAATCATCCATACCCTGAAAATATTTAGATAACTTAAATATTACTTAATGTTTAAATAAATATTCTTAACGCAACGTACGACGTATATACCAATGGGCGATCTATGGATTGTATGTCTACCAGCAAGAGTTGCCAAGGCTCGTTACTAAGGGAATGCCACATGATTGAAACAGCTCTATTCTGAACTAGAATTTTGAATCTAAATGATAGTGTAATTCAATTTGAATAAAAGTGTAAACATGTTACAAAATAAGATTTTTGTGAATTTTAAAAAAATTGCATAACTTAGTAAAATTGCAGAATACAAACTTTTAGAAAACATATGATAGATGATATTTAAAACACTTTTGTGATTTTGAAACAATTTGAAAACTTGTTGCTTTGTAATTATAATACTTTGATATTATTAGAAAATTTTTGGGATTTTGCAAAAATTTCAAAACTGAATACAAAGAACGATATTCATTTAACTCAATTTAAAAAAAAAAAAAGATACTTTGCCAAAATTACAAAAAGAAAAAAAAAAAGATAAATTATTATACTTTGCCAAAATTTAAGAAAAACAATAAGAAAACATATTGTACTTCAACAAAATTCCATAAAAAACAATACTTAAGAAAAATGAATTTAACGAAATTTAAAAAAAAACAAGATTAAGAGACCCACTTTATTAAAAAACACAGAAAAATACAAAAGACAATTTCAAAGCATGGGGTGAATAAATAAAAGAACTTACTTTTATGTAAATTCCTCTTCCGCAGGACATTCATATGTATCACTCATTCACATTTTCATTCTACACCAATCAATCACTGATTTCTTACCTTTCATTTCCACTTCCAGCATATAATAAAATTTCATGCTGAACTCATTTATACCTACATCCATTTGAACACATTTTTATTAACATTTACCCGTATCCATTTGCCACTTACCATATATGCCATTGGGGAACTCAATCCAATTCATTCAACAGATAAAATTAAAGAAATCCAAAGAAACTAGAATTATGTGCAAATTAAAGAAATGTGCGCAGCGACACTGCTCAACAAATTCAATTGAAAACACCCTGATAAATACCAGTAGATCAATAGAATAAACACCTACTCTTTTTTCTAAGTACAAAATTGCACAAAGTTGGCGTGTTTCTCAGTGTTTTGAAATTGACTCCTCCCCATTAAAGTGGTGTATATTCTCTTTTTTTTAAATAGGCTCCTCCTACCAAAGTGACGTATTCTACAGTTTTATGAACTGGAATTTTGAATGTAAATGATAGTGCAATTCAATTTGAATAAAAGTGAATCATAAAAAACTTACAAAATAAGATTTTTGTGCATTATAAAAATATTGTCGAAAGCCCAGACCGTCCGACTCGTCCTGGGACATGAGCAGAAATTTGGACTACCGGGAAAAACATATAAAAAATATTGTGTAATGGCAGAATAAAAAACTTTTAAAATTTTAAAAACCATATTGAAACACATGATACTTGAAATATTTTGTGATTTTAAATCAATTTCAAAAACTTATAATTCGAAAATTAAAAAAAAAATCAATACTTAGAAAAAAATACGAAATTTAGAAAAAAAACAATTGTACTTTAATGAAATACTAAGAAAAATTGTTACTTAAATTTAAGAAATTCAATACTTAGAAAAAAGATTGGACTTTACCAAAATTCAAGAGAAAACGATACTTAGAAAAAATATTGTACTTTACTAAAATTTAAGAGAAAACGATACTTAAAAAAATATTTTACTTGAACAAAATTTAAGAAAATATGCTACTTAGAAAAAAGATTAGACTTTAACTAAATTTAAGAAAAAACTTGGAAAAATGATTCGACTTTAAAGAAATTTAAGAAAAACCAATACTTAGAACTATTTTAAAAACACGGGAAAATATAAAAGACAATTTCAAAACATGGGATGGATAAATAAAAGAACTAAACTTTATGTAAATGCACTTATATCCATATTTTCACTTACATCCACATAAACACGTATTCTTGAACATACATGTACATTCAGCACCGTTCAGATATCTCGAGAACACGTTTTCTAAACAGTCCCACAAATCTACAAAAATATCTACTGAAAATCTGTATAAAATGTTGATGTACGTGAATTACGTGGAGAATATTAAATATTTATTTCAAAAATGTTTACATCAACAAAGCTCGGAAAAATTGACCAAAAAAGATCTGATGAAATACACAGAATATTATTGAAATACTTACTGCCTATTAAAATGCAGATTCCCAAAAAGTTGTGTGCTGATTAGATGTCCGGAAAGTCGTGGGTTACCAGATTGGCGAAATTTTGTACAAAAGAGTGGGGTTCTATTATATCGATCAACTGAAATGCATAGTAAATTGCAGAAACCGAAAAGTGCTGATCAGGAAAGTCGTGGGTTACCAGATTGGTGACAAATATCGAATGGGATTATTATCCACTGCTTGGTACCCGCTGGACGCTTGGTGCAATAAAGGAACAATGGTCAGTTATTTTATCTATCACCCGAAATTTCTATAAAGTGATTCATTTTGTGATCTTTAGATTATTTATAATCTGGAAATTGAAAACTTATTAATGGAGTAGTCCATGAATACAAAATTAAAATCTGGTAATTGAAAATTACATTTAGTGAATATATGTTGATTTGGAATGGGGCAAGCACTTTAAATTAAAAAAAAATTATTATTGTTAAATAAGTTTTTTTTTTGTAAATTTACATAAATACATTAGTACATACATTAGTAAATCAATGCTAATTTATATTTATTTTTGTCATTTATAAATTTGATACAATTAATTGATGATGTTTTTCAAAATGTAAAATGGAAACTATTTAGAAATAAAAATGAGCAATTTTGATAAGTAATGTAGAAACTGTCCAAAATGTATTCCAGCGAATTTATTTAATGCGTACTATACTATAGTAATAACAAAAAAATATTATGGGGAATGAAATAATGAGTAAATAAGAGTTAAAACTTTCCTTCTATAAATAAGAAAATATAAAATTTAGCATTATTTTCAGGGTATTTGATAAAAACAGTCATTCTGCACACATTAACTTCACTGCACTTTGTAATTAAAAATTTATGCTTTTCAATTTTACATTTTTTTTATAGAAAGTAAAGATTATATTAAAAACCTTTTACTTAAATGTAAAAGTGAGCTTGTAAATAATTAACATTTTGAAATTATTTATGCACAAGCCACTTTGTTGTGGGTTTTATTAAGTAGATATTTAAAATAAAAATCTGGGTGGGTAGATAGAAATCTCTACGAGGGTGATTTTCAAAATGAATGCCTGTTTCATGTCCAAATCTTTGAACCCATATTTCATGCTAATAAAATTATTTTTTTTTATATTTTTAGAACATATATTGGTACATTAGTTTATAATTAATAAAATGTACTCTTTAATGTTTTAAAAATACTAGCTATTTTCTATTATTTTTAGTTTTCAAGTAATAAATTTGCATGTCCCAACTCAAAACACCACATTTAAGGAAATCTCTTTTTATGCTTTCAAATTAGATTAGCTTTTGTATATGAATTAGAAAATATGGTTTTACATTTTAATTATCAAAAATGCAAGTGATTCCTTTAAAATATAATTAGTATTAATATTTTTAAATTTCAATTTAATATGTGTCCCCTGTAGATCTCAGGAGTGTTACTACTATTATTTTAAATAGGTTTTGATTTCTGCAGTTGGTAACAAAGCTAATGGAAGCCATGTTGTTCCTTCTTATATAGTATAAAAAAAGATTACAAAAAATTAATAACAGAGTATAACTTTATTTTTAATCTAAATCAAATGTTTATGTGATGTAAAGCTCAAAAAGGCAATTCATTTGAAAATCACCCGCGAGTACTAACATTCACACTCTGCCATTTCTAAAAACAATAATGGAAAAAACTGCAGTTTGCCTTTTTTTTTTAAATATTTTTATCATCTCAACATTACCCGTTTTTTATAATTTCTTTTTAACTCTGAGTCATTTTCTATGATATATCATATTAATTCACCAATCCTTGTCTAAAATCCAACTTTAATATTTTGAAGCCCTACATTTTTCAGGGTGTTCTTCCTTCAATATTGACTTCATTGTAACTATTTCCATAGGTAGAGTTTGAGGGATGCTAAGTGCCCGCAAAAGGTCATTATGCAACTGAAATGACTGAAGCTAAAATTACTTAATCCCCCATAATCTAACAATCCTAGCAGCGCTTATGCGCATTTCAATATTGATCTAAATATAATAAAAAATATCAGACTCTCAAAATTCGGGAGGCAAATTTTACAAGATCTTTAATAAAGACAACTCTGTCATGCCCTTTCTATTTTCTATACTCCACTCAAAATAGAAAGGAAAAATATTTGATTTTTTGATTGGTGAAAAATGTACTGGTGGCCTTGCTGTTCTTCAGCACTAATATATATGGCTAGTACAGGGTGGCTAAAATAAAACTGGCCCGGAAAAGGTTTTTAATTCTGACACTAAATTTACCCTTGTTAATAAGCAAGAGAACTGCCCTTTACAAAAGATATGGGAAATGACCACCGTTGACGTTGATGCAGCGCTGTGCTTGATTTATCAAACTGTGAGACATGCGTAGCAGCTCTGCTGTAACCAGGGCTGGATTAACCACGGGGCCAACCGGGCCATGGTCCGGGGGCCCCCAAGTGGCATGAAATTTATATTATATATAAATTAATAATATAATATAAATATAATATTTTATGAATTAAATTTCGACTGTATAAACGTGTAACTTTTCTTCCAAAATAAAAATTTATCTTATACATTTTTCTGAATTAACTTTCGAAACACAATTTACAGTTAATAAAGTGTAACATACAGTTAATAAAGTGAAACATGCTTCACGATCCCTCTCAGGCCATGAAACGAGCATCGAACATAGAAAAAATCTGTTTACGTACATGAGGCGATTCAGAGAACAAGGACGAATAGACACAGAACTTAAAATCCATATGAACAAAGAAAGAGATTATTGGAGAGAAATATTGCGAAGAGTGGTCGAAGTCATAAAATTTTTAGCACAGAGGGATCTACCATTTAGAGGTGATGAGGAAATATTTGGGTCAGCAAAAAATGGGAATTACATGGGAACCTTGGAATTAGTTAGCAAATTTGACCCGTTCTTACATGAGCATATTAAAAAATATGGAGTGGCAGGAAAAGGTAACGTTGTTGTTGTTGAGACCCAGATCGTCCGACCTACCAGAAAGGTGTAAGGTAACCGTTTGGACGGCCGGGAAGTGCCACCCAATTTAGACTGGCATCCACAAGGACCGTACCCTTCTTCCCCTACCACCAACCTCTCGGAAGGACTTACGGACCCACATGTTTAACGTGATTGTACTCCGCATGAAAGGAAAGGGTAACGTGTCCTATCTTTCGTCAACAATTTGTGATGAGTTCATTAACGTCATAGGTCAGAAGTTGTTTGCAGCAATTGTGGATGAAGTGAAACAAGCAAAGTACTATTCGATATCTGCGGACTCTACGCCTGATGTATCTCGCATAGATCAACTGACTTTCATAATTAGATATGTAAGAAGTGACGTCTCTGTAGAAAGGTTTTTAAAGTTCATACCAATTTATGGACATGGTGCTGAAAATCTTTTCAATGAAGTTACTGGACTTCTGAAGGAAAACCAAATTTCCCTGTCTAACTGCAGAGGTCAATCTTACGATAACGCGTCTAACATGAGCGGCAGGTACAATGGACTTCAGGCCAGAATCAAGGTGAAAAACCCTTTGGCATTATTCATACCATGTGCAGCTCACACCTTGAATCTTGTGGGTGTCAGAGCAGCTGAAAGCTGCAGAGAAGTTGCTGCATTTTTTGACTTCATACAGAATCTGTACACCTTTTTTAATTCCTCAACGCATCGATGGGGAATTCTCTCATCCATGTTAGGTTCAAAAAAGAAAATTCTGAAAAATTTATCTGATACCCGGTGGTCTGCTAGAGCAGATGCAGTCATAGCCTTGAAAGAGAGCTACCCATCTACTGAGGCAACATTAAATTCCATGTCATCAGACTTATTTGAATCATCTGAAACGAGATTGAAAGCTGAAGGCCTAAAACAGTATAAGGAGAGATTTTAGACAATCTTCCTCACATACTTTTGGTGTGATTTATTGAGAAGAATTAATAAAGTCAAAACTTCTCTGCAAAAATCAACTGTAACATTGCATGTCGCCGTGCAACTCCTGGAATCTCTCATATTGTGTATTCAGGAGAAGAGGGAAAGCTATGATTGGTATGAAGCCTTGGCCAGATCAAAAAAAGAGCCTAATTACCAGGATTCCATAATCCGAACAAAAAAATGAAGTTTTATATTGACATTTTATGATAACGAAGGTTCCTCAGATGCTGTTTTATCTGGTACAGAAAAGATGAAGATTGAAACTTTCCTTCCTTGGTAGACAGTTTAATCAAAAACTTAGATGCTCGATCTAAAGTTTATCGAAACATCTTTGAGATTTTTGGATTCCTTGAGGATCTGCTTTTCTTAGAGGAAGAATCTGTAAGAAAGCATAGTGAATGCTTTGCAAAAATATACAAAAATGATGTTGATGGAAGAGAACTTGCAGAAGAATGCATCCATATCAAAGTATACATTAATGCAAATTATCCTGAGACAGCAGTGCTCTCTATGGACATCTCTGCTGATGACGAAGAAGAGGAGAATGATGAAGACGATGATGGAGAAACAGGTTCCAGATCCATCGAGTCCCAGATGAGATACATACAGGAAAAAGGAGACTGAACCTACAAAACTTTTATAGCTATATGCATGAAAGTGGAATTTCATCTGCTTTCCCTAACATAGAAATAGGGTTGCGAATATATAGTTGCATGATGGTTTCCAATGCAAGTGGTGAACATTCATTTTCGAAGTTAAAAATTATAAAATCCGAAAAACGCAGCGTGATGAAGCAGGAGAAATTAAACGACCTAAGCATTTTAAGCATTGAAAACGAGTTACTTAAAGTAATGGACTTTAACGATATAATTGATGATTTTACCACTAAAAAGTCAAGAAAAAAGATTGTGTAAGCCAGAATGTGTCTTGAGTCTTCTTGTAACTTGTTTTTCAACAAATCGTTATGTCACAGTCCCATTTTCATATTTTGATATCCCCCCTATATGTTGTAAAGAATGTAAACATTTGATGTCAAAAACAAATGTAATATTCATTGGAATCATCCAACTGGTGATTATTGAAACAATTTTAGCCATTTGTACATATTTAAGTATACGTTCTACAAGTTAGTACTATTACTGTACGTATATTATTGCAAAGAAAGAAATTTGCAAAATTTACAGTGAACAGGGGCCCCCACTCTAAGTTCTGGCCCGGGGCCACAGATATGCTTAATCCGGGTCTGGCTGTAGCTCTTCCAATGTGTGGGGATTATTTGAGTACACTTGACCCTTCAACTTGCCCTACAGATAAAAATCACAGGCAGAGAGATCAGGCGATCTTGGTGGCCAGGAGATTTTACTGCCTCTGCTGACTGTCCTCTCCTCACCGAAGACCTCATGAACTCGTGTCATGGTTGCATATGAGGTGTGTGCTGTTGCTCCATCTTGCTGAAAATTTCCATACAGTCATTCATCTTTTGTGAGTTGATCCACAAATGGATGAAACAGGTTCTGGACATACCGGTAAGCATTAACAGTTTCGTGAAAGAATCGTGTAATGATTCAGAAACTGGGCATTGCACACCAAACACCAAGCTTAAGATTATGCAATGGCTGTTCAAGGTACTGATGAGCATTTTTTGATGATTAATGGCACGTGTTCTGTGAGTTCACATACCCGGACAATCTGAACCAGGCCTCATCTGAAGAAATGAAAAACTGAGGATCCCAAACTCCTGATTCCACTTCATTCAGAAACCACCAACAGAATTGAACATGCACAGACTTGTCTGGAAGCTTTAACTCAGCACAACAGAAAATTTGTAAGGATGAAGATGCAGATCCTTTTTGATAATATTCTAACACGACGATCTCTTAATTCTCACTTGCACAGGTAACCGGCATTGAGATTTTGTCGGATTTTAAGCAGGCTATCATTCAGTTGAGCAATGTTTTCTGGTGTTCGAACTCTCAAATTTTTATAGAAGACAATTTCTATTCAAAATATTTTATTTATATACTAGCCGCCTTTGGCGACTAGCCTGTTCGCTGCCTTTGAAAATTCTGACTGTGGCAAATTCGCTGGCGCGACCTACCAGAACGGTGTAAGGTAACTATTTGGATGGCCAGGAAGTGCCACCCAATTTAGACCAGAACCCAGTGGGCGAAGCATTCACAAGGACCGTACCTTCTTCCCCTACCACCAACCTCTCTGAAGGACTTATGGACCCACATGTTTAACGTGATCGTACTCCGCATGAACACGGCGGCACTTTTGGCAGTGATGGGAATCGAACCTCGGCTTACCGATTGCAATTCCCACATGCTAACCACTGGGCTGCCGTGTCCTCAACCCCGTGGAGTTAACAAAGTTTGGTTTAGTTTAATGACGTTAAAACTAATAATGAAATTTTAAGGCACTGCAACAATCTACGTAACTTTCTATTTATTTTTTTTATTTCTTCAGTGTTTAAGTTTTTTCATTGTGGTCCCAACCACCACCTGATGTAAACAATATATCACCACAATTCAATCCAGCATAATGAGCCAAAAACCTTATAAAAAGCAAACACTAATTCGTTTTTTAATTGTCCCTAGGCCAAAAACCATACAAAAAGCAAACACTTATTCGGTTTTTAATTGTTCCTAGGCCAAAAACCATATAAAAAGCAATCACTGACGACATTTACCTCATGCGAATATCCTCAAATATACCACCAAACATCTGCTAGGCCAAAAACCGTTTTCATGGCAACACCGTGCATCTGCGCAAATCGAACTTCTTGGGCCTGTGAGAAAAAGTCCTTTCGCCAGTTTGCCGAAAAATTGAAATTCGGAAATTCTTAAAATCGGGATCCTGCAGCTATTTTTTCATATTTCTTGACCAGATTGAGCTTATAAGAATGCCTGATGTTTGAGCTTTCTAAAAAATGTAAATTATTAGTCGAAATTGTAGGTACTTTTTCCGATGCAAGGATTTAAAAACGAAAGTTCATTTTTTTGAGCCAAAAGCGACTTTTGTTTTAAAATCTTTAAAAAATACTAGAATTTATCCCTGAGATTTGAAATTGATATATTTTTACTTGCAATTGTCTGCTCTTTCCGGTCATGTGATTTTTTTTTCTACGACGTCTGGATGGTGGAGAAAAACTTTCAAAATCGCATAAAAGATTAAATAACAAAAAAAAATTATTCAAATTTTAAAAATCATTTTTCACGTGTCACCTCCATTGTCATGTGTCCTCCTCACGTGTCACCAATCCATTCATTAAAATAATTTTTTAGTTCATATACAAAATTGTGCCAAGAATTATCTCCACACCATTGATGTTGTGAAAATTTTATTCGAAAATTTTCTGGGCTCAATTTAAACCTTTTCAACAATAAATCTTTTATGTAGTCATAATCATCAATTTTTTCTTCCAGTTGCCTAGCAATTAATTGAACAATTTCAGGAGTCAAAAGTGCTATCAAGTGCGAAACCCAATCTGTTTTCTCAACATTAGTACGTTTAGTTTGCCTTTCAAATAGAACTAAATATAAACTAATGTCATTTATTTTAGGATCAAACTTTTGTATAAGATTTTGCAAATCAAAAAATTTTCTTTTTCCGTTCTTATCATGCAATTATTCTGAATTAGATCTACTAAACATTTCCAGTTTTGTAGCTCAAACTCCCTCTCTTCTAAACGAATTCTTTCTAATCTCTCTAATTTTCTCTAACAGTTCTTTCTCTCTAATTACCCATTCTTCCTCTCTAATTAACTGTTCTTCCTCTCTAATTTTTTCTAATCTTTCCTCTTCTCTTTTCTAGAATTCAAAATAGTTTCTAGAAGATTTTACACAAAACTCTCTTCATATTCTTTACTTTTTAAAATGATATTTTTCAGTTCTATAACTTTGAAGACTTTATTTACATCTTGCATTAACTCTTCTGCTAAGAGTAAGAGATCACATTTTTTCGCTTTTCCAAAAAAAGTCATAGTTAAAACAATTTTCTAATATTTTGTACCACTTCTAATAAAAGCTAAATACTAAGCAACATTGTAGACAGTTTTTAAAACAATGATTTTAGATTATAAGAACATGGCACTCCAATAAACTTTGGCGTACTTTTAGCCAATACAAAGTTTTGAAAAGGGTAAAGAAAGTTCCAAAGCACTTGGCATACTTTATAGCACTGACATACTTTTAATGGAAATTCAAGAATAAGAGTACTACGTACCAACTTTTAAAAATCTAGTAATTAAATATCCTTTCACAGCTGCCACCAAAATAAGCTGTGACATAGTACACAGAGATAATATAAATTTATTTTATTGATTTCCTGACGGCATAATACTGATACAACCATTCTTTCCAATCATTTCATCCTTCAACATTTTTTTAAAAACCATTTTACAGAATACTACCAGTTTACTTCTCTTCCTAACTTATTTTTAAAAGTCAAACAGTTTGTCTTGCATGTGCATTAATTGTTTCACTAAGAAGGAAACTCATAATTGTTGTACAATCTACATTTTAAATATAAAGTAGTATGTTTCAGTTTTCAAATGTTACACCATTTAAAAAAATATTTCTAAATTTCCATGGGAACTTGCAATTTAGTCGTATAGTCCCATATAAATCCATTTTATGTTTTAGAATAACATTTAACGTTTCAACCAAGGATAAAACAATTCAGCATGACATTGGCAAATCCTTATATGTATTGCTGATAAAAGTGCCTTTCTCTATGTAAATTATACATGGATATAAAGAGCCTGATTTTGACTAATCAGAGGCAGTATAATTTTATACTAAATCGAGCCCATTTCAATGGGATATAGTGTACCCAGCTTAAACGACTTATGTACAACATCAAACTTTTGTCAATACAGTTATCCCTTTCAGGAATATATAGAAAACTACGCATGTTGTTTATATTCTTATTATTATCCGCGATTTTTTTTTTGCGAGGATCATTTACAGAATGTAGAGAAATAAACACGCAACACGCCAGAAGATGGAAATTTTTTCGTCAAGTTTTTGACACCTAACATCACGGCACTTATCCAGCCCATGGACCAGGGAGTTATTGCTTCTATGAAGAAAAGGTATCGAACCAACTTATTGAAAAAACGGATTGAAGAGGGGGGGGGGGGGGGGGATCTCCAGGGCTTCTGGAAGGACTATACGATTCTTGACAGCATTTATGACATCAACACTGCTTGGAATACGGCCAAGATAACGACTTTAGTAAAGTCCTGGAGAAAATTTTGCCAAATGTGGAAAAAACGTTAGAGTTTCCACAGGAAGAAGAAGACGAGGAAGTTACTGCATCTGATTTGCCAAATTTAGCAAAATCTGTTCCTGGAGGAAGTAACGTGGATGAAGATAACATCATTGAGTGGATCAATTGTGACACAAACGATCCAGGCTTCAAACATCTTACCGATGAAGAAATCATAGCCGGAGAAAAAGGTGTGGTTTCGGCTGAGAACGATGAAGAAGATGAGGAAGAAAATGAGCCATGATGAAGTGCTAACTCACATTGATGGAATCATTAAATACATAGAGGAGCGGGACGATTCATCACTTTGCGACAAGATGCTGTTAAAAAAACTTCAATCACAAATAAAGAAGAGGAGCATTGAAACGAAAAAACAAAAACAATTAACCGACTTTTTTGTAAAAACTTAAGGATACCGTTTATGAAGTCACAACTCTATGTGTGTATGTGCTACTATATTATGATTCTTAAAAATGGTTTAAATGCATTTGTGTGTGGATTTTTGTCCTTTTTCAGCTATTTTGCGGATTATCCGCGAAATTTGCTTATCTGTGGTTATCGCGCCACACTATTCCGCGGATAATCGGGAGTTTATTGTACTACTGCTTATGGTAAAATTATCTCCTTTAATAAAGAATGGCAGCATTAGAGTTCTAGAAAAATGAACTTACTGCTGGTAAGAACACTGGTTTTGCATAATTTTCAATATCTTTACTTAATTTTCTGGCCTGTTTCAAAGATAAAAAATAAAATAGTCAATGCAAACGTGCCACTTAATGTACTATAGATTTATATAATAAATAAATTACATTTTTAAAAATTCTCATGTCAGTAAAATATGCAAAATATATACAGATTCAAAAACTATTAATGTTTATTTAAAAAAAAAAGGAATCTGTGTCAAAATGAATTTTAGTTAAAACTATTAAAATATATATATACACTATAGAAGCCTTCTATCTGCCATACTTCCATCTAAAAAGTTAAATAGGTAAGGTAGTTGTCACCAATGGCTAGTCCATGCTAAAAATACAGTTTCTCTTCCGATCACTGAAATCGAGCAGTATCAGGACAGTAACTGTGTAGGAATACCAGATGCAGAGTTTTCGTTAATAAAGTCAGATATAAAGTTTTACAAAAATCCATTAATATTTGTGGCAGCTATCGGATACACAAGAAATTGATCAGATAGACAAATGGACATCACTCCAAAAATAGTCAAAACGTATTCAGGAGGTCCCAAAACATATGTTGACATCAATCGAAAATTTTCATGAAAACAATATTACTTTTCTATACTATATTTAATAATATGAGAAAGTACAAATAATGAGACTTAAATTTTATACATGTATGCAAAATATTATACATACCATTAACAAATGCTGATGTGCTACAGTTGAAAGTTCATATACAGCATCATGTAAGCCTTTTTCCTGGTTTCCATGTATTAATTCTTGATGGGATATTTTATACTAAAAATAGAAAGAAAGTAATATTTGTGAGCACACTATTCTTAAAGAAAAATCTTTTATTATTTTGAAATATGAGAAAATAACTGATTTTGAACTCACTGATGAATAGAACAATTAGCTAAAGGTGAACAAAATGCTGCGTAAATATTTGCATACATCTTCTGAGTTAGATTCATATCATAACAACATAAACAAGCTATAGGTAATATGGTAGACATTCACACATATTTTTCCTGCGATTGAACTATCACATAAGGCCCTTAGGTCAGACTTTATGCAGCTACAGTTGGTTCAATTTTTGTGTAACCCTTTAACACGGAAAGTACCCTAAACACCACTACATATAAACATAGGACTGGCACCTGAGTGCCCAGGTGAATTCATGAAAGCTGCATCTCTCTCCATGTTTGTTTACCATAAGTAATTGATATTGAGCAGTGTTGGCCTTGCTGTCAATCACTGTTTTGAGCTATGTGGTGTGGAACCTGATCTGATGGACTATGTATATCAGGTCAACTATTATTTACAAGTTTCTTTTAATACCCAGATTGTAATTCTCTCAGCCTCTACTTGCAATAATCTTCAAACAAAAGGGAACTCTTCAATACAAAAGCATAAATTTGCATGTTTCAGTTGCAAGGGAAAATGAACAGAGCAAGCAGCTTACAATAACTTACTATCAATACTAGCAGTGAGGGGGGTGGGATTTTATTTCTAGAGTACACAGTAAGGTGACCATTCATCCCCGATTTTTGAGGATAGGCCCTAAAACAAGACTTGTGTCCTGGCTTATTTATATCCCTGATTCCGTATTTCTTCTATAAAGTTATAAAATAATGAATATGAGGCCGGAACCATGATTTTGCTATTAAAATTTTGCTAATTTGGCAATTGTATATTCAAAATATTAAAATATCAAAATTATAATCACATATTTAAAAAGCTATGAACCTGATCAAAAATCCAGTTGTATATCCATATAAAGCTTTGAAAGGACTACAAATTAAATTATTTACTGCTAAAATATCTAAATTAGAACCACCTTTTCCAAATATTAAGATATCGAAATTATAACTCCTATAATTCAAAAACTAAAAATCCATTCAACATTTGTTTATATATCCTTGTAGTTTTTCAAAAGGATACCAATTGCTCTCTTACTGTTCATAACTAGCACTTTTCATTTTCGAAATATGTTTGAAATTTAAGCATTACATACTTTAAGAATGGAAAATGTTCAATCTTCTTCAACTTGATAAGATAATTGCTTGAAAACAATTAGATCTTTGTAAAATGAAAAAAAAATATATTCATCTAAAAACTGGATATTTTATTGAATATTTTTGTCGCTTACAATATATCTATCTTTTATAGTTTATAAGTCATTTTGAGTGATAGTAAACAAAATGAAATGAAAACTTGTTTAAGCAAAAAAAAAAAAATATATTTAAAAAAAAAAAAAAAATTTAAAACATTAAAGCATTTAATTCAATTTTTTAATGGTACCTTATTTCTGATAAAACGAGTATGAAATGCTTATGAGGTTCAGAAATATGTGTCTAAAATTTTTAGTAGGAAAAAAGCACTGTCCCTGTAGTCCCACTAGGTTCTCGTCTAAATAGGGTAGTATTAGATAAAGTAAAACTTCTACCATGGTATGTCTGGGGTCTTTAAACCAACAGCAGCTGCATTCCCTCCCCCTTTGTCATGGATTTCTGCCTTATGGGCTTAACCTGGACAAGTGCAATAAGTCACAACACAAAAAAGTTTGTATGACCACATAACTCATTGGAGTATTTTCCTATGAAATTTGGAATTGCTGCAGAACTTTTTGAATTGTGCCTTATTTAATGTTCTGTGATTAACTTTTGAAGGGCAGTGTATAATGAATCCAAAAATATCTTGCACAAGAAAATATTTTAATTAATGCCGCATGTACATTATAATTATTTTAAGTAATATGAATTAATAATTTCAACCATTTAATGAAGTATAGTTAAGGCAAAGGTGATCTATATACTATTTATATATATATATATATATATATATATATATATATATATATATATATATATATATATATATATATATATTAAAATAGTAAATCCAAAGGTTGAATGGAAGAAGTAACTCATAATACACTATCTTAAAAATTTGCCTACAGGATATATATATATATATATATATATATATATATATATATATATATATATATATATCTGTAACCTGTTCTGAGATGATTGGTAATACACATGCTTTTCCAGAAGTACCACAGTACTAGGGGTAGATATATTTTCATTATATTCTTTTGATATTACTTTATAATACTTTGCATCCTCATTTCAATAATTAGCCACAAGGTGGTGTAACAGAATATTTTATATTCATGTTTGATTTTTTTGTGTATTTGATCCACTTTGTCTTTTCTTCTACGTCGGGCCATGTACATTATTTCTGTAATACATTTTACAGTTGTGTACACAGAAACGTAGAATCAGCATTAATGAAGCATGTATGGCCCTTGATAACGTACATGGTTTCAGGCTTTTCATATTCATTTTATTCCTTTTATATTCACTAGATTCCATTTATTCAATTTCCAAACTTCTTGCCTAGCTCATCGTGTTACACTTGGCTACTGATTTGCAATTTTTTAACCTTTACCTTCAGTTTACAAGCAATTTTCTTTGGTATTTCTCGGGTATATATATATTACAAGTAATCATAAAAATCTTTAATTATATATATATATATATATATATATAAATTGAAAGATTTTAATTGAAAACTATGCATAAACTACAGTATGTACAAAAAACCCCATCTCTAGCAATATATATATATATATATATATATATATATATATATATATATAAGAATGTATCAGGCATAATTCAAAAAGTGGGCCATGTGCATAATTTCTGTAATAAAATTTACAGTTATGCAAACAGAAACATAGAATTTCAGTGTTTCCAGCCCCTTGGGAACGTACATGGTTTTGGAAATACTTTTCACTTTAATTTACTGTATTTTTCTCGTGTTATATTCTCACAATTTTGGGGGGTACCAGTAAAGGCTAGCTCCTTTTGTTGATTTATCAGTTTGAATCTATTCAGCTCATTCACTATTCATGCACTTACACAATGTATGTTATTGCAGGGAACAAGGGGTTTAGTGCCTGTATTACATATATGATTTTTCTTAAATTTTAACTTCTTTATTGGGATAAGTTACAGGCTTAACTAATATCATAGCTTTCTCAGCATGATATTCGGATTTTAATTTCAAATGCTTTTCTTATATGTGGAACAAAGAACGAGAGGTATTTAGTACCTGTTTTATATATAAAGGAAATATTCTGAAGCTATCCATTGGGTCAATTTTATTTTTATTTTTATTTTTACACATGCTCTTCATACAACTTTCAATAAGGGATAAGTCACAGGTAATTAAAATAGACAAGTAATTATATTTCTTACAATATATATATATATAACAAAACATAGAAAATAACTTACTTTGCTCATTAGTTCTAATGGCAGGAAAACTCGTCTCTTGCTAGCATTATATGGAACTGCACGTAACAAATTGCAAATTCCTTGAGATTTGCCAATGTGACTAGCTACATGATCATAATGAACATTAGCAATTCCTATGGAGTTAGAAAGACTCTAATTAAAACGATTATATAAAGAAAACATATTACTTAAACAATATCTTAAAATATATGCACTTCAGTAACTGAATATAATTTTTTAAAGTTTTGTAGTTAAGAGCAGAAATATTTTAACGAGCCTCTCACTTAATTCTGACTCGCTCATATGTGGGTCTTCAAACTCAGCTGCTCTACTTACAAGACAAATATACAAATTCATAAATTTAAAATTCTAGGGCTTGGATACAGTTAGTACACAAAAAATTGAGTGCAATGACAAAAGGAAAGATATATCAAGACTTAGAGAAAAATACCACAAATGCTGATGAAAACTATAAAGTTTTAGAAACTTGATAGCATAAGTGCTTTATCTTTACTTCTATATATAGCAATTTAAAAAATATTTTAATAAAATTTACCTATAGCATCTTTAATGAGCAGCAAGGATCTACATGTTTACTTCCCAAATTATTTATATTTTATTTTCAGAGTGATTAAATTACAGCCCAATTGAAAAGGACTAGTGTACCCATAAGTAAAATTTCTTTCCAATCCCATATTCGGAGAACTCACCTATATACATTTCCATAATTAGGATCATGCTTTAATTGCAGCTAATAGTATCCATGGACTTTTCTTTTTTGAAAACCCCTATGAAGACCAACAAATTTAGTCCTACCAAACAGCTTGCTTCAAATTTCTTAAAGTTTAATTCAGGCTGCAACAGCCAAGCTCATACCTACAGACCTGCCTATCAGTGGTGAATTTTGGTATAGAAGCAGATAATGCGGAAATGCATCTTGCATCCCACCCCCTGTGTTATCAATTTAACCACAATACTCAAGGGATTTAATGGTGATAATAGTAATAATTAATAATGTTGCTGCTATTGTGTTATATATTGTAACTAGGACAAGCAGCATTCACCACTATTGCTTATATTAGTGAAACTAGCCTATGAAAGTTGTTATTTGAAATAGGAGTATGATTTTAATGGGAATGCCCCTATAAACAAGCTTTGTGAGTATGAACTTGGTTGTTACAGCCTGAGCTTAATCTTCGAGAGATTTGAAACTGACTGCATGGTAGAATTAAATTTGTTAGTCTCCATAAGGGCTTTCAAAATTGTGGTCAAATTTTCTTCATGACACTGCATCTATCCACTATTCCAGTGTTTTTCAAAGTGTGTCCCGCAGAACCTGAGTGTTCTAGGATTTCTGCAACATGATAATTTGTGCAAATTTTCTGAAAAAAAAAATGCTTAACATTTTGAATACATAATTTGGATCACATAAATCATAATGGGTTATGTGGCCAAAAAAAGTTTAAAAAAACCCTGCACTATTCCATTGTAAAAAGCACAAAACAGGTTTATGGATAGTGTTATCTGCAATGGAAGTGCAATACAATATTTCTATTTTTTTTATTTTACCTGCAGATGTTTTCTTTCTATATTAGCCCTTCTTATCTCAATATTGCAGATTTTATTCCAACAATATTTTCATTTGCCAAGCATCATGAATAAATCACAATATTTTAAAAGATCTTGAAGCCAATAAGAAAATTATTAATTTCCCGCATAAAACTTCAATAACAAATATGTGCATGGTTTAATATGATTATTCCATAAAATTTTGGAGGCTCAATTTTACAGCAGGATATTTATTTAACATAGCTATACTGCAATACAACTTTGACAGATTTGTTCCATAAGAAATATTTCTATATATTCTTATTTATTTTCAGATATTACTTTGATTCATAAGTTACTAAATCTTTCTGAAATTAAAACACTTTGTTAGTAACAATATTTATAGACAGTTGATTTAAAGTATCAACTGGTTTCAGAAGAATAAAGGCAATAAACAACATTCCTTCTTCTTCAAGATAAAAGGACAAAGCAACCACATCAACAGAGACAAGAAGGGTCTGTCCCACCTTCTTGTCTTTGCTGGTGTAGTTGTTCTGACTTTTTATTCTGGTTAAGGAGGCTGTTTCTTGTTCTGATGCCTTTTAGCCTTTGTTGGTGTGGTTGCTCTGTTTTTATCCAGAAAAAAGTGACTATATTTTACTTACAAAACTGATTAGTATTTTTAATCAACTATTTATGATGTTACTGTTGAAATGTTTAAATTTCAGATTATTTTTGACATCAATTTGAGAAAATTTCTCATAAAAAATGTTTGGTTATAAAATTGTTTTTGAATGCTACAAATTTTTTCTGCCTTTTCTAGAATTCACATTTATGTGTTAGTGTTAAGTTTAAGTGTGAGATATATCACTTTTAAGACTTCAAAGTCTTCAACTAACAACCTAATATCCTAAAAGCAGTTCATGTTGACATCGTAAAAATGGCTTTGCTTGCTTGCTTTTGAAAAATTTTAACTAAACTAATTCTCTATTATGCTGTAAATTGGTATTTTTAATAGTTTGGGCTGATAACAATAAAATAAATAAAATCAGTTATATGGTAATACAGTATAACCCATTGACAGAGCTACAGACAGGCAATACTCACCCCCACCCTCCCCCGAAAAAAATAATTCTTTAGCACCTTTAGTGATTTTTGTAAATGTATACTATTATTCTACATTGTAACTAAAATAAAGGTTTGAGTTCTCCCAGTGAGACTTTAGCATTCCTGAACTAAAAATTCTAGTTCTGCTTATGCTATAACTTATGAAATCAATCTGCGCCTTAACCTAGATCTTTCCAAATTTCTAAAATACTACTATAAATTTAATACACAAGTACTATCTCTGCTATTCCCACTTAAAATATTGGGTCTTGGTACGAGATATAGTATCAAGATTTTTCACTCACCTGGTCAGATATGGACTGGGCTATTGAATCAATCTGCTAATTTCAAACTTTTACTGACCCGTATTATTATTTATATGAGTGATATAGAAATAAAAAATATCAAATTTCACCCAGCCCAGCCTGGTGATTTTACCAGACAGTTCTATAGTCAGTTGATCTATGCTCTCCTGGCTTTTCCTATCTGAGACCAAATATTCCCCCAAGGGCCCCATATTTGTTGCTGAACCCTAACATCTCTGTTCAGGCATTCAGGCTAAAATATGTGCTAAAGTATAACAAATAAGAATTTATTTTTGAACTTCATGTTTTCTAATACATTTAAAAAATCTCAAATAATAAATCAAATGAATCCAAAATAAACTTTTAGTTTAATTTGTGCATTGATTAAAAACATGCACAAAATATATTATTATACCTAATGATATTTATGCTTTTTGATATGAAAAATTTGAGATTATACATTACATATGAATTGATTAAAAATAAGCACAAAATATATTATTATACCTAATGATATTTATGCTTTTTGATATGACAAAATTTGAGATTATACATTAATCACATATAATCAAGTAAATTCTGTATATGATGTGTAAATATAAAATCCAGGTAAAATGGTAAACTATTTCAAATAATGTTTTTAAACTAATCAAATAATGCTTATGGATTGGTATAAATTTTAAAAAAATTAACTACACTAGTTATAACATCAAATTTAGTCTGTTTCTTTAGAATTGGTGGCTCAAGGTAATGAACCCCACCCCCCCTCTTCCACTGTCCTTTGAAATCAGGAGGCAGACTCACGTTTTTCACATCACTTAATAATTGCTTGAGACGGATTTTCTTTTCTAGCTTCAACTTGAACAGAAAAAGAAAGCATATATTCTTGTTCGGGGCTATCTCAAGGTCTTGACCTTGATCCGCCGATACTAAAGAAACAGACTATAGTAAATATTATAAGTACCTAAAGCTTGTAATATTAATAAATATATCGACACAACAGAACTATCACAGTATGCTTCCAGTTCCTTGATGGTTAAAAATGGTTTGTCATTTAGAATACTTTCCTGAAAAATCCAAAAATAAATATAAATATTTCATTACACTTTTTGCAGTTTTACGAAACTATATTAAATATATACATAATAGAAAATTTTCTTAGAGAAGGTATTACAGCAAAATAGTTAAAAGCTTACATGATAAATCAAAAGGAGACTCTAATTTTACATGTTAAATAAAGTTACAATAATAACATAAAATCTGATAATATGTTATGCAGTAATATTACAGACTTCAACATAAATATATGAGGCAAGCTGCAAGCAGAATAAATGCAATGATATATATATATAAATATACAGGGTGATCAAAAAGTAGTCAAATCTAAAAAATAATCAATTTTAGTAATTTAATTTAAAAATTATATAATGTATTGAGTAATTGGAATAAGAGACTTTTTTGAGTTAGGTGGCACTAATATACCCTCAAAAATATGGTCTGCTGTTTTTAATACATCAAATGATGATTAAAGATCTGTTTTTTATCAATCAAAGAACATGTCATTTTTCCAGAGTCAAAGAATTTTTATTTGAGTAATATTTTGCTCTAAAATCTGCAACAATTCAACAATTATGTGGGTAGTAAAGCAGTTTTGAGAAACTCAATCTGTTGTAGACAAAGCAATAACAGGCAGGCCTTCCATTTTAACTCAATATAAACTGTTTGAAATAGAGACTGAGTTGTTGAAACTCACAAGTGAATCCTGAAACTCTTCAATGACATTCTAATAAGAATGGCCATATAAAAATTGTTTTAAAATAAAAATTTCACTCTGGAAAATGTCATGCTCTTCAATTGACAAAAAAGAGGTCTATACTTATCGTCTAACATCTTAAAAACAGCAGATGATATCTCTGATATATTTTTGAAGATATATTAATGCCACCTAACTGAAAAGTTTTTGACTATTTCAATTTCTCAATACAAAACATGGTGTTAAAATTTGGTGTACATGACTTTTTGATAACCCTTAAATATGCAATTTATATTTAAGGAAGCCTTAAGTTTTATTCTTTCACTTTTTGATTATATACTATATAGAAATATTTTTCATCTTCAGAAAATATTTCGTCACATCGGGAGAATGGGAGATGAAAAAAAGAAAAAAAAACTCCAGGATTTTCAAGGACCTTGTTGCAAATTCAAGCATTTTTAAGGGCCTCAAGAACCAAAATAAAAATCCAGACTTTTTCAAGGGCCGTGGGAACCCTGTATTACAGTAAAACCCCAATTTTGCATTTCTCTGTGGAACCGATTAAAATAATGTTATATGTAGGAAAACACAATACAAGAAAAATTCTGTTTTCAAGCGTATCTAAAAATCAAAGAAAATAAATAAGAAAATTAATATACCACTAATCAAGCTTTATTAATCATAAATTAAACTTGCTAAAAGTTTAATTTATGATTCACATAGAAAAATTCCAGACATATTAAAAATTTTAAAACTCCTGTAATTTAACTATTCTCTAAATCAAATTTGCTATTAACTTTTAAAATTACTCTCAAGAGTCGTCAGACAATAAACACTATATATATGGAAATGAAACAATTCAGTAAAATTGTAAAATCTTGGAGCTGAGATACCAGGATCTATCAGGGCAAAGGGAGTTAACTCGTGGCTTCACGAGTTAACAGACTAATCTTTTTAGGTTTCATTTCCAATGCAACATATTATGTGGAGAGAAATAACTAACATGTCTACCCTAAACAATACCTCAAAATTTTATACTGAATTACAATCATATTGTGAAAAAGGAATTTTTTTATTAGTTCCTAAATATCTTAACTGGTACTTACTATGGGTACCACATAAATAAAATAAAATATTTGAAAAAGGATAAAGAAAAAGATATATACCCGACTTGTTATTAGACGTTGAAACCAAACTTTGGATAATTTGTGTTTCTGTAGTATCTAAAAAAAAAAAAAAGTTAGTCATTATATTAAAATTAATTTTAAATTGTCATATCAGTGTTAAAACTGTATACATATTTTGATCGTTAATAACTTGTATGTTTATTTTTTTAAATTCAATTTTGTAATGAAGAAAAAAGTAAGTCATATGGCAGATAAGGAATATATGCATAAAGTAAAAATTTTATTTGTTGCTCTTATATGTAATTGGTGTTATGGTACTACCTTAAGTTACTTAATACTAGTGTGATGCTCTCTGAATGAATTTCACTTTGCTCTGGTGCTTCCAAATGTTAAAAGGTTGTGAACCCCTGGTGTAGTGTATTATTATGGTTGAATATTTTTTGTTTATATCCCAAAGTTTATTCATTAAGTACATTTAAATAAATAATTAGTTTTTATATTTAAATAATTAAATTTAATTAATTTTTATATTTAAATTTAAATAAATCAATATTTATTATGTGAAGAACATCTATGATTGGGGTATTTCTGGCTGTAATTGGAGTATTACAAAAAATCCAAACACTTTGAATGCTTATATCTCCAAACTTAATGGATAAAAATGTAAACAATTTTACTTGTTTTGCCGGAAATAGGGTACCATTTATGAATATACAAAAATAGTTTTAATATTTTGAGATTTTTTTCTCGAAAAACTAAGAAGTTTTTGTTTGAAGAAGTTTGCTTCACTTTTTTTTACATTCACTGGAAAATCTTCTAAATTGCAAAAGATAGATATAATCTTTAAACTACAAAAATTTTCAGCAGGAAATCCAGTCTTTAGATTAATCACTTGTTCTTACAAAACTATTATAGCTTTCGAGGAATTGTCTTGTCAAGTTAAAAAAGATTAAAATTTTTCTGTTTTAAGTTTGTAATGCTTATATCTCAAAAACTAAAAGTGCTATTTATAAACTATAAGATGAAGCAATCTGTAGTCCAAATACCTACAAGGATATATAATTAGATTTTAGATAAGATTCTTAGTTATCAAATAGACTGGTCATAACTTCAATATTTTAATATTTTGAAAAGGTGTTTCTAATTTAAATATTTTAATATTTTGAAAATAACACCCATAAAGAAAGATATTATTCATCCAAAACCATTTCGGCTCCATTGGATTGGAGTCATTGCATTTTTTTTAACGCATACCAGTTTTTTGAGAAGATAATAAAATTAGCTGTTTATTAGTATAATATTATATTTTATTGGGATTGAATGTTTTATGTTTAAGTGGGAAAATTTGCTTTGTGAGTAAATTTAAATGATTATTTATATTTGTTTAAATTTGTTTATATTTGTTGATTCTGTATAAAGCTTGCCCATTTTGTGTGCTGAAAATAAAATTTTGTAAACCTGACACAGCCCTTGAATTATCATTTGGACAGTCCTGAGTTACAAAACACAGAAATACTAGCTGGTATTGTTTAGTTTAGCAGCAAGATATACATAGAGTGTGGCTTTTTTGTTCAGCTACTACACCACTGTAGCATATTTCCTGAAGCATATAAAAAATATTTCTTTATACATGGAATATTTAAACATTTTATTTCATTATTTATTATTTTTTAAGGCAATGAAAACTATTTAATGTTATATTTTTCTGATAATGCAGATGAATTTTAATGACATATATTTTAGTCATCACTGTTCCATAATATTATGTAAAAGTAAAGAGAATATTATATAAAGAAAAAGTACTATTTTCAAAAAGATTTTTGAATTTGAGATTTTGATGACAATATATGCTTTAGGACCACCTGAACATGTTTTGGCTATTTTTGGAGTTATGTCCACTTGTCTGTGGTTGATTTCTTGTGTACATAATAGCTGTCACAAGTATTTATAGATTTTCATGAAACTTTATATCCTGCTTTGCAAACGAAAAATCAAGAATTAGACAGAATTTTTTTTAATTCAAGCGAAAACATCGATATTTATTTGAAATTTCATATTTTCTTAATATGGCAGCATAGGACAAAATTTAACATATCCATAATAATAAAAGAAGATATCTGTCTGTCTGTGTCGCCTGTAGAAAAACATCTAAATATCGTACGGCCATGAAATTTGGTTACACAGGTACTTCAGGACCTGGGATGATAGATCTAGGTAAAATTTTTTAAAAATTCGAATAAGTTTTTGAGGTATTTTATGTTTTAGCACAATTTTGTGCACTTTTCACAAAAATTGGTTCCTGGGTGACCGAAAATATTATCGCAGAATTTCCATCTTAACACTATCAAAAAGATCAAGTAATTCTCTTTCAAACAAACTTTGAATGGAATTCATACCATTAATAGATAATTTTCATGAATATTTAAAATACATATACTTTTTCCATGTTTAAAACGTCACTGAATTTTATATTGCAAAATAAAATATTGACTGACAACCCCATCTTCATAATTTACCAGATGTTTCTTTGAATATTATACACTGCTCCAATCGAAAAATTATTTTTCTACTGTGTTCCATTTATTAATTATTAATTTTTATGTAAAACCTCATAAATTTTCAACAGAATTCTAATAGCGCATGAGATGAGAGATAAATAGATTTGCTCCATCTTTGAATACACCTTGGGACAGGATTAAAATGGGATTTAGGAACCTTAGTCAATAGTTGGTATTTCTGATGCCATTAGCGAAACTGACTTCATCTGCTTAGGGATTTTTTTGCAAGTTAGTACTGGAATCAAAAATATTAGCAGAGTTTGCAAGAGTTTTTATTCAGAAAATGTGCTGTTGATTTTAATCAAAGGAGCTTATGTAATGAATCAAAGAAGTTTATATAAGGTATATCAAAAGAGTATATTTAAAGTGTATTATGCTTACACAGAAGGTGAAAAGTGTATTTGGAGTGAATCAAAGAAGCTTATTTATGGCATATCAAAAGAGAAAAGAGTTTATTTAGGGCATATCAAAAGACCTTATTCAGGACATATCCAAAGAGCTTATTTAGAATGTATCAAAAGAGCTTATACACCTATGAAGGGGATGAAAAGTGTATTTGGGGTGAATCAAAGAAACTTATTTATGGCATACGAAAAAGCTTTAGAGCATATCAAAAGAACTCATTCAGGGAGTATCAAAAGAGCTTATATGAGACGTATCAAAAGAGATCATTTAGTTTTTATCAAAAGAGCTTATTTAGGGCATATTAAAAGAGATTATACACCCATGTAGAGACAAAATAGTTGTAATATGCAATCATGTTAGGGTGTAGCATTTGATGTGCCCAGCACCAAGACCAAGGCATATTACATAACCAAGAAGTGGTCTAAGGTGTAATTAGGCATTTATTTAGAGTGAGCGTGTGCTTGTGTGTGTTTTGTATTACTTTCCTTATATACAATAATGTATAAGGAAAGTATTGTGATGAAGTCTAAAATTCGAATTCGAGTCTTCGACAGGAGAGCATGTTTCAAGCATCCCTGATCACGAATCGAACATTTTTGAAGTGATGTCTGTGTGTGTGTGTCAGTGAGTCTGTGGAGACGATAATTGACGAATGAACGGACCGATTCGAACGAAATTTGGTACAAAAATTACCATCCGTAAACACTGGAAGCCTATTGTTTTTATACGCAATTGAATGTTCAGAACTCCCCTAAATTTTCAAGTAAAATTTTGAAAAAATCGTCAAAAAATCAAAACCTCTAATAAAGTTGCGCAAATAGACATTTCTCATGTAATTTTTCATTAGAAAACGATTGACATAAATTTTAGAACGCTAACATGAACCGTTTTCGAGATATTGCACATTTTTAAAAAAATTATTAAAAAGTCATATAAAATAAAAAATATATATTTCCTATTGAGAAACATGTTCACTTTTCATATGTAATACCATGCGATAAATTTGGTGACATCATTCTCATGGATCTAGCTCATTCCATTCATGAAAAAAGATACTTTAAGTAATACTTTTGCATTTGAATGCCAAAAGTCATTTATCTGCTGTAAGAATAACTTATTTCTCCGCTCATAACGCTTGGCGAGATTTTGGCGACGAATTTGGTGGAATGTCGCCAACTTGGCGACTTTTTTAAACGTTGCTAAATTAACGAAAAACTCGCCAAATGGATATAAATGACGCTAAATCAATGAAAATGATGACTCATTGATGAAAATTCAATATCTTGGAAAGAATATAAATATCTACTATAAAAATAATCTATTTCTTTTTACTGTAAAAGTAGTAAATTCATTGCATTATATAAGGAAAGTCATGTGCTGCCCACATCAGATTTTTTAAGTATGCGTTCATGCAGTAGGTGACCAAGCCTTTCAAAAACCTTAATGAATGAATGAATTCAATTAATTCCTACTTTAGACTCCAGGCAACACCAAGTACAGTTTCTAGCCATGCATAAAAGGAGCTATTTATGGCTCAATGATCATGGCACTTAATAATTTCATTGTTATAAAAAATAGCCGCCATACAATTTTTGTGTTCGTGATATCATTAGTCACCTTTAGAGCATCAAGTTACCTCCACCCCCGGGGATGTACATTGTCAAGTTTGGAATCAATCAAATGATTTTTTCAAACCCTTGAATGTGAAGGGTAACACACTATAATTGTAATCAATTGGACCCAAAATTCCGATTTGTCAAAATTTTTCTTGTAGAATACAAAAAAAAAAAAAAAAAAAAAAATCACATGCTACTTAAAAATGAATTCTGGTATGAGAAAGTCAAGTTAAACCACACTCCAATTAATTTTATAAATCTTTAATACAAACTTTAGCTAATTCTCTTGCAATTGGTTGATCTGGTGGGTTTCCCTAAAATATAGAATAATATGCATACATCATTTGAATCAAAAAGTTTAATATAAATTTCACTTATAAAATAATATATAATATCATTTTATTTAAAACTAATGTAAATCTGTGGCACAATCTAGTAATCTAAAGGTAAATTGAATAAGGAAAGAAATCAAACACTTGGATTCTATTAAACAACTTTTATTGGAATCTAGAATGTAAAAAATTATTTTTGGAATTTATTAATAACTTAATTTTTCAATGAATATGAAATTAAAAATTTGATTGCATTTGGTAAATAAATATTGAATTAAGTAATAGTGTTGGTAATAAAATCAAAAAAATCCAAAACAACACTTTTAACATCATTATTTTTTCATATGATGTACTTTATTAAGGCTAAGGTAGTAAAGATGTATAATTTTTTGCATCCACGAATTTTAATGAGGGAACAGTGGAAACATTGGTGAAATTAGGAGAATTTTAGGGGTTCTAAGCACCCTCAAAAGCTGTATTAGCACCCCTGCAATTTTTCAAATGTATTGCATTACAACTGAAATTATTAGAGCTAAAGCGGCTTTAGAACCACCAATAGGACGTCAGTATCCTAAACAAACAATATCAGTTCCATCTGTAGTGGACATTAAGATAAAGATAACGAAGATGCAGAATTTCTTGCATCCAAATTCAGAATGAGACATTTCACAATTTACGTAAAATTCTATTGGATTTTACTGAGAAGATGATGATAATGAAAGTACATAATATTTTGCATCCACTAAATTCAGAATGAGACCTTTCACAATTTACACAAAATTCTATTGAATTTTAATGAAAAAATGATAATGAAAATACGTAATATTTTACATCAACTAAATTCAGAATGAGACCTTTCACAATTTACACAAAATTCTATTGAATTTTAATGAGAAGATGATAATGAAAATACATAATATTTTACATCAACTAAATTCCAAATGAAACATTTCACAATTTACACAAAATTTTATTGAATTTTTATGAAATGATGAAAATGAAAATACATAATTTTTTGCATCCACTAAATTTAGAATGTGATATTTCACAATTTACACAATGCATGAAATACTATTGAATTTTAACAAGTCAAAAACTTTCAAAAGTAAAATATAAGGTGATGATAATGATAATACATAATTTTTGGCATCCACTAAATTCAAAATAGTATATTTTGAAATTTACACAAAATCCTAGAATATTATTAGTTGAACAACTTTAAAAGTGACTGATTAAAAATTCTATGATTTTCCAGATACATGTGATAAAAACATATTTTGTAGCATATTTAGGGCCTTGTGGAATGGGAGGAATACAAATTCAAGAACTTTGTAGGTTTCCAGGACTGTGTGGTATACAAACCCTGCTTACAGAATTTTTACGAACTATGGCATAATATTATTTTATACATACATATTGTTTTTGAAAAGTAATAATCAAACAAAACAAACTTACATCAAAAGTCAAATTCAACGTATTATGCCAAAAACTTAATCTCATTTCTCCTATTGTAGGATTCGATACCAGATCACGAACCTATAAATAATTAATAATGAAAAATACTTCAGTTAAAGGGAAATTTAGCAAAGTCTGGAATAATATTATTTCATGTCATTTTATTTGTTAATCAACCATAAAAGTATTTAGAAAAACAATGCGCAAAGCTTTGCAAGCACACTTACACTTAATTACTTTTCTACAATTCATAGCATATATATATAGAAAAAATATTGTAATGGGGTGGTATGGCTTAAATTATATGGTAGCCACTAACAGCAACTATGGTAGCCAACAGCATATCTAGAAATTTTTGGGGGCTGAATCTGCATTACTTTTTTTTTTTCAGGAGGGGTTCACATCGCTTTTTAACACTTTACAAGATAGTTGAAAAATGTTTATGACATTGTTCATTCTGTCTGTCTGTCTGTCTGTCCATTAGCATGATAACTGCCATAAAAATGACTTTATCAAACTGAAATTTTAGTTCAAACGGTCTATAGGACCTATGGGAATATAAATAAATAATATCACCCCATTAGTTTTGGATTGAAACCGGGTTGAGAAAATGAAATACATTGAACCCTATGGGACCTAATTTCTCAAACATTTTTTTAAGCGAATTTAAAATTCACAAATTGCTTTGAATGTTTTAGGAAATATTCAAATTATCCCATAAAATATATAAAAAAAATTTCAGCAAAATATATTCAGTAGTTTTTTAAATAAAAATTAAAATAATAATACACCCTTTATACGAAGAGATCACGTGACCATTATATGAAGAGATCATGTGACCCACTTCAAAATAAAATATAGCATCCATCTTATGTCAAAATCATGATTTTTAAAGTTCTTTTTAATTCATATTTAGTGTTGTATCCGTCCTAAAACCACTTTATTTTTGCTCAAATTCTGTGCATCTACATACTGAAACAATGTAATTACAATATATTTGAGTTTAAATGATCATCAAACTTTGATTATTTCTACAACGAAGACTAATTTTCACTTATGGAGAAAGTAAACACCAAAAGATGTAGAATGAGTTATATAAGAATTGATGCATTTCTTTAACAGAAAAGTATTTAGCTCATGGAGTCTGCAATATAGCTGATATGAACAAAACATTCATTAATTTTACACAGAGAACCAGACGATTTTTTTGATGAAGTTTTCAGCATAGATTTAAATTACTTGTACCTCCATAGTTTTAAGTTTTGAAATAAAATAAATTATTATAGTATTGTGATGAATGAAAGGAATGGAAAAACGTTAATGAATGAAATGCTGCTTTTATAGAGAAAGCCAGGTGATTTATATTTCGATGACGTCATTTGAATAAAGTTCATTTGTTTTCGATGAAGTTTTCAAATATAATAAATTATTGTAGTATTATGATAATTTTAAAAATATTACCGAAGAATGTATCGCATTTTAAAGATGTTTAAACCAAGCAATTTATATTTCAATGCCGTCATTTGAATGAAGTTCATTTTTTTCGATGAAAGTTTTAAGTTTTCAAATATAATAAATTAATGTAGTATTGTGATAATTTTTAAAATATTACCGAGGAATGTATCGCATTTTATAGAGATGTTTATATAAAATTACATTGAAGTTGGAAAGTGTTTCATAATCAATGCTTTATGCATGATTGATCTTTCTTGTTTATGTATGCAAAAGATCTCATATATTCAAAAGACCCTTTTCTTTTTAGAATTTCAGAGGGGAATCACGCCCCCAAATCCCATTTCCTGGATATGCTCTTGGCTACTAGCCACCTGGTTAATAACTTTTAAATTTGATTAATAAACTTTTTATACTAGTAGCCACTGTGGCTAGAATAAATTTCTGCTAGATATCAATCTTAGTGATGCCAAAGAGCAGTCAATAAAATTGCAGAACCTGGCCAAATGAGTGGAAAATGGAATAAAAGTATTATCAAAATCTGTCTTTTTTATGTTAGTATTCATAAATATAACTTAGAAAGTAATTTAAAATTTCCATATATTTATATATTGAATATTCATTTAATTAGTATAAATTTTATAAATTATATTGATGCATTTTAACAGTAGTAAATTGTGCTCAAGTCAGTGGCTAGTAATGAGTCAGGATTGGCAAGTAAAAACATGGAGTCTACTTGACAGTGGCTATTAAACTCCAGAATCATATAATTTAAGCTATATATTTTGAATGTAATTTTTGATAATGAAACAAATAAAATCTCTCCTCACTAGGACAAACCGTTCTCAACATATTTTAATGTTTCAAGATTTTCTGAGTTGGCATAGCATCATTTAAAAATACATCACCAAATGAAAATGAACATTTCTAACAGTTGCAAATTCGTTTAAATTTTGAATTATTTATTTCCTTCAATATTTTGTGTGATAAAATAAATCAGCAAAATGAATATAAATAATAAAATAATGTAAATTATTAATTTAAATTTGTAATGAAATTTTGCTGTCTACATCAAATTTTTAATATTCATTATTAATTATTACAAAAACGATCAATTCATATGTATATGCTAGAATTTCTAAAATATATATAAATACATAGAAAACTCCATATCAATATTTGATTTCATTTCCAATATTTTTCCTGCAAATATATTAAATACAGAAGCCACCACTTATTAATTAAATTAATTAAAATTTCTAATTAAATCACCTGCTGGATATTGACTCAAAATTTCTTTGTACCTATGTCATTCAACTAAGTGGCTGCCACAATTAGACATAATAGAAAAATCTTATGTGGGCAACACATGACTTTCCTTATATAATGCAATGAATTTACTACTTTTGCAGTAAAAAAATAGGTTATTCTTATGGTAGATACTTATATTCTTTCCAAGATATTGAATATTCGTCAATTAGTCGTCATTTTCATTAATTTAGCGCCATTTTTACCCATTTGGAGAGATTTTCGTTAATTTGGCAATATTTAAAAAAATCGCCAAGTTAGCGACATTCCGCCAAATTCGTCGGCAAAATCTCGCCAAGCGTTATGGACGGAGAAATAAGCTATTCTTATAGCAAATAAATTACTATTGGTGTTCAAATACAAAAACATTACTCAAAGTATCCTTTTCTCATAAATGGAATAAGCTAGATCCAAGAGAATGATATCACCAAATTTATCGCATGATATTGCATATGAAAAGTGAACATATTTCTCAACAGTTAATTTTTTTTTAATTTATGGGATTTTTTGATACATTTTTTTGAAAAATGTGTAATATCTCGACAGCGGTTCATGCTAGCATTCTAAATTTTATGTCAATCATTTTCTAAGAAAAAATTACATAAGAAATGTTTATTTGAGTAACTTTATTAAAGGTTTTAATTTTTTGATAATTTTTTCAAAATTTCACTTGAAAATTCAGGGGGGGGGGGGGGAGGGTTCTAAACATTCGATTGTGTTTAAAAACAATAGACTTCCAGTATTCACGGATTGTAATTTTTGCACCAAATTTCATTTTAATCGCTCCATTCGTTCGTAAGATATAGTCTCCACAGACTCACACACACACAGACATCACCTCAAAAATGTTCGATTTGTGTTCAGGGATGCTTGAAAAATGCTCTGCTGTCAAAAACTTGAATTCAAATTTCAACACCGTCACAATACTTTCTTTATGCTTTATAATGTATATAAGGAAAGTAAAAAGAAAAAAAAAAATCTGATGTGGGCAGCACATGACTTTCCTTATATAATACAATGGATTTACTAGTTTTACAATAAAAAAATAATGTATAAGATCCACAGCGCAGTGTTTCTATTGTTGAATTGTACATTGGGTGATTTTCAGGATGACAACATGTAAAACTATTGCAAAATATTCAATTAACTTATACTTCGTGCAACTTTAAATATTCAGCAATATTGATAGCATCCTCAATAAGCGATATAATCCATATATTAAAATACTTTAATAATTACTTCATCAACTAGTCATCATTTTCATTGATTTAGCGTCATTTTAATCAATTTGGCGATATATTCGTTAATTTGGCAACATTTAAAAAGTTGGCAAGTTGAAGACATTCAGCCCAAATCTCGCGAAGCATTATGGATGGAGAAATAAGTTATTGTAGCAGATAACTGACTATTGGCCTCCAAATACAAAAGTATTACCTAAGTATCTTTTCTCATGAATGGAACTAGCTAGATCCACAAGAATGATGTTACCCAATTTATTGTATGATATTAGTTATGAAAAGTGAACATATTTCACAATAGGTAATATTTTTTTTAAATTTTATATGATTTTTTGATAATTTTTTTGGAAAATGGACAATATCTCGAGAACGGTTCATGCTAGCGTTCTAAAATTTACTTTAATCATTTTCTAATGAAAAATGACATAAGAAATGACTATTTACGTAACTTTATTAAAGGTTTTAATTTTTTGATGATTTTTTTTTTAAATTTCACTCGAAAATTTAGGGGGGTTCTGAACATTCGATTGCGTATAAAAAGAATAGGCTTCCAGTATTCATGGATTGTGATTTTTGTATAAATTTCGTTCGAATCGGTCCATTTATTCGTCAGTTATTGTCTCTACAGACTCACTGAGTGACACACACACACACAGACATTATCTCAAAAACGTCTGATTTGTTTTTAGGGATGCTTGAAAAGTTGTCTCCCGTCGAAAACTCGAATTCAAATTTTCGACCCCATCACGACATTTTCCTTATACATTATATGTATATAAGGAAAGTAATAAAATACCTCATTATACAGTGTATTTCAAAAAAATTGCATGACTAAATATCTTTTAAATAATTAGTCATAGTCCCATGGTTCCAATTTAAGAAATGCTTTAATTAAGGTAGAACTATTATCATATGCAAATTTTGATCATATGACACCTTTTAGTAAAAAGCAGAATTTCAAAGACAAAGGCATTGGCATCTCAAAATGAAACTGAAGCACATAAAATTTAAATGAAAAGAAATATAATTTGAAATTAATTTTATATTATATACTATACTATATTATTTTATTTAAATGAAATTAAGAGAACTTATATAAATTTTTTCCTTTGATACTTTATTTTTGTCATTTATTTTTTTTACCTCTTTTCTTCACAGTTGTATATAATCCTTCAATTAACACACACACTGTTTCTCTAATCTCATAATCTTTTGAAACAGTTTTGACACCTAATTTTCAAGTCTTCTTTTATTATAGAAGCATAAATAATTTGTACAGTTTTATTCAATGTATCAAAGGTCGAAAATAAACCAGATAATTTGATCTTAGAATCAAAATGATTTTAGCTATATATTTCTATACATAGCTGTAACAAGGGTAGTGCTAGAACAAAGAATAATTTTCATGAATTTAATCTGTTGTTATTATTTGTATTTGATATTTTTGCTTTAAAATTTAATTCTATAGCATAAGATATTGCTATGTAAAGCTACTTGGAATGATGGCCAAAATATAATTGCAGTTTTACTAATAAAGAAAACAATCAAATAATTGATCAAAAACTGCTGTAAAAATAACACAATAAATTAAGGCTTTGTAAAATACAGCATATATACAAAAATAAACTGGTCAACCAGTTTCAAAAGGCAAAAACCATCCTTTTTCTCCAGGATCAACAAGAAACACCTCACTTACTCAAGTTAGGATAGCAATTGAGGGATAGGATGTTAGGATAGATGAAGGTAGGAAAAAAGAAGTCACCAATGCTGCAGAAAGGAATTAAAAGGGAAAAACCAAAATGACAGGTGTATAGGAAACTACAAACACACAAAACCACTATGAGAATAAAATAAGGTGGTAAGAGAATAGATAGCAAAATGAATAGAAACAACTAAATAGTGAGAGAAACTACTAAAACAGTACTAAAATAAATAAGATGTAAAATCAGTAAAAAATAATTAGAAACAAGAAACCAATTAGAACAAACAGGAAAAAAATGAAATCCAATTATGAAAGAACCATCCGGTGTTGGAAGCGAAGGTTAATAGAAATTATAGGTACTAGTACTGCAATTTTTACATATCATAAAACACATATTTTTAGAGTTCTGCACTTATTTCCAAATTACCTTCCTACAGCTCTGTTTGTATATTATGTGCAGTATTCATTTTAAATATTTCAAGAAAATGGTCAATATTATTTACTGCCATTAATACCTTAGAATATAAAATATATTCTTACTTGAGATATTTCAATATTAAAAGCTCTGATAACAAATGCAGGTGACCTGATAGACTTAGGAAGTAACAGTGAGCATAAATAATTTTCATAATCATACTTTCTGAAAATTAAACATAATTTTGTTAAATTATGAAACATAAAATATTTAAGAAAACTACACAAAAATTTGGGTTTAAAATATATTATAGAATGTTTTTAGTCTTAAAGATTCATCAAACATTAAAGGAAAAGTGATAATACTTTTTACAGAAAAGGTAGATAGGGCTAATGGCATAACATCCTGGCATAATATTTCCTCACTGTCAACTTTTGGGAAAAAATGTGAAATTTGAGAAAACATTAATATCTTGAAAAATAGACTTAATTTTTTTTTATAATCCCTGTTACTTTACGGGAATTATTAATTTAATATTTTTGAATGAAAATGGGCATAACAACTTTTCTCATAAATACATAAATTACTTAACTTCTATAACTTCTCCATCTGTATATATGAATTCATTTAAATTGACAGAACTTAAATCATTTTTACTGATATAAACATATTTAGATCAAACAAGTTGCAGTCTAAATATCATGTATGATTAATGGAAAAGTAAATTTTAAATATTTAAAATTATACAACAATTTTAATTAAAATACAAAGATGCAAAAGAAATAGAATATTTTACATAATTTTATACATACATATTACTACATAATTTTATACTACATATTCTGTTTTATACTATTAGTTCTAAGTTTACAGAGATTAAGTTTCTAACTGTGCATATTTTATTCCTAAAATTCTGCATTTGTGATCTCACAACAACATAAGTTTTCAAAATCACATTTATTTTAAAGTTTTAGATCACAACATAGCAATATTTTAAAATTTTAGCATCCCATGCAGTGTGAGTTAAGTCAGTCGATTGGATTCCAGTTATGTAATAAGACTGAATTTGTCAATCTCCATAGAGATTTGCAAAATTATGGCACATAGCAAGTCAGTGGTGTACCGTTGGGAGTGGGGGGGGGGGGGGGGGCAGCCGGGTGCAGTTGCCCTGGGCACCAACCATTTAGGCGGCGCAAAATGAGAGAAAAAATGAACATAGATTAAACATTTATAATTAGTAAATGAGTGTGTTGCAGTGTAAGGGACTTCATCAAAGAACTAGAACTTTGCGTGCACAGAGGGCAGTCTGTGTCGGGGAAGGAGCGAGGTGTTAGAGGATGGAAGTCACATCTGCCAAAATGAATTAAAATATGCATTTAAAAGTGTAAATATGTGTACATATTAAATGTTTTGTGCTGTGAATGCAGTGTCTTTCTTCTGAATCCGGTACAGACGCAATTTTGTGGAGGCATCCGTCGAGATAAGACAACCATCTGTTGCTAAAATATTCGAATACAATTTTTCTTTAATAATCTGCAGATTATTTTGTTTTAAATTATTTTAAGTTCTATATATAAAATAACCTCATATCAGTAAATTGTTTTTAAGCTTGAATGTTTATAAAATATACATTTTAAGCTTTTCTTCTTAATTAAAAAAGTGCTTGTAGAAATAGTAAATATAAAATGTGTACATAAAATTAGACAGAAATTATCAAACATCCTTATAGTAGTTATCTTTCGACATGTCATTTCAAACATTTTAGATTAGAATAGAAACAAAAATCAAACTACTTTGTAATTTTAAAGATGTTGAATTTTAATAATTTGGCACTAACATTTGAAATTTTTTTTATTATTTTAAATGTACATAGACAATTAGAAATTTACAATACATTTGAAAATCATTTATTTTTAATAAAAAAAATAAATTTACATGTAAATATAAATCTAATTTAAAACATAATTACTCAATAAATATAAATGTAGATAAAATAATTTTTAAATTTAAAAGTTTACTTTAAGGAGAAATGTTTTAAAAGACAAATGAGCAAAGAACATATTTGGATATTTAATATAGGTGCGTATTTGAAAACCTTTAAAATCAAGTATAAAATGTTAATGAACTTAAATTTGTGTAATACATGATATTTTAATAAAGGCATTTTTGCATTTAAATACTTTTTTATGGGATTTATTTTTTTGTTTGTTTCATTACAGTCAACATCGGCAATATCGCTTTTAAAACTAATTTTGTATCTTAAAATAGAGTGAATATTTTTCATACGGATGTGTGACAAACCCAAATATTTTTTAATGTTCATTCATCTATTTAAACTTCTGATACCTGAAGTAATCCATATAAAAATGATATAGGCTACTGGACTTTCATTCTCACTTAAGTGGACCCATTATAACACATGAACTTAGAACTGAAATGATTACAATGGGGTTGGCAGTATTCCAAAATGCAGATAGTCCATTTTCTGCAACTGATGGTCGCTCTATGACTAAGAAATGGTTTACCCGAGAGCTTTCTGATGGGAAGAAGGTGAACAGAACCTGGTTACTCTTTTTACCTCAAAAGGGAGCAGCATACTGCTTTTCTTGCCTTTTATTCTCATGTGCCCCTGAGAACCACAAATCAAAATTTGAGCTTGGCTGTGGATTCCAAAATTGGAAGAAATCGAATGAAAAAATCCCTGAACATGAAAATGGAACATATCATCGGGTGTCACTCAATACTTGGAAAGAAATGGAACGGCGTCTCCAGACTAAAAAAGCAATTGATCTGACCCTCCTCAACAAAATCCAATCAGAACCGGAAAAATGGCGAGGAATATTGAAGCGAATCCTTGACTGCATCAAATATTTGGCATCACAAAATCTTGCCTTGCTCGGGCATCGAGAACAACTATCCACAATTTCAAATCCTGGAAACTTTTTTACGCTAATCAAGTTGCTGGAGCGATATGATCCATTGCTAGATCGGCATCTGACCTATGTCAAGGACAATCCTGGCTCACCCTCTTATTTATCACCAAGAATACAGAATGAGTTTATTGGTCTTTTAGCTCAAGATACCCGTAACTCAATTCTGCAAAAAATTCGGAGGAGCAAATATTTTGGGATTCTGTTTGACTCTACCCCCGGATGCTGCACACCGTGAGCAGATGTCTCAGGTTATTCGATATGTCAACATTGACTTTGAAGAAAGAACTGCTGCAGTCAAAGAAGCATTCATTGACTACATCGAAATTCATGAGAAAGATGCTGCTGCGATTGAAAAAGTAATTCTAACCAAACTAGAATCGGATGAGCTGCCTCTGTCTGACTGCCGCTCTCAATGCTACGACAATGCAGCTGTGATGTCTGGTCATTTAACTGGTGTGCAGCAAAGAATTTTGAAATGGAATCCCAAAGCTTTGTTTTTGAATTGTGACAACCACAGTCTGAATTTTGTCGGAGTGCATGCTGCTGGAAATGAAATTGTGGCTGTCACATTTTTTGGAACTGTTGAGGCACTATGTTTATTATTCCCTGAGTCAACAATTCGGTGGCAGCTGATATCTGATGTTAGTGTGTCTGTCAAAAAAGAGTCTGAAACTCGTTGGAGTGCCCGGGAAGCAGCTGTTACAGTTCTCCATAAGAATCTGGAGAAGCTTGTGAATGTGCTGGAGAGGATGTGTTCTGACAAGTACTCCACAGAGAAAATGAGAAAGGATGCAGATCAGCTTCTGTCAAACATTTTGAGATTCAATTTTTTGACATTTCTCCCATTTTGAAGCTCAATTTTGTCTTTGATGAATAGAGTCCAAAAGAGACTGCAAGATCCTAAAATAAATTTCAGCAAAGCGGCAGCTGACATGAACTCTCTTAACAACATTTTACTGAGAATCATGAAAAGCTGTGTGATGAATCAGTTTGCAAAGGAGAAAGAAGTTGCATTGATTGGGGACTTCCAGTTCAAAAAAGAGTAAGACGTGTCACAATGATGCCGGGTGAACAAGCAAGAGATGCTGGCTTATCAGCCAAAGAAGAAATTGGGCGAATCCTACAGATCATCGCTGACCGCATTGGAGTGGAAATCAGAGAGCATTTCCAATGGTTACGTGACCTTGACACTTGATTTGGATTTCTCCTAAACGTTCAGAAACTTCTTAGTAGTCCCAATATGGATAAGGAATTGGAAAAACAATGTTGTGCTACTGCCAGCTACTACAAAAATGATTTTGATGGGAAGGCACTGCATGAAGAAATTTTGGATTGTGCAATGCTGTTAAAAAATCGAAATGAGAGTGATGTAATTGAGCCTATACATCCATTAGAATTGCTGAATTTCATTATCTCATATGGAGAGGAAGTGTACCCTAATCTCCAGACTGCTTTGCAAATTCTGCTCACAATTTCAGTATCAATTGCTAGTTGTGAAAGATCCTTGAGCAAACTGAAATTGATTATGTCTTATTTGAGATCATCTATGGGACAAGAATGCTTGAGTGACTTGGCATTGTTGAGTATTGAGGGGGAAACATTCAAGAAAATCAATGCTGACAAAGTACAAAGTTATTGATACCTTTGCAATCGCGAAAACTCTAAGGGTTCATTTATAGGATATGATCTCCTGAGACAATATTTAATAATGGAAAATATTGTACTCATATCGGTTCAATACAAGGCTGTTCAATAAATCTAGAAATTTCGATATTTCCAAGATGAATAATTTGTGTGTGTGTGTGCGTGCGTGAGCTCGAGTTCGTAATCTGGTAAGGGAAGGAGGGATGCAATTCTCCACCTTTGCCCCCTCCCCCCCCCTGCCAAAAACTCACGGTACGCCGCTGTAGAAAGATTTCTTTTTGCCATTACAGGTATCAGCTATTCCATGTTGAAGAGCACTCAGAAGAACATAACTAATGCTGTTACTTGTAATGGAAGCACAATCTTATGCTATACATATTTCTGAATATATTACACTGTTATATATCATTAATTTTGGTTTTCTTTGAACAAGATCAATAACATGAGTTATCTAAAAGTTCAATTGCTGTAAGCCGATTATTAAATTTTGAAAGTTTCAAAAATCTGTCAGAAAAACTTGAAAAAGTATATATATTATATATATATATATATGTGTGTGTGTGTGTGTACATATATAATGAAGTTTGTTTGTCAATCCTGTATTTGTTGCATTTTCACATCTATAAATAAGATATTCAAAAACTAAATTATGTTGGTCATGATACAGCTTTCAAAATATTTCTATTTGCTAGGGAAAAGCATTAAATAATACAGGAGAGGCACACATTTTCAAAGTCACGCATAACTGAAAAAAAAACCCAGCATGAAAGCAATCTTTTTCGAAGTTCTTCTTCATAAATAGTAGTTTGAAATAAGCTTTAAACTATCAAATATTACTGAAAATAGTTCTTTGATTCATTTTACTGCCAGAATGAATATATTGCTTTGATGTGTGCACTTTCATCTGAAAATCCATTTAATTTGTTCATTCTTATACTACTTATAATTTTCCAGTACAAAAAGGAAAAATCGGTTATAAACAAAAGCAGAAAAAACACATAAATTGAAGAAAATTACAAGTACAACTATAATTTTACCCATAATTACTAACCGAACAGAGTTTAAACAATATTCAAATGAGTCCACATGTTTCACAGAGTATTTGCGAGAGATTATATTATTGTGTTTACAAAAAGCATGGCATTTATTAAAAATATTATAACGATTTATCTCATTTAAATAGACGGTACTGAAATTGTAAACAAAACGCATGGGAGCAGCCATATTGTTTACACTCTGAGCTATTGCCATCTTAGTTTCTCCAACTTCTATTCTATTTCGCTCCAAGGAGCTAAAAACACAGAGGATATGGCGTTTTGCCTTGTCTCTCACACTTTTTGGATAGAAAGTATGAAGAAGAGAATTTCTTCCAGACGTTTCTTGTTGACATTGAATACAGATTGTTTACCCTAAGAGTCACGTTTTGTCTTTGTTTATAGCAATTTATTTGATTATATTTAATTATATTTTTTTTAGAATATGGATACCGTTATACCGATCCTTTTAAAAACCTCTACAAGTAGAATACTACAAAATATACAAAGTAGAATACTACAAGTAGAAATCTACAAAATAGATCGAAGAAGCGCGTTGAAATCTCAAAGGAACAGACGATTGAGAGAAAAACAAGCGTAAGTAGTGCGATGTTTTTTGTCTTTGAATACGCTTTATTTTCTTGTGAAACATAAACAAACCATCGCAGATTTAATTTATGTTGCTGTTAGAATATACAAAGTATTAATTTTCCAGCATTTGTGCAGCGCAACTATTTGATTTATTAGTACTGCTAAAAAAATGTTGCCCGAGTGTAAAGATGTTTTTTTTTTCATGTAAAAATAAATGTTTTTACGTCTACAGCACTTTCCAAAAAGCGTACGATTGGGTATGCAGATTCAACATGCAAATTGCATTCAAAACATGCAAAAGTTTTATAACTTAAACTTGATGTATTAATAAAAGTAAATTATTAAGGTAAATATTGCCAAAATATTTAAGATATATATACATTATATGCCCTAATTTTTTTAATCTGTTTAATTAAATTGTTGTTTTCTTTATTTTCTTATTTATATTCATTGAATTGAGTTGTACTGCATAAAATAGTTATAATCAATACACTTCAAATTGCATTGTATTTGCAATTAATAAATACAAATGTCTTTTTTAATTGTGATTAAATTATTTTTTTAATTAGCAACAATTTATCAACACTCCATGAAAATATCTTGAGAACAATTCAATATTAACCAAAAATTACATATAAAAAAAAAGCATATCACCACTTTCTAAGAAACTCGGAATTTTTTTAATGCAATTCAGTAGACACTATGATATATATATATATATACCAGAGTGCAAAATAAGGAAATATTTTTTAGTAGCAAATTGCTAATCAAAATTTCATTTGTATAGCAGTTTCTACATTTTGATTAGCAGTTCACAACTCTGCAAGCACAGAGGCATAAAGCTTAAAATTGTAATTCGTTTTATATCTTGCCAAAGATTTTTATTATAGGACTTTTCATGTGTTTTATAATATTTGTTTTCCAAGACATCATAAAAAAATTCATTTTCCATGAAGCATTCAAGTACTTTTGGGGACAATTTGATATTCTTTTTCCCCCATAACATTTTAATTATTCAAGATTTTTTTCAGCTTTATTTTTTGCCATAATTATAGATTATTTCTTAATATAGTACCTGTTACTCTCTTAAGTTTTAAAACTTTCTCATCTTGATTTTTTATCTTTTACTTTTCCAAGCTGATGAAGTATTTACAATTATATATTCCTCTTTTATTTTTTAGAAGGCTGGCCAGTAATTTTTCTTTGATTTAGGGGGTATACAATCACCAGTTTTTCAAGTTTAATCGCCATTTGGGAGTTGGGATGGTGAATGGGAGTTTTGAAGGGACGCTTGTAGTAAGAAGAGATATACATTTGAGGAGAGATTGTTTTTTTCACTGTCATGATTTTACATTGCAAAATGTGATGCATATTTATTTTTATATCACAAAACACAAATTTTCAATCGCGATCCAATACTGTATATTTTGCACCGTGATATATAGGTACTGCTCAAAATTTAATCATTTGCTGAAAAATATTGTCTAGAGCCAGTGTATGGGTACTAATTAGGCACTCTTGTACAAAGTGCAATTTGACCCCGCTAATACTATAGAAAGGGTTAGTTTAAAAATGCCCCCCATCTCCTCCATGTACCCACCTTAAATATTTTTCAGTTTTATTATACTTTAATTTACATATTTAAAAATACTTTTAAAATGAACTTCAAATTCACTTTACAGTATTTTTAAATATATATAAAATTATATTGAAAATTTTAAATGATAATATTAAATATATATAAATAATATTAAAAATTTTAAATATTTACTTTCCATTACTAGATAATAATCATTGTGTGGCAGTTCCAACTTAATACAGTAGAAGCCTAATATAGCATGGTTGTTGGGGGACATACTTCACTCTCCTATTGTAGATCTTATCCGTGTTATATTTTACTGCACTGTAATGATGATTTTTGTTAATATTTTGAGAGGTATGCTCTTCAGCATAATATATTGGACCACACTCTATCAGCCTTTCCTATAAAATTTGTAAATGCTCACTACGCACACCAAAATATGCATTGAATGAACAGGGGGTCAACCTTTGTCAACAGGGGGTTATTAGGGTTGAGACTTACAATTTTGGTTTGGGGGAATTTTTCCGGCAATTTGGGAAAGTCATTTTCATTTGGCTGGTAGGCAGCAGTGTAGGATTTAGAGCTAGATACAGTTTTACTAGTAAAAGTTCATGGTGAGATTCTTGGTTTGGGGAATTTGGCATTTTAACAATTTCATAGATCTTTAAGTTGTCAGAGGTTTTGGGTATCTGCACATAAAATAGCTGCATGAGCACCCTATTTGTTTTCGGACCTTTAAACAACTGTGTTATACTATTAATTTCAAATCCGAATCCTTCCAATTTTCTTAAATCAAAGCGGGCTGGTGGGCACTATAAGCCTTCTAATTACCACTTTGAGTGGCTTTTCTCTTCATTTAATAGAAATGTCCTAAATGAGATTTTATCATCTATGAGCCTTTTTTGTACTGCCATACACTCTTCATGGGTTTTAACATCCAATTTAAATAAATTACCTCGCAAACTACTTGTTATTGAGAGGGCAATTAACCTGATTTGATTCAGATAATCATACCAATTAGTGCTGGGTACAATAAAGAGGGGTGGAGGGACATAACTGGGGGTTCCTTCGTCAACAGGGGGTTATTAGGGTTGAGACTTACAATTTTGGTTTGGGGGAATTTTTCCGGCAATTTGGGAAAGTCATTTTCATTTGGCTGGTAGGCAGCAGTGTAGGATTTAGAGCTAGATACGGTTTTACTAGTAAAAGTTCATGGTGAGATTCTTGGTTTGGGGAATTTGGCACATCCACTATAACTCGCGGTGTGATCACCACCGCAGTTGACACAAAGACATTTTGTCTCGGCTTTTTTCGGACATTTGTGGGATCTATGATCTCCACATTTAATGCATTTCAGCGGTAAATAACAACTATTTGCCACATGATGCAATTTCTGACAATAAAAGAACTGAGTAGCAGCGCCCTCGGTACCATTCAATTTTCATGTTTAGACTGAGCATTTTAACAATTTCATAGATCTTTAAGTTGTTAGAGGTTTTGGGTATCTGCACATAAAATAGCTGCATGAGCACCCTATTTGTTTTCGGACCTTTAAACAACTGTGTTATACTATTAATTTCAAATCCGAATCCTTCCAATTTTCTTAAATCAAAGCGGGCTGGTGGGCACTATAAGCCTTCTAATTACCACTTTGAGTGGCTTCTCTTCATTTAATAGAAATGTCCTAAATGAGATTTTATCATCTATGAGCCTTTTTTGTACTGCCATACACTCTTCATGGGTTTTAACATCCAGTTTAAATAAATTACCTCGCAAACTACTTGTTATTGAGAGAGCAATTAACCTGATTTGATTCAGATAATCATACCAATTAGTGCTGGGTACAATAAAGAGGGGGGGGGGGGACATTATGTTTTAGGAATTTTGCCAGCATTAGCTGCATCTGGTGCAGGAACCTCAGGGTTGAGCACAGGCTGGACCGTGGAAATAGGGGGAGGAGTAGATTTGACTAACTTAGCAGTATGCCTTCTCGGCACTTTTATGAATCCTTCCTCATCAGGATCAGTAAGGGGATGTTTGTTTAACAGCACTGGTGTGTGCTTCAGTACTGGCTGGCAGGGTCGATGAGGCAGTATCAAGAGGCATCATAGGGCTCTGAGAAACAACAGAAATTTTATTTTTATTATTAAAGTTACACCCAAAATTTAAACGGATTTGAAATTTTCAGGAAATTCATATCCAACATGATAAAAATATATTTGACCTTATTATTGGTAGATTTGGACAAGTTTTATAAGCAAAAAAAATTTTTTTTTTAGAGCCAAATCCGAAATTATTTATTCTCTTATCCAGTTTTGCATGCTGTCATTTAGTGTGTAATTTTATATTCTATGTTTAGTTATCCAACATGTTTATTTACAACATTTTCAGCAATCCAGTCTGCGAAACAAGGTTTTTTAAGTGATTTATCACCTGAACTAAAAGCCTCATCAATAAAAGGGTCCAGATTTATTTAAATACACTCTGAAAGTAACAATGATTTCGTGTTAAGTACTAGTGAAGTATTACAAGCAAAATATTTGCCAGTTAATATCACAGGGAAATAAATGTATCATATGAAACCTGGTTCAAGGAAAAATGTCTTCCGAATGTCAAACAAAACAGTGTGATCATTGTTGACAGTGCTCCTTATCATAATGTACATTCTGAAAACATTCCAAAGACATCTGCAAGTACGCGGATATACAAACATAAAATATACCACAAAAGAAATACTAAATTTGGACATTTTAGCTGCTCTGGCTCTAGAGTTTTCCCCAAAAAAACTAGTACATACATATGGCGCACACAGGATGAGCTAGTTCAACAACATTCAAAATCAAAAGAACTAAATTGTATTGTATTGCAAAAGATAATAATATACCAAAATAAATTAATATGGTTAACATGAATTTTATGAATCCTTGAATTCACATTACAAGCCGATAAATTTATGTTAATTTCATATGTATATACATGAGTTTATAATCTTTATAATCGTATTCTATTTGATATGTATATAATCAATCATACTTTAAAAATTCTGTGCGAGGGAACAATTTCTTTTACAATATTCCTTGTCACCGAAATTCACATCAGGTGTGTAATCTGGCAACCCAATCACCAGCAACTGAATATAAGTCATTTGTAGTTGTTACAGTGCTACAGGTTAAATGTTCGCTGAGTATAGATATATAAGCATGTTCTTGATTGTCAACTAATATGTTTTAAACTTTAATTTTCCCCAGATTCAATGTATTATACAAGGTTTTAAGTTACACTTTGTGTGTTCCCTCGCAATTAAATTTACTTAGAAGCAATATGTGATTGACTTGTAAACAACCTCTTATTTTTACTTGTTGTTTCTATACCTACAATTTTGATCACTTTATGTGGAAAATAATATATATCAGGAACTAAATTGATATGTATTGTTTTAGAACAGTGTTTATTAAACTTTAGTTACAGAACACTTTTTGAAATTTATTTTGATAACAAAACCCCAAAATGAGAAAATCTCTATTATGGTACAAATTATTCATTTAAGAAAATTTTGATAAAAAATAAAGTGATTTGTTAATTTTTAAGAAAATTTACATGAAACTACCATGTTGCGAAACCCTTGAAATACTGTTGCAGAACCTATCCCAAGGGTTTCACAGAACACACTTTAAAAAACACTGAAAGCGTATTAAGATAAATATTTTCTGTAATCAATTTTCGAAGTTATCACAAATATGTTTTAAAATTCACTTTTCTTCGTAGGTTCATACAGATATCAGCATCAACACCTGTAGCATCAACACCTATTGGGCTTAATGAGGATGAATTAGATGTTGAAGCTTTGAATGTTTCTTCTGTTTATAATGAATCTTCATTGAATGCCACAATCAATTCAGAATGTCAATTAAGTCCTTCCCTTCCACCATTAGTTGTGGAACATGAAAGTTCTATTTCAGCAGCAATATTTCTTTCTGCAAGAGTCATATGTGACATAGAATATGTAATTTCTCAAACACGAAAATTAGAAGCTCATACTTATATGTGTAATTTTAACGGTAAGCTTGTGTTCAGCAGAATTTGGAGTCATGGTCTTATGCATAATTATCATTTTGTATGTAACAAGACTTCATGTGGCTATAGTGAGAATTTGGTAACAGACAGAGTGAATGGTTCCCTAAACCAGCTTGCAGTATTAAGAGCCATGTCTACTGGGAGTGGTATCTCTCTGGAAGAGCAAAAGCTCAGTATGATTGATATTAAATACATGAGCCAAAATATGTATGCAAATTGTGAGAAAACATCAGGTGCTGTTATAGAAACATTTGCAGAAGAAACAATGGTAGCTGCAATTGTTAAAGAAAAAGAGCTTGTTGAAGAAAGGGGCAACATTGATAAAGATGGTTGTTATAATGTATGTGCTATTGATGGAGGTTGATGCAAACGCTCATATGCTCATGGCTATAATACGTCAAGTGGTGTTGCTGTTATCATAGGGGCTGCAACACAAAAAATTTTATTTATCAGTGTTCGCAATAAAGTCTGCTTGATCTGTCAAGCTATTAATGATGAAAGAATTCCCTCAAAAGAGCATTTATGTACAAAAATTTGGACATGTCCTTCAATTCAGAGAAGAGTTTGAAGCAGTAACTCGGGGCATTATGTAAAAGATGGCACTATGAAAGACGCAGACGAATTCCCTCCTCTCTATTTAAATATGTTGCTGAGCACAGAGCTACAACACTTAGTTCCAGCCTAGTAAAAAGGATTATTTATAGAGATTCTGTGTCCACAAAAGCAGTAGAGTATGGTCTTTCAAATGAAGCAGTGGCAATAAAGGAGTATGAAAAAATTAATTCTGTGGAAGTTAATCGTTGTGGATTGTTTATTGATCCAAAACATCCATTTTTATGCACTAACCCAGATGCTTAATTGGGATAGATGGCATATTAGAAGTGAAATGCCCATTTTCTGCTATAAATGCCAAAAGTTTTGTGCAGGTTATTGAGGAAAATCACAATATAGGTCTGAAGTTAAAAGATGAAAAATTATATCTCCCTCCTATTCACAAATATTACTATCAAATTCAAGGTCAGCTTGCGATACCAACAGGAAGTGGTGTGACCCATTTGTGTGGAGTCCTAATGACTCAATAACATTGCGAATTGAGCCTGATTCAGATTTCTGGAACAGAATTGTTCCAAAGTTGCAGAAATTTTACATGGAATGCTATGTTCTGGAAATTGTTGATCCAAGAATGCCAAGAAAGCAGCAACTGAGAGAACCAGAATATATATTGGAAGCAATAAAGAGGAGGGAAGATTTAAGAGCAAATAAAAAATAAATAAAATCAAAGGACAATTTTTCTGCTGTAAATTCAATAGACATACCTGTCGTGGAAACTGCAAACCATAATGACGTAATTTCAGCTTGCACAGAAAATGTGAAACCATTAAACAGCTCAGAAGAAATTAAAAACAAACAAGTTAAACTCTCACGTCCATCAATTTTTTTTTTCTTCATGATCTGAAAGAGTACCAAAGCCAGAAATTATTCTTGATATGTAAATATGGAAAAGGGTACTTTTTGTCTATCCATTTGTGCCAGGTGGCATATAAGGCATAGGAATAATGATCCGCTGAAAAAGACTGATACTCAGACTTAACAGGGCGACAGTCAAATTTAATTACAATGTGGCAACAGTTGGTCTGTAGCAATTCAAACATGGACCTACTACCGCTTCACAGTCTTACCCGTGGTCCAGCCTCACTGGCTGTTGGAGCTTGCACATAGCAAACACTATTTATGCAACAGGTGTTCTATGACTCATAGAGCACAGGCTTACGTCCTCGCAGCAGACGTAACATAAAAATCACTCTATGAGCCACTGAATGAATACCTGTTGCACAAATAGCTGTTGCTATGTGCAACCTTCAATAACCAGCGGGGCTGGATTCTGTGATGTTTTTTAGCGGATGAGCATAGCGAGGTAAGCCCGTAAAGCTGGCGTAGATCCATGTTCGAATTGCTACATCACTCTATGAGCCACGGAACACCTGTTGCACAAACAGCTGTTGCTACATACAACCTCTGACAGCCAGCTGGGCCAGATTCTGTGATGTTTTTAGCGGGCAAAGTAAGCCCACGAAGCCGGCATAGAACCATGTTTAATTTACTACGGATCAATTATTGCACAAATGGTTGTTTTCACATAGCGATCTTCGACAGAGAACGACTGGCCGAAAAGTACCTAAATTTCTTCTAAGTATCAATCTTTATAAATTTCTTCCAAGTTTCGTCTTTACCAAATTTCTAAGTATCGTTTTTTATTAAATTTTCCAAAGTTCTTCCGAAAACATTTTCTGTTTTAGTGTATGCAGAATTTCAAAACGTAATAGAAATTTCTAAATCCAGGAGTATAATTTGTGATTTTTCTATTTAAAACAATATAGAATTATGGATGAGAACCAAATCAAAAGAATGCTATGCAAAGATAAATATACTAAGTACTATTTCATGGGGGTGCTTCTTTCTGATCATCTCCCAACTGATATAAATAATTTCCCATCTACTTTTGTTATGAATACAGATCTTCACCACAAACCTGGAAACCACTGGATAGCTGTGTATATAAATTCTTCAATAAAAGTTGAATTCCTTGATTTTTTTTTTTTTTTTTAACTCTCCCCAGGCTTTTGGAGAAACATTTGCTAAATATTTTATAAAATTTAACCATATTGTTTATAATGATATACCACTGCAGTCAAACAATACTGCAGTGTGCGGTCAATATTGTATATACTACTTATACTATCGATGTCGTCAACGAAATTTGTCTATACTTTTATCTACATTTTTACCTAAATCTTGGTTGAACTTGGAGGTGATAAACGTTTAACAAATTTATTCACCAGAGGAAACCATCATTATAACTTATCTATTATTTTTGTTGTTCAGAATTTATTCCATAAAGGTATAGAATTTAGGGAAATTACTCTTAATGCTCATTACATGTTTTTATTTAAATCCCGTAGAGATATCAGCCATATTGCCCATTTAGGCAGGCAATTGTACCTTTTTTTTTCAAGAAGTGCAACCAAAAAACCATACTCTTATTTAATGGTTACGACCTGAAACAGAAGAGTGCATGGATTTACGCACAAAAGTTTTTCCTGGAGAAGACATGTGCGTTTATCAGCTTAAATAAATGTGTTCTACACACAAAAAATAGCAGTATTCGTTATGTCCAAAGGCTGAGACTTTTAACAGTATGCCCCCCTAAATCAAGAAAGGAATTTTTGAAAAAGTTGCCGAAAACAACTATTAAATGCATATCTGAATGCTGTTTAAGCACTTTAAAAGGAAATGTACAACTCAGTTATTTTCAGAAGAAGAAATTTACAGCTCACAAACAGGTCACAAGTTTTAGCAGATAAACATTTACTTTTATATAAAAAAAAGAAAGTTATAGTTCAGAAAGGTGGATTTTTGAATGTCTTAATACCAGCAGCTCTTGCCGTTTTGACAAGTTTGTTAAGTAAATAATGCAATTTGCGAGGAAAATGATTTTGATACCAGAAGAAAGGTTATCCAAGCATATGCTTGGTGAAGAACAGCTCTCTGATTTAGATACAGAAATTAGATTAGAAACGAATTTTAACAAGTCAAATGCAGGATGATGATACTTGCCTGAGAAAGAAATGTGCCTGTGCTGACTTGCCTGAGAAAGAAATGTGCCTGTGCTGACTTGCCTGAGAAAGAAATGTGCCTGTGCTGACTTGCCTGAGAATGAAATTTTTGCTGACTTGCCTGTAAAAGATTTCAATTTAGATACTATTATTTTAAACTCTGTTCCTAAAAATGTTAAAAACGCTGCTAATAATATTCTTCAGTTTTTAAGACATAATTCTGATGTGTCATGGACGTCCAAAGGTCAATTCATACATAAAGGAGATACTAATATAGTAGATCTTGTAGATAATTTAGTCAGAAGGACAAAATGTTCAAAACCTGTTATAGGTCATGAGAAGTTTATAAATGTTTTAAAGGAATTTTACATGCCCAAATCTTGCATTAAAAATGAAAAGGTATATGCAGTGCAGTTTGGAAATGGAGTTTTGCCTAAAAAGAAACCTGTAAAAAGTAAATACCATTGGATATTTATGTAAAGAAAACGTTTTCACAGTAACTATCTTTATGTATTGCATTAAAACTGAATAAAAACTTTTTTCAGTTCTTTTTTCTTCATTTTATACATGTATACATGCATGGTACTCAATAAAGATACAAATTGGAAAAAATAAAATATATTTATTTTTCTACAAAAATTATTTGCAAAACTATATACAATGTCTTGTATCCACATAATAGCTACAAATCCATAATCCTTGGGTAACAAATTTATGTTTTAAAATAATTTATGATAGTGCTCTCTCTTCATAACTTTCTAAAAGAGAAAAAAAAGTGTTCAACTGAAAAACAAAGTTTGCACGATAAAGATTTTTCCCCTATACTAGTAACCAAATGGTATTGTTTTAAAATTTTGTAAAATGACTCTTTTGTCATAAACAAGTTTGTACTTTTTTTCTGTAACTTTGTTAACAATTTTTCGATGTTTACCATCAATAGTAATTTTGAAAATGTTGGTCACTGTTAAGGTAGAATCTAAGTCTAAAGCATTTACTAAATCTTTTACGGAACTAAAATTAGTAATTTTGACATTTTCGAAATTTAAATTAAAACTTCGAACTTTACAAGTTATTTCATTGTTTTCTGTAGTGAATGCATAGCTCTTAGGACCTCCTGTAGAGACAAAGAAAAAGAGAGGGCCATGAATATTATGTAAATAAAATCATAAAATGAAATATTTTTTTATTAACTAGAAAAGGTTTCATAAATATGTATAATAATCAAACATTTTATACAAATGAAGTAATGCTCTTCCCCTGTAGTTCGTCTGGGACCCGCTGCAGCAAAATCAGCCAATGTACTAGGACTTGTTTCAGCTTAATCAACAGCATCACTCTAATTAAAAGGGAGTAAAAAAACAAAACATGTACATAGTATCATATATTTAATAGTTAATTTTTTATTTAACTTGCTAAATAATTACCTCAATAGCACCACTTCCAGCCTGAGACGCAAGTCCTGAATTGCCATTATCATTGCTAAAAGCAATTGAAAAAAATCTGATGTGGGCAACACATGACTTTCCTTATATAATGCAATGAGTTTACTACATTTACAGTAAAAAAAAAAGGTTTTTCTAATAGTAAATACTTATATTCTTTCCAAGATATTGAATTTTCGACGATAAGTCGTCATTTTCATTGATTTAGCGCCATTTTTATCCACTTGCGAGATTTTCGTTAATTTGGAAACATTTAAAAAAAAGTCGCCAAGTTGGCGACATGCCGCCAAATTCGTCGCCAAAATCTCGCCAAGCATCATGGACGGAGAAATAAGATATTCTTATAGCAGATAAATGACTATTAGCGTTCAAATACAAAAGTATTACTCAAAGTATCTTTTCTCATGAATGGAACGAGCTAGATCCACGAAAATGATGTCACCCAATTTATTGCATGATATTACATACGAAAAGTGAATATGTTTCTCAACAATTAATATTTTTTTTTTATTTTATATGACTTTTTGATAATTTTTTTTGAAAAATGTGCAATATCTCGAGAACGGTTCATGTTAGCATTCTAAAATTTATGTCAATCGCTTCCTAATGAAAAATCATATAAGAAATGTCTATTTGCGTAACTTTATTAGCGGTTTTAATTTTTTGACGATTTTTTCAAAATTTCACTCGAAAATTCAGGGGGGTTCTGAACATTCTATTGCGTATAAAAACAATAGGCTTCCAGTGTTTACGGATTGTGATTTTTGTATCAAATTTCGTTCGAATCGGTCCATTCGTTCGTCTGTTATCGTCTCCACAGACTCACTGACACACAGACATCATTTCAAAAATATTTGATTCGTGATCAGGGATGCTTGAAACGTGCTCTCCCGTCGAAAACTCGAATTCGAATTTTCGACCCCGTCACAATACTTTCCTTATACATTATGTATATAAATAAAGTAAAAAAAAGATACATATAATATAATTATGCAGCAATTATGTATATATATATATTGTACTTCATCAATTAAATTCAGATAACTTTTGATTAAACTGCTTTTAAAATACCAACGAATAAAAAGCTGTGAAATTAAGAAGAATATAACAATAAAAGAAGGGAGTAATTGGTTTCGAAAGTTTTATGAGTTAAGTTCAATTAAATTTAAATAAAATTCGATCAAGCTACTTTAAAAATACCAGTGAATAAAAGCCTGCATAGTTAAGAGAAATAAATACAATTAATGAATTAAAACAGCCAGTTTCGGAAGCTATATGAGCTAACTTCAACCAAATTCACACAATGTTCGATCCAGCAACTGAAAGATATTAAATGTTTTCTGCTCTTTCTTTTTTTCCCCCCAAAGGCCAACAAGTCAGCCACGCTTATGTACTTGCGTCAGAGGATCAAACGAGAAACAGCATGGAAATATGAATCTATAATTACGTCTGTCCTCAATGTGTAATGTGGTGTCTTCAAAATAACGTTAATTAAGATCCACCTCTGTCTTCCATGTGTCGATTTGTATAATATGAAAAGGTGATGATCAAGAAAGAATCCTAAAAACCACTGAACCACAAAGAATCTCCCAATCAGTTATTTATCATCCATTATTGAGTAGAGTAAATATTTGGAGAACATAAATTCACGATAGAAAATGAATCATTTTTCTTTTCATGTCGACTATGTAAACTTATAAATTAATATAACTGTAAGAATCTCGCTTTAATGTATGCCAAAGAAAACTTATTTCTGAAAAGAAAACTAACAAAAAAACTTGCATTTAATATATAATGTGAAATATAATAGACGGAATGAGATATATAGAATGATTGTTAGAAGTAATTGTTCATGATTCCTTGAAAATGTGATAAAACTTAAAAAAATATTTCAGTAACAGCGATTTCAAAACGTGCGTTATATGATATAAGATAATTTTAAATATGAATCGCATCAATAAAAAACACCTTTGTAATTACCTATTCATTATACAAAGCGTATAAATATGTAACCTTTCTTTTAGAATAAATGAGATGAATAAGCACCCATGCAATAACACACATAAACACAGACACTCCCAACATACATACTTATCTAAATAAAAATATCGGCAACCTCAGAAATACTATTAAAATGTTGTTTATACTAAAAAAATATTTCGATCAAACAGTTCTCTTAATTAAAAAAATCTGATGTGGGCAACACATGACTTTCCTTATATAATGCAATGAATTTACTACTTTTACAGTAAAAAAATAGGTTTTTCTTATAGTAGATACTTATATTCTTTCCAAGATATTGAATTTTCGTCAATCAGATGTCATTTTCATTGATTTAGCGTCATTTTTATCCATTTGGTGAGATTTTCGTTAATTTGGCAACATTTTAAAAAGTCGCCAAGTTGGCGAGATTCCACCAAATTGGTCGCCAAAATCTGGTCAAGCGTTATGGACGGAGAAATAAGTTATTCTTATAGCATATAAATCATTATTGGCGTTCAAATGCAAAAGTATTACTCAAAGTACCTTTTCTCATGAATGGAACGAGCTAGATCCACGAGAATGATGTCACCCAATATATCGCATAATATTACATATGAAAAGTGAACATGTTTTTCAACAGTTAATAGATTTTATTTAATTTATGGGATTTTTTTGATAAATTTATTTTTAAAATGTGCAATATCTTGAGAACGGTTCATGCTAGCGAGCTAAAGTTTATGCCAATCGTTTTCTAAGGGAAAATTACATAAGAAATGTTTATGCGTAACTTTGTTAAAGGTATTGATTTTTGATGATAATTTCAAAATTTCGCTCGAAAATTTAGGGGAGTTCTGAACATCCGAATACGCATAAAAACAATAGGCCTCCAGTATTCACGGATTGTGATTTTTGTACCAAATTTCATTCGAATCGTTCCATTCGTTCGAGAAATATCGTCTCCACAGACTCACTGACACACACCTACTTTCACATATACACACAGACATCACCTCAAAAATGTTTGATTCGTGATCCGGGATGCTTGAAACGTGTTCTCCCGTCGAAATCTCGAATTTAAATTTTCGACCTCGACACAATGCTTTCCTTATACATTATGTATAGAAGAAAAGTAATAAAATAATTCACTAGTAAAAAAGATAAAACAATAATTTAACGGTAATAACTGGATTCAGCGACAAGTGAGGTTATTTACGTAAGAATAAAAGAGATAGACAGAGAAATCACTCCAGAAGAAGCAGAGAAATGTCTTTCAATAAAAAACTATTTATGTGACTAATGGAAGTGCGAAAACTGAAAGCAGTAAACATTAAATAAAAATAAAAAACTAAGGAGATTTGAAGCGAACAACGGAAGAATCCCAAAAATCTCGTTCTAAATAGAGTAAACATAGCCGCCAAAATACAAGACAGCAAAATTTGTAAATTTAACAAAGAATGAAGGACACAACCGGCAAGGAAGAAATAAAGCAGTTACAAATAATAGAAAACAACCAGTTTCATTATTATGAGTAACTGTTTTATGAATAGAATTATCACGGTCAGAATTATGTACATATAAGTATCAATAGGTTATGAAAACAAATTTGTTACCTTCATCCGGAAGGGTAAAATTATGTATCCACGGGTGAGCGTCAGTAAATCTTCTGCCCTATCCGCGCTTTGTTAACTTTCGCAGAATACTTTTTTCGCCGAAATTCTGCTTAAACAGTTGCGAAATATTTTCTGAAAAATAAAATGCAATGCTTAAATTATATTAAAACTAAATTTAATATTCAAGAAGATATAGAATATATTTTTTATTTTAATTCAAAATTGTTTTGGTGCTGCCATCTGTTGTCATAATTTAATTCATACCGATAATTTTCATTTTTTAATGAAAATTTTTAAATGTCTATTTCTTCCAATACGCTATTAAATACAACAGATCCTATATAATAATGCCATAATCACGGAAAGGTAATTGAACTCGGACTTAAAGACAAAGGAACTTGAAAACAAAGCTGCAGTTCTCAGTGATGTACATTCAGATCCCCCTTATCAAATGTATAGAAAGAGAAATTACCTTTCCGTGATTGTGGCATTATTATATATGATCTGTTGTTGTATATAATACTGTATTAGAAAGAATATATATTTAAAAATGTTCATTAAAAAATAAAAATAATCCGTATGAATTAAATGACGACAACAGATGGCAGCACCAAATATATTTTGGATTAAAATAAAAAATGTATTTTATATCTTATTGAGTATTGAATTTAGTTTTAAATTTAGTTTTTAGTTATCTAAACATTGTATTTTACCTTTCAGAAAATATTTCGCAACTGTTTGAGCAGAATTTCGGCGAAAAACGTGTTCTGCGAAAGTTGACAAAGCGCGGATAGGGCAGAAGATAGGAGGGCCTGCGCTAATGGACCAGACCATAGCAGACTTCAATATGAATATGTTATCATAGAACAATATGAAAATCAATCGAACAGCTGCTGCCAAATAGTAAACAAATCCTAACCAACCAAGTTCAGCCGCACAAAGATTTCTTCTTTTCCACACCATTTGCACCCCCATCGCCTCATATAGCGTGGAAAAAGAGGAGAATCCCTTGCTCTCGAGAACTCCATGCCCTGACGGATTAGTGTGAATCGATGTTCTGCGCTGCTCCTCTGACGGATAGCCATAGTTACTAATAGTTATATTACTCATTATATTAGCCATAGTTACTCATAGTTATATTACTCTTTATTATATTACTCATAGTCTATAGTTACTCATTTGTAACAGATATGCTTGAGATGGTTTTTTTTTGTACATACAGTAGTTTATGCATAATTTAGTTATCACTGAGAACTCCATGCCCTGACGGATTAGTGTAATTTAGTTATCACTGAGAACTCCATGCCCTGACGGATTAGTGTGAATCGATGTTCTGCGCTGCTCCTCTGACGGATAGCCATAGTTACTAATAGTTATATTACTCATTATATTAGCCATAGTTACTCATAGTTATATTACTCTTTATTATATTACTCATAGTCTATAGTTACTCATTTGTAACAGATATGCTTGAGATGGTTTTTTTTGTACATACAGTAGTTTATGCATAATTTTCGATTAAAATCTTCCAATTTATATATATATATATATATATATATATATATATATATATATATATATATATATATATATATGTAGTCGGATATATAGAAATTAAACTCAAATCTTTCACATAAAATTATGGGGGTACATAAACACAAATAAAACAAGAAAGATCAATCATGCTTAAAGCATTGATTATGAAACACTTTCCAACTTCAATGCAATTTTATTTAAACATCTCTAAAATGCAATACATTCCTCGGTAATATTTTAAAACTTATCACAATACTATATTAATTTATTATATTTGAAAACTTAAACCTTCATCGAAAAAAATGAACTTCATTCAAATAACGGCATTGAAATATAAATTGCCTAGTTTAAACATCTCGAAAATGCAATACATTCCTCGGTAATACTTTTAAAATTATCATAATACTACGATAATTTATTATACTTGAAAACATCATCGAAAACAACTGAAATTCATTTAAATGACATCATAGAAAAAATAACACGCCTGGCTCTCTCTATAAAAACAGCATTTTATTCATAACATTTTCCCATTCATTCCATTCACAACAATACGATAATAATTTATTTTATTTAAAAATTAAGACCATGGAGCTACAAGTAATTAAACTCTATACTTAAAACTTCATCGAAAAAAATCGTCCTTCTCTCTGTAAAATCAATGAATATTTCATTCATATCAGCTATGCAAACTCCATGAGCTAAATAATTTTGCGTTAAAGAAATACAGCAATTCTTATACAACTCATTCTACATATTTTGCTGTTTACATTTTACATAAGTGAAAAATAGGCTTCGTTGTAGAAATAATTAAATTTGGATGATGATTTAAACTCAAATATATTGTAATTGCGTTGTTTCAGTATGTAGATGCACAGAATTTAAGCAAAAATAAAGCGGTTTTAGAGCGGATACAACACGCAATATAAATCAAAAAGAACTTTAGAAATCACGATTTTGGGACAAGATGGATGCCATATTTCATTTTGAAGTGGGTCACGTGATATGAGTCTGCAGGGAAAGACATGTGCTGCCCACATCAGAATTTTTAACAATATTGCAACAATGATTTATAGAAGTACGCCACCTTTGACAATAAGTCCAGCTATCAAATGAGAACTAAATTTAAGTTCGTGCAAATTCAATGTCATTTAAAATACTTATGGCTGTTATTTTGTGCAGATAAACTCAAATTTTTATTGAAGAAATAAAGAGAACGTGAATATGAGTCTGCAGGGAAAGACATGTGTTGCCCACGTCAGAATTTTTAACAATATTACAACAATGATTTATAGAAGTGAACGGGGTTTATTTGCAGGCCATTTCGAAAAAAATGTATGATCTATATTTAAAGATCCACCAAATTTTTGTAGAATAAAATGTTCAACAAATTTAAGTTCTGTACCAAATTTTAACTCTCTAGGACTTAGGAAAGTGCATTAAAAATGCCATCAAATAAGTATATCACGAAGAGTTACATAAAATTAAAAAAAAGTTTGAAAAATTGTTATCTACCAAATTTATTTTAAAATGTGAAGCCTCTCTCATATACAAAATGATTAAACTCTTGGAAAGATATGTATTATATAATATATCTGTTTTTTCTTTCTGGAGGGTATCCCAAAAGTCAGAATTTAATTGAATTTGTTTTTTTCCCTATATTAAATAATTTTTAATTAAAAAACTACTTAATATACTTTACTGAAATTTTTTTTATATATTTTATGGGATACTGTGAAAAAATTTCTTTCCTAAAAATTTCAAAGCAATTTGTGAATTTTAAATTTGCTTAAGAAATGTTTGAAAAATTAGGTCCCATAGGGTTCAATGTATTTCATTTTTTCAAACCGGGTTCAATAAAAAACTAATTGGGTGATATTATTTATTTATATTCCCATAGGTCCCACAGACCGTCTGAAAAACATACTAAAATTTCATTTTGATAAAGTCATTTTTGCGGCAGTTATCGTGCTAACGGACAGACAGACAGACAGACAGACAGAATGAACAAAGTCATAAACACTTTTCAACTATGTTGTAAAGTGTTAATTATCCGTTGTGAACAAGTAATAATTATTTTAAATCGGAAATTTTTATTGGTAAGAATAATTTTGCCATGCTAATTTTGTTACGAAAATTTTTTCATTGAAACATCTATTTCTCAAAATCTGATATAGACATATTTTGGTTGATAACAGAATTGGATTCAGTATCAAATGTTGAAAGATAATGAGGGTTCTCTAAGGATTTCCACTTCCGGTTTTTTCCATTTTAGGTTTAAAGACTTTCTATTTTAATTACGATATCTATTTTTCAAAACTGTCTATAGATAGAGTTTAACTAATAACTAATATAGATTCAACAATATAATAATGGGATATCGCCAGCTTGGCGACTTCTTAAATGGTGTCAGAATTACGTAAATGTCGCCAATTTGATCAAAATGACTCTAAATGGGAAGTTATGTTTTTCTAATTTTGAATTCCACCATATGACGGGCATATCTTCTAGTTTCATATAACAGTCAAAGATATAATAAAAAACAAGAATTTTTTTAAAGAAACCTTTATATGGTGACAAATAGTTTGCACACTTCATTTTTAACGAAACTATTAAGCATTTTAATTCTCTCTTGCATACATATTTCTTAGAGTTATACGAATTTTCAGGAAAACCGGTAGCGACATGACTAAAGCTGAAAATGAAAACTCTTAGTGAATCCCCCAACCCTCTCCAGAATTCAAAGCTGAATTCATATCAGTTATCATCTAAGCTTTAATAGCTGTTTCATGGAAATTTTCTGAACCGGAGGGGGGAAAAAAAGCAGAAGTGAACGAAAACAGCAGCAAAAATCTTTAATAAACCCCCAGCTATCCCCGAATTTGATGCTGAATTCATAACAGTCATCATCTCAGCTCAATTTATAGCCAATCTTAAGGAATAAAGTTTCAAGAATTTCTTTTTGAACCGGAAGTGGAAAAAGAACTGGATGTGGATATATCCTTAGTGAACCCCAGGCCCGCTCCGAAATTTGATGCTGAATTCATATCAGTCAGTATCTCTATCTATAATCAATTCTGAGAAATAGATGTTTTAAAGAAAAATTTTAAACCAGATGTAGAAAAGAAACCGGAAATACAAATTATACCGAATGTGGAAAAATAACTGGAAGTAGAAATCCTTAGTGAACCCCGAGCGGCTCCGAAATTTGATGCAGAATTCATATTAGTCAGTACCTCTATCTATAATCAATTCTGAGAAATAAAGAAAATTTTTGAACCAGATGTAGAAAAGAAGTCGGAAATACAAATTATACCGGAAGTGGACAAAGAACTGGAAGTAGAAATCCTTAGTGAATTCCGACCGGTTCCAAAATTTGATGCTGAATCCATATTAGTAGTCATTATCTCTCTATAACCGGTTCTGAAAAATAGATGTTTTAAGGTAAATTTTTGAATCAAATGTTGGAAAGAAACCGGAAATAAAATTTTTTAGTGAACCATCCTACATCCTTGATGCAGAATCCATATCACCAGTTATCACCTAAGCTCTATTTATAGCCAATTTTGAGATATATAGACGTTTATAGTAAAATGACAATGTTTGAACTAGGGTGACCGGGAACTCCCTTATTTGAGTTTTTTTTTTTTTTTTTTTTTTTTTTTTTTGGATCCTCCCGCTTCCCGTATTGACCTTCTATTTCTCCCGTATATTTCTTCTTTTAAAGCAAAAAAAGCAAAATTTGAATTATATATTATTCCCGCGAAATAAATTCCTGTATAAATGGTAGGATTAGGATTTATTTTCGCTCTGTTTATTGTCAGAGACGTGGGCGCGACTACGTGTAAATAATTTGCGTGAAAATAAAGAACGGACACATAAATGTGCCAAACCTTAATAAGATTTTAGGCTTTGTTTTAAGCATCCCCGGGTCAAATACCCATAGTGAAAGAATTTTTTCGCTGATGAGCAACAAATGGACTGATCAGAGCAGCTTACAAATGATTAAGTCAAAGCTAATGCTAACAATTAATTATTACTATAGTTGTAAAGAGTTTTTAAAATTTGCACAAGGAAATAACAAAATGCTTAGTTCTGCAGCATTAGTGGACAAATGCGCATAGGTTAGTACTAAGAAACATGCAAATTTGTTTCGTTTAAAATTCGTTTTAAAATTTGCTGTGGCTTTTATAACCGCAAGTCCCATTTATAACCGCACATTTTGGATTGCATAATTGACATTCCTAATACATCCCAAAATATATTTGCATTATGAGAGGCAGTATCTTACATCTTTTCTCATGTCTTTGCAATCACTAATTACCTACTATTTAATTATGCACCTGCTCCTAATTAAACTAAACAAACCAGTGAAAGAAGTGTACAAATTGGTTGCAATGTTTTTGAGTTATGGCTGGTTGTACAGGAAAAATTACTGGAAATACAGGAAAAATTGAACTATAGTAAACTAGCATATATAACCTGTGATTTAAAATATGTGCAAATTATTGTAGTATTCTAAATAATATTGGTTATATAAAAGAATTCCATTTAAATATTTAATTCCCTTAAAAAATAAATACAAGAATCTCTGTTCTATTCAAGCTGTACAAAACATGTATCCATGCAGGTAAATCTGAAGAATAAAACATCCCAATTCCGTTTGTAAACAAACTGACAAACGATAATAAGTTTGGCCAATATAGGCAAAAATAAAGACGCTAAAATGTTCGCAATACCATATACGTACCATATACAGATACTATATTTTTCCTGTTACAAGAATCAGTTAAACGCAATAGAAAATATGTGAGTTCGAAAAAATCTTTGACAAAATAAAATAAATGATTTAAGAAACTGAAAATATCAATAATTACCATAATCTTATATCCAAGGTCGTAACTGATATAATCCAATCAAACTATAACGGCGTTCATTTATTAAATTTGTTTTTATATCAATTTCTTAATTATATTATTTAAATCTGATTAAATTAAATGGAAATCGTTTGCCGTATAAACATATTTAACTGAATTTCTATGCTAAGCAATATAATATAATTTTCTACAAATGAAATTTCAGGAAAAATTGTCTGCATAATGTTGTTTTTGTGAAAGGTTTAATTTTGCAATTTTTAAATTAATATCTCAGCAACTTTCGATCCTGCTAGTAGTGAAGAATTATACTAAATTTGAAATAAATAAATAAATAAATAAGTAAAAATAAATAAAAACTGTGTATTTGTATATAGAATAGACAGACTTTCAATTTTAATCATATAGTTAAAAATATAATAAATTATTCTTCATCTTTCTTTCGATTGCATGAAATTGCTTCAAAGAACATTGTTTATCGATTCTTCAACTACTTAAATTCTATTTTTATACAAAGAAATAACAATGTGTAATCTATTATTACAATTTCAGCATCACTGAATCTACCCTATTGATGATTTTCTGCAGCAGCACGTCACTTCTATGTTGTCGTTTTAATTGTCTCAGTTGCAGTTAGCAAAACAATAAGTCTAATTTTGAAATCATTATTGCCAAAGAAAGTTACTCATGCATTATCCAAACCGTAATATAAAATTACAAGTCACAGAGTCGAATACACTTTTATGTCTTCCAAGAAGCATTGTCAATAAATTATCAAAAAATAGAAAGTATATTTTAAAAAAGAGTAATGATCCAAAACGCATTAATTGTAGAAACTTTGAAAGATTCTTCATTAATTCTTTGTTCGAAATGAAAGTGAAGCGCAATCAAATTCACTCTATTACCAGTTACAGTGAAAGCTTTCATGATGCCAAACAATGAAATGATTAGTTTCTAGAAGTGTATCGAAACCTTCAGACGATTTCGAACTATTTTAGGTACAAACAAAAGCAGCATTCTTTCAATAAAACAGGGGACAAAAAGTTCTGATCATTTTACGGATTGGAAAATTCTTTTCAGTTTCCAACGCCTTTTTGTTATCGTCTGCTAAGGAAGAATCATTTGAAATGCTACATGGAAGAATTCTTTTGTTTCAAGTGGAGCAGAAAACAAAGTGTTTCTTCATAAAGAAAAATCTCATGGAATGTAATCTGAAGTGCAACGGTTAGGAGTAAAACTTGTCTATTTTTGGTAGTAGTATACGTCTGATTATGAACTTCTCATGCCCTAAATCGTTTTTAAATTGGGTTCATTCGATGCTATTACTTAGAAAATGGAATAAGGGAATTTAACGCTAAAAGTCAAAATTGATATACTATAATAATACTACAAGGACAAGTGAATAGAGTTTTTTTAGATTATGTAATAAACGCTCAAATAAGTGCTCAATTAAGAAATATCATTATGTCATTTATAAAATATTTTCTTAATAATAAATAGTTGAGTTTTATTTATGAAAAGAACTGCCTAAGAAAATGGCCCAAGGTGGCTATATACACAAGGGGACGATAAGACATTGGCATTTTTCATATGTCTATCTGTGATATATTGCACGATATCTCTCAAACAAATTGAACTAGTCAAACTAAAATTGGTACGATTATTTCAATTGGTAAACATTCCAAATCTAACTTATTCGAACTATTTTTTTTAAAGCTGATATGTTCATTACGTCCCTTTCTTCACAGATAAACAAATTTCGATATGGTGAATAATTAATAACATAAATTATAACTTTATTATAATTCGGTATTGTTGAAAATCAATAGACTTACTGTCGTTACCGATTTAGATAATACTAAATTTTAGGCAAATCGTTTGACATTATTGATTTCACGCTTTCTTGAAACACCCAATAAAAGTGGATCGTGTTAATTTCCATATAATAGTATTCATTCATTTTTAGTTAAATTTATTGATTTTCTGAGAGGTCAAAAAAGAGGATGGCCCTCTATTTTTTGAACAATCTTTTCGGGGGGGGGGGGGGACATAAAATATATTTATATAAAAAATTATTAAATTGTCATTTTACACAACTTTTTAATTAAAGAGAAAGGCATCATTTGTAGAACGTTATCACGATCTGTTCCCGAGATATTGCACGGTTTTGATCTAAAATAAAAAGCAATTCATGAAAATTTGAATAGGATTGTTGTTATTAATGAGTAGATGCTACGTAGGTACCTTTAATCAGAAATTAATTGAAATAATTTTTAGGAATTTTCACGAGCCGATCTGGAGATATTTGAAAGTTTTTTCTCTTCCCCACCCCCACAAACACACTCCCTCCCCTCAAGGAGCACAACTCTCGATTTTTTTAATTTCTTTTTTTACAATTCAAGGATATCTGTAGAATACTTACGAAATTAAAGTTTCCTTATAAGGTCAAACTTTTGATTATTTAAAAATAATGTTCAGAAGACATCTAAAGTGTGCCAAATTTAACTTTTCCTTCTACTGTATACACGCTTTAAATAATCCTTTCAAGGACATATTATTGGCCTAGTTGCAGCGCCTTTGGGGTATAAGAGATACTCAACCAGTTGTTATTTTGTTGCTTTGATTTATATGTGAGTCTTCCATTACTTAATAATGCAATATGAATGAATGCAGTGACAGTTAAGAAGTGTTAACCGGAAATTAGGTCGTAACCGTATTCAAGGATACTGTTTGATGCACTGAGGTTTGACGACGATGGTTGAAACCTTGGTTATTTGTAGGCCAGATTTCCCTCATAAGAAGGAAAAATAGTTTTTACATTTTTGAATACTCTTAATCATCGAATTTCTTTTTTGAAGAAGATCAGCACTGAAGGTGAAATAAACAAAGGTGCAATGAAAAATCTTATATAGCTTAAGAAATGAAATTTCCATTCAAAGCCCGATTAAGACAACCTGGTGTAATTGTCACAGCATTATTTTGCCCTCCCCCTTACGCGATAAGCCAGGGTGTATACGAAGCCAACCCCCTCCGCTCACATTACACGCGGATATTGGCTGGCTTTCGAAGCGATCGCCAAATGTATCACGTGACGCGCGGACTTTCCTTCTCAAGGTTATTTCGGTGCAAGACATTTCTCCTCTTCTATAACGTGGAGGAGGGTGGACTTCGCATTTACGTTCAAGTCATAACTGAATATGTAATATGTTAAAGTTATAGCTCTAAGGCGATGGATTGATTTTTACTTTCATATATATAGGCGAAAATTTGAATTCCTGTTTTTGTCGGGAGAGCACGTTTCAAGCAACTAAACTAACATAGTTTAAACCTTTATTTGGAACTTGCATCTCCTTCAAGGAAAAAATAACAATTTATAGTTTGCGATTATAAAGACTTCCTGACTTGTCAATATATATATATATATATATTATATATACAGGGTGACCAGAAATAAGCGCCCAATTAAGAACTGTTATATCTCGAAAACCACTGTACATAAATCGTTCAAACTTTGGGAATAAACAATACTGAAATACTGACAACCAAATGCCATTGCAGGTGATGGCAAGCATATCGAACTTGTGATTTCATAAATTTGGAATATATATATTTTTTTCCTGTAATTGGAATAAAACATATTTATTCACACGTTTTTTGGTCGTTTCATTTCACTTTTGGGGCGCTTTTTTCTGGTCACCCTATATATATATATATATATTACATATATATACATATATATTATATATATATATATATATATTATATATATATATATATTATATATATATATATTATATATATATATATATTATATATATATATATATATATATATATATATATATATATATATAAAGCATAGTAAACATAAAAAATTAAAATTATTTCCACAGTTATCCAATTATTCTCCAGAAGTTGGCGCAAAGCAGCACACTCTCCTAAAGTAACATACAAGATTCATATGAAAAAATGAGGGAAATGACCAAATGCAAGGCATAAAATGGTAGAGGGGGATGGCGACCCCTCTTTCCCGTTTAAAAGACTGCTTTTATGCCCGGGCAACACTCACGGTACCAATGCCATGCAGAAGTCATACTTCCGTATATGTGTCAAATCAAAAACACTCGAAAAAGTGCAGAGTAAACAAATAGGAATCAACCAGGATTGCAAGGGAAGGAAAAGAATGGAAATGCAGCAAATGCCAGAGTGCCTTATATATAAAAGCAGTTTACGCATGCGTAATACGTTATTTTTACTTTCATCGTTCTATACCTCTGCCATATCCCTTAAATAAGCATTTTCTCCCTTTTTTGTATTAAATAGGGAATTATAATAACATGTCAGAAAGCCAACTGGATAATTCCGTTTTATTGCCTCCTTCATAATATTCCTATTATGTATGATGCAATCTGACTTGAAAGTATTAATGCGTTGATTTCTTTTGAGGTGACCTATGACGACATTTCTGAAGATGTTTTTGGTCAAATTGGAACTCCAATCTATAATATGATTGATTTCCATATTGAAATTATTTCTCTTGTCATATAAGACGGTATAAGTACCATATCTACTGTCATGTTTTAGTGTGATATCTAGAAAATCAACACTATCATCCTCCTTACTTTTATTCTCAATCAATTCCAGTTCTTTTGGATAAAAAGTAAAATCAAATTGGGGTGTATTCTTATATTGCCCAACAAGGACATCGTCAACATAACGAAAGTATGGCATTTCGTGTAGTATATGAGTGCCATTTTCAAATTTATTCAAGTATAGATCGGCGAGCAGGGATGAACAACCCCCTCCCATGGGAATACCCTTCACCTGTTGAAAATAGCTGGTGCCATCAAATAAGATATTTTCAAATAACACAATGCGAATCAGGTCCTTGTATTTTCTGAAGGTAATATGTTCTTTTAAGTCATATATTTCATGTAGTTCCTTCAAAATTTCATATAGATTTTCCAGATTGATGTTGTTGAATAAATCACGGAAATCGTAACTTTTGAAACGTATATCCTTGCTATAAAATGGAAGTCGGTTGATGACATCGTAACTATTATTTATCATTACTGTTCCTTGTTTCTTGAGTATAATCAGAACATTTTTAAGTATATTTAAAAGTTTTTCATTTGCAATTGTCAAATAGGATCCACATCCCACAGTCACCGGCCGGAATTTGACTGGATTTTTATGAAGTTTTGGTATTAATACCAGATATGGAAAGTTAACTACTTTAAGTTCGATATCAAACATACTGTTCTAGAGTATATGCCCGGTAATACAACAATACAGGGTAGTAGTATTATCGATAACCAGTGACCCTCAAGCTTTGTATATGATGTCTAACATAAAGAAATATTTCAAGCCTGTGCAACATGTTATTGACAACTCTGTGACTAATATAAATAGCGTCTGTAATGTTTCTCATTGTTCTACCGACTCGATCCTTAATCTTAATGGATCACCCTTTTTTAAATATTCATATCGCCATTATTTTAATAGAATACGAGATTTTAAGTTTAAAAAATGCCAATCACATCGATGTAAACTCTGCCCAGTGGCAGACCCTCTCCAAATATCTACTCAAGATCCCCGTTACGGTACATTCTGCAAAACCTATAACGTCATCTACTGTATAACTTGCCAAACGTGCAATGCCAAATATATCGGCCAAACCAAAAATCGTTTACATTTGCGAATAAACTTACATCGAAGTCAAATCGGCAAATCTCTTCTCACTGATGCAACTATCACCAATTTGGAACTCCGTCATTATGGAAGCCATGATTTTTCACAAATAATTGTTACAATCATCGATGTTGTACCAAACCTGTGAGAAAGACTTTGGTGGGAAAATACACACATCCAACAATATGGAACAGCTTTCCCGTATGGACTCAATACGATCATATTTAATGACAATTATAATTTGGAATCCTGTAAAAATGAAAAACGTAACCCTGTATTACAAGATATCCATTGTGCTATAAAAAAGAGATGGCAAAGGGGAAAAAGAAAACATAACAAAATCAGTTATAATGCAACTCTTGAAAAGATCGAAACGTTCATAAAAAATGTGTGTACAGGAATAATAATAAAACCTGGATGGATTAAAAATCTTATATTTAGTATAAAAAAACGTTATATTCAACGCATCTGGTGTTATTTGAAAGAGTATCAACTCGAAGAACATCTATTTGTTAACAATAATGAAAATGCTTGTACAAATTACGCTATAATGATGGATTTACTTAAACTAAGGGCCAGTACATTAAACATAGTATTAAAACCCTCTACCCAGAAGAAAACTACTACAGCAGAGCCTTTTGTTACTACCTACAAAAATAAAAATTATGATGGAATACCAATCAAGACATATATAAAAAACTTGGCACATCTCTTGCCAATACCTGACATCGAGGTAAAGCTGATTTATAAATTTGTGCAAACCAATGGTAGAAAAATATTTAATTATAATCGTATAAGCAGAAACATCCATGTATATCAAAGTGAAGAGTGTAGTTGTCAAAACAGCCCTTATATAGACACCCATCATGGGCACATTGTCACTGGAAACCTGGATCTATTGGATAATCGGAAGTTAAAATCTATGCTTCAACTTGGTACGAAATTTCGTATACAAGATTTCACAAATATTAAAAAGGACTTTGAACAAGATTTAAAGAAATTTACATATAAACTCGCCGTAAAATACAGCATGCCAATACAAGCTTTCCAAGAATGGCAATACAACCTTACCAAAATGTTCAATCTCCACTACAAAACAGTGTGTAAAAAAACGTATTATCCTTCTCTTCAAGATGCAGTCAATAAATATGAAGATAAATATGTTATAACTTATACTGATAAAGTAGTATCAAATTACGCTTTCACATGCAGAAAATACTACGTTGATACTTTAAAAAATAGTTATCTTGACAAACAAATGTACTCCCCTTTACAACAAAATGGAAATTGTCTGGCAAATAAAATCAAAGATCTGTATAAACTAATTGATATCGAACTTAAAGTAGTTAACTTTCCATATCTGGTATTAATACCAAAACTTCATAAAAATCCAGTCAAATTCCGGCCGGTGACTGTGGGATGTGGATCCTATTTGACAATTGCAAATGAAAA
>OX578152.1:76610839-76690839 GCA_951213105.1 Amaurobius ferox | reverse complement strand
TAAAAGAAATTAAGACAAGAAGAGGAAATAATAAAGCATAATGCAAGTCATAAAGACAAAGACAATCAACAAATTTCAAATATGAGGAATGCAAATAAGAAAACAAAAAAATCAAGCAAAAAAGCTTTCACATGGAGGAGATTTAGGCTTACGATAAGTTCATTTCGAAAAAATTCTCGTCGGGTCCATATATCCTTTCGAAATGAACACAAAAATGCTTGTTTCATGCATATATATATATATATATATATATATATATATATCTTTATATTTCACAAAAAAAAATCCATAAATATCAAATTAGTGAGATTTTACATTCTACGGCATAAATATACCTTTAAATCGGTATACAACAATTAAAGTTTATTTAGTCCTTCAGATCTATAATTGTTATATTAGATCCATTTCTGTGACGGATAAAACTGAGTGTAAATGTATATTGTTGGCAACCCACTTAAAGCTGTAAGTCACAGACAATTTATCTCATGTGTGTACAAAAAATAATAATATAATTTCACTCTAAATAATTTTGAAATGCAGATTTTGGTGGGAAAATTTTACAATTTGCCATTGTTTTTAACGAATTTTTTTAAACATCTATTTCGTAGGATTTAGATGTTTAAAAAGATATAGTGGCTAATATGGATGCAGCATAAAATTACGGAGGAGGTAGGGTTCATGAAGGATTTCCACTTCTTGTTCGGGAGAGAGATGTCACTTCCTATTCAAAAATTTATATTTTTATTTCAACATCTGTTTTTCAGTCTTTGCTTTAGGTACAGCTTAGTTGAAGACTGATATAGATTAAATATTGAATTCCGGAGGGATTGGTAGGGTTCACTAAGGATTTCCTGGTCTGAATATGTAACTTCTGGTTTGTCCAATAATTCATATGACTGCATGAAATAAGTGTGCTGAAAGTATAGAAATACTTAACAGTTATTTCGAAATTGAAGTGTATACATCACTTTCCATTGCATAAAGGCTTTTTCATATTTTTTTAATTTTTTGTATTAAAAATTTCAATTTTGCCAAACTTAGATGTAAAAATAATTGTAAAATATATTACTAATTTGAATGAACGATTGCACGTACGTAAGTTGCTGGAAATGTAATTGGCCAGGGAATTTTTAAATGCAAAGTGCAATTAATTTTGATATTTGTTTACCATATTTAAATTAGGAAATATTTTTATTTATTTTCCAATAACATTTAAAATTTTTCAATTTAATAATAAAATATTTAAAATTAAAATAATTTAAAAGTATAAAAGCATTAAAACTTTACCCGTTTTTAAATTTTTAAGAAAATTTACTTGAAACTATCACGTCGTAGAACCCCAAGGGTTCCGCAGAACAAACACATCTTGAAAAACGCTGCATTATCCTACGTGTGTCGAAAAAGCAACATTGCTCCCACAAACTGAAAAATGTCAAGCAAATTTCCTTAAAATGTTACAAATTTTGCATTTTAAAATGACAAATATTTTATTATTTCCTCCTTTCAAATAATCTTCAAATTTCGTTACGGATTATTGTACTATATAAGAATTGAATATTATACGGATTCTACACATATATTTTCTACGAAATTAGAATCGTTTCATTCAAATAATAAATTATATGCATGTGTGTCGAACATTTCTTTAACTAATTTCAAACAATCCGTATGCAGTACACAAAGTTTTTAAATACATGTATTTTAATAGTATTACTTGAAAACCACATTAGTCGGATTGTTATTTGATTTATAAATAATCAAACCAGTGTTTGAAATACTACTGTATATTTTGATAAGTTTCTCATACGCAATCTGATATGCAATCAAATTATGAACAATATTCTTTATTAAACAATTCGTCTTTCCCCTCCAATTGCACGTGTAGCGAGAATAAACCAGAACTGGCGATAAAGCGACGTTTGGCGTGTGGCATGAGAGATTACTTCTGAAATTGTTGAATCGGTATACACTCTGGCTTATCGCCCCCCTTACACACACACACACACTTTACGAGTTTTCTCAAAAGAATTGTGAATTATATGAGTAAGGAATCTCCAGTGTAAGGCACGGGGATTGACTGCACTCGGAGGAGCTGAGTTCGATTCCTGGCTCTATGCACACGATATCTTTCGAAAAATCTCGGAAATCAATTGAAATTTAGTACGGGTATTGCAATTGAGGAACGCCAGAAGCCTATTGGATGTAAAGATAAACGGATCAAGGGAAGGTCATCATTTCTTCGAACACATTTTTCGAAAATTCACAAAACGTCATAATTACCTTTAAATTGCTACGAAAATAGCTATTTCATTTCTGATTCTTTGTGAAAAGTGAAAGATATTATTTATAGGATCTTAGCATCCGCCGTTTTGAAGAAATACAAATTTTTTGGTCTAAAATGGGAAAAATTATAAAAAAAAACTTTAAATAATTTCGCTATTATCAAATGAGTGAACGCTTTAAAAGTATTTTCAACTAAAACCAAATATACAAAATTGTTTAGCAGTTATTACAAGTCATTCCCGATATGTTAAAAAATTGTCTTTTCCACTCGAGAGCTTTCTATAATTTTCTAAATAATCAAGGGAATAACTCGAAATTCGACATGCTTTGCTTGTATTGATAGCAACAGGAACTTATGCATTTTTAGCGAGAGAAAGTTATAATGTGTATTAATTTTTCCAAAAAATCGAAGTTTATTAATATGTAGGGAAAGTCATATGTTGGGAAAGTCATCACATATTTCATGGTTAGGCTTGTTGTATGTAATTCTTCTTCTTATTATTTTTTCAAAATATTTGAATCAAAATTGAAATCTATATAATACTAGCCAAGATAAAATCCGTAGATAAAATCTTCAATGTGGTCCCTATCCTCACCCCAAAAAATCTGATGTGGGCAACACATGACTTTCCTTATATAATGCAATGAATTTACTACTTTTACAGTAAAAAAATAGGTTTTTCTTATAGTAGATACTTATATTCTTTCCAAGATATTGAATTTTCGACAATGAGTCGTCATTTTCATTGATTTAGCCTCATTTTAATCCATTTGGCGAGATTTTCATTAATTTGACAGCATTTCAAAAAGTTGCCAAGTTGGCGACATTGCTTCAAATTCGTCGCCAAAATCTCGCCAAGCTTTACTGACGGAGAAATAAGTTATTCTTATAACAGATAAATGACTATTGTCGTTCAAATACAAAAGTATTACTCGAAGTATTCTCATGAATGGAAGTGCTACATCCACGAGAATGATGTCACCCAATTTATCGCATGGTATTACATATGAAAAGTGAACATGTTTCTCAATAGGAAATATATTTTTTTTTATTTTATATGACTTTTTGATATTTTTTTTTGAAAAATGTGAAATATCTCGAAAACGGTTCATGTTAGCGTTCTAAATTTTATGTTAATCGTTTTCTAATGAAAAATTACATAAGAAATGTCTATTTGCGTAACTTTATTAGTAGTTTTAATTTTTTGGCGATTTTTTCTAAATTTCACTCGAAAATTTAGGGGGGTTCTGAACATTCGATTACGTTTAAAAACAATAGGCTTCCAGTGTTTACGGATTGTGATTTTTGTACCAAATTTCGTTCGAATCGGTCCATTCGTTCATCAGTTATCGTCTCCACAGATCCACTGACACACACACACACACACACACACACATCACTTCAAAAATGTTTGATTAGTGATCAGGGATGCTTGAAACGTGCTCTCCCGTCGAAAACTCGAATTCGAATTTTCGACCCCGTCACAATACTTTCCTTATACATTATGTATATAAGGAAAGTAATAAGGTGTGACTTTTAGCGGCTATTAACAATTATTATTAAAATTATTATAATATTAATTAATAATTAATAATTATTAATATAATTATAATTATTATTATTATTATTATTTTATTAATTCCCCCGTGGTGAAGGGGCACCTACGCACCATGTCCACAAGATCCTCCCAGGTATCCCATGGCGAAGGGGAGAAGAATTGCAGCTTCACTTTTATAGAAGCACCCCGAAGGACGGAAGTCTGACTTGGCTTCGACATGACAACATCCATGTCCGCTGGCGGGATTCGAACCCGCAACAAGACAATCCAGTGATCAGACGGAAACGCATGCCCCGACCGCTCGACCACGGATCCGCATAATTATTATTTAATAATTATTAATATAACTATAATTATAAATAATTAATTATTAATAAAATATTATAATTTCAATTAATAATTATTAATTAATAATAATTATCTACCCTCGTTTTGAAGTTTTATGATGTGGAGGCACGTTTATTCGAAGTGTTTTAACATTTCCAGGCAAAATATGAGAACATGTCTTGTCGTCTTGATCTAGATTCTAGCAGCACTTGTTTGAGACGTATTAAAATTTATCGTGGGTGTCCCCATCCCGAAAACTCGCCAATAAAACATGGATGGGAGATTGGCCTGGATGGGAGATTGGCCTCCATTCTTCTTTCATAAAAGTAAGTTGTCGTAAATAAATAACGTATTGCAGTGATGGGGGGGGGGGTCTAGGAATCCCCCCCCCTTCGCTGCGCCACTCCAAAAAGCGAGAATTTTCAGCCATTGTATTTTGCATTGCAAAAGAAATGTGTATGATCCAAAACTAATATTTATTGTCTGCATTCGGAATTGTGAATAACTGAAGCATGGAAAATTGAGAGATATATGCTAGATCCAAGAAGAATAATATTTAAAAAATCTGATGTGGGCAGCACATGACTTTCCTTATATAATGCAATGAATTTACTACTTTTACAGGAAAAAAAAAAAAAAAAGGTTATTCTTATAGTACATATTTATATTCTTTCCAAGATATTGAATTTTCGTCAATTACTCGTCATTTTCATTGATTTAGAATCATTTTTAACACTTTACAACAAAGTTGAAAAGTGTTTATGACTTTGTTTATTCTGTCTGTCTGTCTGTCTGTCTGTCCGTTAGCACGATAACTACCGTAAAAATGACTTAATCAAAATGAAATTTTAGTATGTTGTTCAGACGGTCTGTAGAACCTATGGGAATATAAATGAATAATATCACCCAATTAGTTTTGGATTGAACCCGGGTCGAAAAAAGAAATACATTGAGCCCTATGGGGCCTAATTTTTCAAACATTTTTTAAGCGGATTTAAAATTCACAAATTGCTTCGAAAATTTTAGGTAATATTCAAATTGTTCCATAAAATATATTAAAAAAAAAATTCAGCGAAATATATTCAGTAGTTTTTAAAATAAAAACTAAAATAATAATTACAGCTCTTATATGAAACGATCACGTGACCATGATATGAAACGATCACATGACCCACTTCAAAATGATATATGGCATCCATCTTGTTTCAAAATCGTGATTTTTTAAAGTTCTTTTCAATTCATATTGAGTGTTGTATCCGTCCTAAAACTACTTTATTTTTGCTTAAATTCTGTGCATCTACATACTGAAACAACGCAATGACAATATATTTGAGTTTAAATGCTCATCTAAATTTGATTATTTCTACAACTAAGCCTATTTTTCACCTATGTAAAATGTAAACAGCAAAATATATAGAATGAGTTGTATTAGAATTCCTGTATTTTTTTAACACAAAATAATTTAGTCCATGGAGTCTGCATGGCTGATATGAATGAAATATTAATTGATTTCATAAAGAGAAGGACGATTTTTATCGATGAAGTTTCAAGCATAGAGTTTAATTTTTTGTAGCTCCATGGTCTTAAATAAAATGTTTAAATAAAATAAATTATTATAGTATTGTGATGAATGAAATGAATGGGAGAAAGTTATGAATGAAATCCTGTTTTTATAGAGAGATCCAGGCGTGTTATTTTTTCTATGACGTCATTTGAATTAATTTCAGTTGTTTTCGATGAAGTTTTCAAATATAATAAATTATCGTAGTATTATGATAATTCTAAAACTAATACCGAGGAATGTATAACATTTTAGAGATGTTTAAACCAGGCAATTTATATTTCAATGCCGTCATTTGAATGAAGTTCATTTTTTTCGATGAAGGTTTAAGTTTTCAAATATAATAAATTAATGCAGCATTGTGATAAGTTTCAAAATATTACCGAGGAATGTATTGCATTTTAGACTTGCTTAAATAAAATTGCATTAAAGTTGGAAAGTGTTTCATAATCAATGCTTTAAGCATGATTGATCTTTCTTGCTATCTATTTGGTAAGATTTTCGTTAATTTGGCAACATTTTAAAAAGTCGCCAAGTTGCCGACATTCCGCCAAATTCGTCGCCAAAATCTCGCCAAGCGTTATGGGCGGAGAAATAAGTTATTCTTATAGTAGATAAATGACTATTGACGTTCAAATACAAAAGTATTACTCAAAGTATCTTTTCTCATGAATGGAACGAGCTAGATCCACGAGAATGATGTCACCCAATTTATCGCATGATATTTCATATGAAAAGTGAACTTGTTTCTCAACAGTTAATATATTTTTTAATTTAGGGGATTTCTTGATAAATTTATTTGAAAACTGTGCAATATTTCGAGAACGGTTCATGCTAGCATTCTAAAGTTTATGTTAATCGTTTTCTAAGGAAAAAATTACATAAGAAATGTCTATTTGCGTAACTTTATTAAAGGTTTTGATTTTTTGATGATTTTCTCAAAATTTCACTCGAAAATTTAGGGGGATTCTGAACATTCGATTGCTTTTAAAAACAATAGGCTTCCAGTATTCACGGATTGTGATTTTTGTACCAAATTTCATTCGAATCGCTCCATTCGTTCGTGAGATATCGTCTCCAGAGGCTCAATGACGCACACACACACATACTTTCACACACACACACACACACACACATATACACACACAGACATCACCTCAAAAATGTTTGATTCGTGATCAGGGATGCTTGAAACGTGCTCTCCCGTCGGAAACTCGAATTCGAATTTTCGACCCCGTCACAATACTTTCCTTATACATTATGTATATAAGGAAAGTAATTATGTAACATTCTTTTTATTTATAAGTAAAAATGAAAATAAATTGTAGTTTAATTCGTAAATATTTTAAAACGATATAATTTATTTATCAAACAACAAAAACACTCATTACAAAGTGATTCATTCATTCATATTCATTTAATATTGAACGATAATAAGAAATCTATTTAGTCCTAATAACATTTTAATAATTTTCTGACTAATATAATTTGCACATTTTCAACGATATTCTTGTAATTCTAAATTTTCAAAATTGTTATTTACTTTTAAACTAAAGCAAATATTTAGTCAATTTATCTAGATGGCGATCCATCTTAAGGTTTGAACTGCGCATGTGCCGGATTATCCAGAACATATAAGAAACGTGTTAGTTTCTTCCTATCAAATCTTCCAAAATTCCCGGGTTTATTCCCCCAAATTCCCGATTTATTCCCTAATATTCCCAGTTCATTCTCCAAAATTCCCGGGTTTGTTTCCCAAAATTGCCGGGTATATACCCCAAAATTCCCCGGGTTATTTCCCAAAATTCCCGGGTTTATCCCCCAAAATTCCCGATTTATTCCCTAATATTCCCAGTTTATTCTCCAAAATTCCCGGGTTTATTTCCCAAAATTCCCGGGTATATACCCCAAAATACCCCGGGTTATTTCCCAAAATTTCCGGGTTTATTCCCTTAAATTCCCGGTTTATTTCCTAAAACGATTTCGGTATTTGAATAACACAACTTAGTTGTCATAGTTACCGCAATTGAATCGAAAACTATAAATAAATTCATTTATGAAATACATAAAAAAAATGTCTGCTGTAACTATAGATTAAAATATAACAATAACGACTAATTATACACTAGTAGAGTTAACTAGGAAAACTTAAGATTTTATTTACTTCGCAGGATGGTATGAAAACGAATTTTATGTGTGTAAACCGTTCGCAAGTTTTTTTATGTTAGAACAAAAAATTCCTCGATTTATAAATGTATCAAACAAGATTTTAGATTTTTCTCATAGGTCAAGTCCTACGTGTATGCAAAGTTTTAAGCTTCTACCTTTAGTAATTTGGATTGTTAAGTGTCACTTAGCCAGTCAGTCAGTCGGTCTTACTCAGATGTATGTATATGATGCACAGAACTAACTGAATGGCTGATTGGGTGATATATCAAAATTATCACGCACTTCCACCCAAACTAGAATCTTGGTTTTATTTTCAATCGATCCTTCTCAGCTTCCGGATCAACGGAAAAATGCAATATTTTGAAATTTTGAGGGGGACGATAGGGGGGAAACGATAAGAAGGGATATTAAAAACTTATGAAAATTAATTAGCACAATAAAATTACGGCATCACGTCTAATATCCTTTTGCTTACGGTCTAATATCTTTTTCTTGCACGTCTAATATCCTTTTGCAGGCATTGGCGTCCATGGACGCCAATGCCTGCAAAGGGGGATGGAACTGTTTGGGATAGGGTATGTCAATTACCTATCTTTTTGAGAAGTTCTTTATTTGGGATGGACGCCGTTCCACCCGTAAGCAAAAGGATATATAGAATTTCAAAAATAAAACTCTTTAGAATAAAAGTATTTATTTGATCTCACTAAAATACATTAAAAACGTATGAAAAGCTTAAATGCTTTCGGCCGTAAAACGTCTTTTTTTTTCCCGAATCGTACCAAAATCTAATCTGCACCAGAGTATATCCCACATGTGGCACATCTACTAAATAGTGTTGAAACCCAGACCGTCCGACCTACCAGAAAGCTGTAAGGTAACAGTTTGGACGGTCGAGAAGTGCCACCCAATTTAGACCGGAACCCAGTGGGGGAGGCATCCACAGGGACCGTACCCTCCTTCCCCTACCACCAACCTCTCGGAAGGACTTTCGGACCCACATGTTTAACGTGATCGTACTCCGCATGAACACGCTACTAAATAGTGTGAAATTTTTTCAATTAGTTTTTGAGTTAGAATGGATACATACATTGCATAAACAGAGACAGACACACCGGCGCACACGCAGACATTATGCTAAAAATGGTTTTTTCGTATTCTAGAGTCCTACTTTCCTTATACAATGTATTGTATAGGAAAAATTAAAATCTGATGCGAACAGCAAATGATTTTCCCTAGACTCAAAACCTTATTCTCTTTCATAATTAATTACATTGAGTTTAATTGCAGTAAACAACCCGGATTGAAATGACTGAATTGATTTGAAATTAATTTTAATTCTATTACTTTCCCTGCAATACATGGAGCCGAAAATTGCAACTCGAGTTTTCGACGGATCTACACGTTTTGAGACCTCTAGAACACGAAAAATATATTTTTAGCTTGACATGTGTGTGTGTGTGTGTGTGTCTATGCAAATATTGTATCCACTCTAACTGAAGAGCTAATTGACAGAATTTCGTAAAATTTGGCAGGTAAGTCCCGTGTGAGTGACCCTGGTGCTGATTAGATTTTGGTACGATTCGAAAAGAAAAAACCTACCTTTTTTTGCGAAATGGCCCCTCGATGAATTATTGAAGAAATAAGGAGAACTTGCATATGAGTCTGCAGGGGTAGTAATAGTGCTGTTCAGATCAGATTTTTTTTTAACACTTTACAACAAAGTTGAAAAGTGTTTATGACTTTGTTCATTCTGTCTGTCTGTCTGTCTGTCCGTTAGCACGATAACTGCCGTAAAAATGACTTAATCAAAATGAAATTTTAGTATGTTGTTCAGACGGTCTATAGGACCTATGGGAATATAAATGAATAATATCACCCAATTAGTTTTGGATTGAACCCGGGTTGAAAAAATGGAATACATTGAGCCCTATGGGATCTAATTTTTCAAGCATTTTTTAAGCGGATTTAAAATTCACAAATTGCTTCGAAAATTTTAGGCAATATTCAAATTGTTCCATAAAATATATAAAAAAAAATTCAGCGAAGTATATTCAGTTGTTTTTTAAATAAAAATTAAAATAATAATAACACCTCTTATATGAAGCGATCACGTGTCCATGATATGAAACGATCACATGACCCACTTCAAAATGATATATGGCATCCATCTTGTGTCAAAATCGTGATTTTTAAAGTTCTTTTTAATTCATATTGAGTGTTGTATCCGTCCTAAAATTACTTTATTTTTGTCTAAATTCTGTGCATCTACATACTGAAACAACGCAAAGACAATATATTTCAGTTTAAATGCTATTCCAAATTTGATTATTTCTACTATTAAGCCTACTTTTCACCTATGTAAAATGTAAACAGCAAAATATGTAGAATGAATTGTATTAGAATCGCTGTAATTCTTTAACACAAAATCATTTAGTCCATGGAGTCTGCTTAGCTGATATGAATTCATTGATTTTAGAAAGAGAAGGACGATATTTTTCGATGAAGTTTTACGCATAGAGTTTACTTACTTGCAGCTCAATGGTCTTAATTTTTAAATAAAATAAATTATTATAGTATTGTGATGAATGACATGAATGGGGGAATTATTTATGAATGAAATGTTGCTTTTATAGAGAGAGCCAGGCGTGTTATTTTTTTTATGACGTCATTTGAATGGATTTCAGTTGTTTTCGATGAAGTTTTCAAATATAATAAATTATCGTAGTATTATGATAATTTTAAAATTATTACCGAGGAATGTATAACATTTTAGAGATGTTTAAACCAGGCAATTTATACTTTAATGCCGTCATTTGAATGAAGTTAATTTTTTTCGATGAAGGTTTAAGGTTTCAAATATAATAAATTAATGTAGTATTGTGATAAGTTTTAAAATATTACCGAGGAATGTATTGCATTTTAGACATGCTTAAATAAAATTGCATTGAAGTTGGAAAGTGTTTCATAATCAATGCTTTAAGCATGATTGATCTTTCTTGTTTCTTTTTCATTTGGAGACTGGACGTATTTTCAAAGATGACGTTGCAAAAAAAAAAGCGAAAAACTAAAATATCTCGAGAACGGTTAGTCCTAGAGTTATGAGGTTGGTCTTATTCGTGTCCCTATCAAAAACTGTGCAAGAAACAAGCATTTTATTGATACATTTCAGGATATATAATCTTTTATTTTAGAATTTGAGATTTCGCAAAAAAGGAGGTTCTTTTTTCCAATCGTACCCAAATCCAATCAGCACCAGTATCACCTAAAAGTGACTTATCTGCCAAATTTTGTGAAATTGGATTTGTTTGTTTTTTAGCTAGAGTGGATACATACACTGCACAGAGAGACAGATACACACACAGACGTTACGCTAAAAATAGTGTTTTCGGGTTCTAGAATGCTCGAAACGTGTAGATTCGTTAAAAGTTCGAGTTTGACTCGATTCCAATACTTTCCCCATACATCACCATGTATTGTAAGGAAAGTAAAAAGCATGCAAATCCGCCGAGTCGTTCTCTAGATATAAGCGATCCTGTGAATGACAGAGAAATTAATACGCTTATAAAGTTAAGCAGCAAATTATTTTAAATAAATTTTATTTTGTTTAATAATGTATGGCACTTAGTGTCAAGAATAATCATTTAAATCGAAAGTTGGCTCAGTCAGGTCCTATCCCGCGGTCTACAAGTGAGCAAAGTTTCAGCCTTCTAGGTTATCGGGTGAGGTGGTGTGGGGGTGGGGCGATTTCTGAAAGGTTTGGAAATTTTTTAAGAAAAAAAACATTATCTCCCCCTGGGGAGAGATAGAAAATCCTACTCCGTTAGATACTGTCCCGTGGTCGAAATTATAAGTGCGCAAAGTTTTAGCCTGGTTTCTGGAAATTCTGGAAAGACTTTTTGAAGACCCCCAATTATTCTCAGCTCCCCCTCCCCCCTTCATGAGGGAAAATCGAAAATCCAGCTCCATTAGGTTTTGTTCCCTGGTCGAAATCATAAGTGTACAAAGTTTTAGTTTCTGTAGACTCTGGAAAGACTTTTCGAAGACCCCCAATTTTTTTGCCCTTCTTCTCCCGACTGGAAATCTGTCTCCGTTAGGCTCTGTCCCCTGACCGATACTATATTCATGCAAAGATTTAGTTTTCTGGGTCATCGAAAGGGGGACCTTCTGGAGGGTCTGGAAAGGCCCTAACACGTTAAACAATCATTATATGGATTCCTCATACTCAGCTTTATACCTGCATGCACCTAAAAGCGATTATTCTTATTTCCCCTTCTATGTATTAGATATTGCAGGGAAAGTAAAATCCTGGACAAACGCTAAGCCGGAACGGGACGCTGGGAGAATTTGCGTCAACCGGGACAGTCCCAGACGAATCGGAACTCAACCTATAACCATAAGTCACAAGAAAAGGAAATATAACAAACTTTAATGATGAAACTGGTAATGAATGCCCCGGCCAAGAGTTAGCAAACCAAGGTCCTTTTCTTTTGACACATTCATCCCAAATCTGACAGGTGAAGTGTCTGGCCTTTCAGAGTTCACCTTTGTGTTGACAGGCATGAATCACACTCTCATTAATCCGAAAGCCAAGCGGATACATTTTGAAAGAAAATACGTTTTCAATGGTTATCTATACGGCCTGAATAGGGTTTGACGGGTAATTTGGTGTCCTATTTTAACAATCGTGTTTTTACTTTACCCACAGTAAGTAGTTTATGTATACAAGTAATGCCAGTCTATCCTTGTAGGTATACAACTATACTAGCAAGTATATATTAGTAGATATGTCCCAAAAAGATTAAAACACGCTTTAATCCTTTACCTGTTGGAGATAAGTGGGCAATGTAAATTGCAAAAATGTTGAAAGTAAGGTAGGAAATAAGACTACGTTAATGAAATAGTCCTCCCATTCATTTTCAAAATGTTACACTTTTTTAATTTTTATACGACCCCCCTTAGACAAATTGGGTCAATCAGAATTTTTTTATTTTTAATGCAACAAGATCATTAAAAAAACGCATACCTGCATCTTTAAAATCAACTGAATTATGATAAAGGAAAACACCTGACTTATGCCACTTTTCTATACCATGTGAAAGGCTATTTCATCAGTTAAAATAGGGATCATAAACAAATGGGCGATGGAAATTGTTTAGATCAAAAATACGTTAGTATGAGTCAAATTTTTTTTATCACAAATACACCTAAATACAACATTACACAGATAGAGACCATATAAGGCAGTGGTACTCACTACGCTGTTGGGGCACATAATTAAAATATGCATACATTGATAGAAGACCACTGATATAAAGGGACAAATTTCGTTACAAATACTAGAAAGACAATTCACGAAACGCAATTCACAAGCATTTTCAAAATATTTTCTTTCAACTCCAATACATAATTGAGCTCTTCTAATAATGTTTCTGTAAATATTTTGGAGTTCTTCAACACTAATATTGTTGCAAGCATCAATTATCTTTTGTTTAAGGCCAATTGCGTTTAGTGGGCGATTATTATAAACTAGTATTCGAAGACGACCCCCATAAGTAAAAATCGAGAGGGGTTAAATCAGGGGATCTGGGGGTCATTCTGTGGCTCATTTCAAACTAATCCACTGTTTATCAAAGTTTTCGTTGAGCCAGTTTGTCACCATTATACCCTGGTGTGCAGGCGCGCCATCTTGTTGACAATACATGTTTTTTAGAAGCTATAATATTGTCATCTCCATAAAATCCGTTACAGTACCGTTTAAAATAAGCTGCATGTATTTTTCAGCTGTAAGAGTTCCTTCATAAAACACAGGGCCAATCAGTTTTCAATTCCAAATTCCGCACCATACAAACACAGAAACACAGAAAACTTTCTCTGTATTTCACAGACAAAAAATGGTTTCGTATTATCCTATAATGATCGTTGTGAGTATTGATTACTCCATCTTCAGTAAACAAACATTCATCAGTCCACAGAATGTTCTTAACAAAGTTCGAATTGATGTCTTGTTGGATTAACAACCAGTTGCAGAATGCTACCCGCCTGTCAGAATCGGAGGAATGAAGTGCTTGAAGTCCATGAATATAAAATGGATGAAAATGGTATTTTCCAAGTGTTCTAGCAATTGACATTCTAGGTAGCCCCAAAGTTTCTCTTGCTTTTCGAATAATTGTTCGTGGGTTGAAAGAAAAATATGCGATGATGTCAGTTTCTTGGTTCTCCGTGTACAAACGATTTCTTCCAGGGACAGGTGAAAGGACTTGGATGAAATGAACGGGTAGTAGATTCCTCCTGTTCTCCATTCATGGCCGTGGTGTACGTGGACGAGCATAGTGCACGAAGCAAGCGGACTTTTTTGGTTTAAAAAAAGTGGCGGAAAATACATATACTAAATACTACATCTTCCTGTTGTGTCATTGAACACTTGCGACGTTTCAAGACGTTTCATCCATAGGGATAGAAGTTTTATCTCCTTTTCTTTAACTCCATGCTTGAAACCATGGAGGTAAAAGTAAGGAGTTAAAACTTTATTAAGAAAACGTCAATATCGTTTGAGACAATCATTCAGGTGGCGCTAGGATAAGATAAGTAGTCCTGCATTGTATGCATTGCTATGGCGAAAGACTAAAATATATATATTACTGCCAATTTTGTAGAAATAAATTATTAGCGCAATGCAAAGTAGAACTAAAACAGTCAAGAATATTCCTACGTATTCAACATCATTTTACCTTTCAATTTATTTGTATTTCCATATATTCTGTACTCTATACTACAACTATGAAAGAATACTGGTTAATTATACTCATAATTAGGGAACCCTTAATTTGAAAATAATCAGAAATACATATGCTAAATATTACGCCTTTCTGGTGTGTCAACGAATACTTGTGACTACTTTACTAACACTAGCGACAGCTAAATATAAATCCCAAAGCATCATGCCATTTTCAAGCGTTTCATCCATAGGGATAGGAATTTTATCTCCTTTCTCTCTCCATGCTAGAAACTTTATAAATGACATTGGGCATTTTGTTGAAACCATATATCACTTTTAAAAGGCAGCTCATTACATCGTTCACAGCGTTGACCATAACTCACACGAGACCAATCATCCCACCACAGTTGATAATCGAAAAAAAAAAATAATAATAATAAATAAATAATAATAAACTGTCTAAAATTGAGGTCGCATAACAATAGCACAGTTATTAGAAGAATATATCAAGACTTGATTGAAAAGTGAACATCGACATTATTTCCTTAAACACCTACGTATAAACTCATGTTTGACGCGGAAACGCGCTTTAGATGCCTGTCATGGACAAACACCGTTTGAAATATCGAAAAGAAGAAACTAGCGAGAAGAGGTGGAAAAAAAAAAAAAAAGAGTTTTAAAAACTTTGGGGTCAGTAGGCAAACTCACTTTCTTGTTTGGATCACAAGCCAGTGGGTCAGTTTTATTAAATAAAACAACTAAATACTGCAGACGATCACAAAACGCACGTAATGGAACGATTGGGAACGGGATTGAACCGGTTTCACTCGTTCATTGTGAGTGTGGTAACATGTTCTATGCGTTAATTTTGTTGATGGTGTGAGGCTACCGGTAGAGTGTGAGTTTATACCTGATGATTTGCCGACCTTTTGCAGAAATGCCTGATGATTTTCTGCAGTGATCTCAATTATTGGTGTCAAACATAATTATTTATTTAGTTCAAGGAGACGTTTTGTAGGTTCTCAGCGCCCTAAGTCAATTCTGTTTTGCAACTCCTTATTACTTTTCTTATATACATAGTATAAAGTATAAGGAAAGTATTGTGACGGATTGAAAGTTCGAATTCGAGTTTTCGACGGAAGAGCACGTTTCAAACAACCCTGAACACGAATTACGCGTTTTTGAGGTGATGTCTGTGTGTGTGTGTGTCAGTGAGTCTGAGGAGGCGATACCTCACGAATGAATATCAGCGACTCAAACGAAATTTGGTACAAAATTATAAACCATGAGTACGGGAAGTCTAGTATTTTTAAAAACAATCGAATGTTCAGAACCCCTCCTAAATTTCTAGTGAAATTTTGAAAAAGTCATTAAAAAAAAACCTTCAATAAAGTTACGCAAATAATAATTTCTTATGCAATTTTTTACTAGAAAGCGATTGACACAAACTTTAGAACTGTAGGACGAACCGTTCTCGATATGTTGCACATTTTTCAAATAAATTTATCAAAAAATCACATAAAATAAAAAATAAAAAAATTATTAACTATTGTGAAATATGTTTACTTTTCATACGTAATATCATGCGATAAATTTGGTGGCATCATTGTGGTGGATCTAGCTCGTTCCATTCATTAGGAAAGCTATTTCGGGTAATACGTTTGTATTTGGACGCCGATATTCATTTATTTGCTATAAGAATAACTTATTTCTCCGTCCAGAACGCTTGGTGAGATTTTGGCGACGAATTTAGAGTAATGTCGCCAACTTGGCAACTTTTTTAAATGTTGCCAAATTAACGAAAATGTCTCCAAATTGGTAAAAATGACACTAAATCAATGAAAATGACGACTAATTGACGAAAATTCAATATCTTGGAAAGAATATAAGAATGTACTATAAGAATAACCTATTTTTACTTTCCCTGCAATACATGGTAATGTATAGGGAAAGTATTGGAATCATGCCGAAAATCGCAACTCGAGTTTTCGACGGATCTATACGTTTCAAGACCTCTGGAATACGAAAAAACCATTTTTAGCGTGACGTCTGTGTGTGTGTGTCTGTCTGTCTGTCTGTGTGTCTGTCTGTCTGTGCAGATTTTGTATCCACTCTAACTAAAAAACTAATGGACCGAATTTCACAAAATTTGGTAGGTAAGTCACTTGTGAGCGAGTCTGGTGCTGATTAGTTTTAGGTACGATTCGGGATAAAAGAACCCGCCTTTTTTTTTGCGAAATGACCCGCAAAAGTTTGTATCCACTCTAACTGAAAAACTAATGGACCGAATTTTACAAAATTCGGTAGATGAGTCACTTATGGGTCACCCTGGTGCTGATTAGATTTTGATATGATTCGGAAAAAATAACCTGCCTTTTTTTGCAAAATGGCCCCCCAACGCCATCATTGTCCGCCATCCAACGTGCTACAGCCTTTTCCACACCACACGTGGTACCTTCCACCATCTCACGGCTCTGGGCTGAGGTGGGGTTACGCTCACGGCGGCCTTTAAGACGTCTGCTCATAACCTCCCAACACCGACAGAGTCGTTTGGTGTGGTGTGGCAGCCGAGCATCATGGCTGCCAGCAGACTGGCATCGCATAGTGTTTAGCGATGAAGCGCGCTTCACTCTTTCATCAGATGACCATCGGGTACGTGTCTGGAAGCGCCAGGGCCAGCGGTTCCAATCAGCCTTTGTTTTACACAGGCACACAGCCATTACCCCTGGTGTGATGGTGAGGGGTGCTATCTCTTACGACAGCAGGCCGCCCCTAGTCATCCTGCGTACAACTTTAACAACTCAACGATATGTTGATTAAATCCTGCGGCAGTTTGCGTTACCCTTCATGGCACGTCATTCTGGGGTCATTTTCCAACAAGATAATGTCACGCCACATACGGCTCTCATATCTATGAACCGCATGTCTATGTCTCCGTAATGTTGATACTGTTCCTTGACCAGCGAGGTCACCAGACCTTTCGCCAATAGAGCATATATGGAACATGCTAGGCCGTCAGATTCGGACACCCCGAAATGTAGCAGATCTATAGTAACAATTGAGAAATGTCTGGCAGAATGAATCGCAGGATGACATTAGGAAACTTTATCACTTCTTACCTAGACGTATACAAGCATGCATTGCTCCAAGGGGGGTTTCACCAATTACTGATTTGAAAATTCAATGTGCAACTACTAACCATTGATGGGTCCTGCGACCTTGATTTTGTAATCATTTTATTATCTGTGAGCTGTAAGCATATTTAATTTCAATAAAAATAGCCACTTTCTTCACGGTGCTTCGTTTTTTTTTGCGAAAGAGTGTATACACACACACACACACATATTTATATATACATACATTATGTATATATATTATATATTATATATATATATATATATATATATATATATATATATATATATATTATATATATATATATATATATATATATATATATATATATTATATATATATATATATATATATATATATATATATATATATATATATATATATATTATATATATATATATATATATATATATATATATATATATATATTTTATATATATATATATATATATATATATATATATATATATATTGCTACTTGTCCTTTTTGGGAATTTTTATATATATATATATATATACATAATTAAAATATTATATGAAATTCCATTCGCATCAGGGAAAGACTCAAAGTAGCTGCTCAAAGTGGCGTCCGAGGGCGTCATAACACAGCCGACACCGACGAATGAAAGACTGTCGCATCCTCTCGCAGACTTCTGGTGTGATATTGATCTTGCTCGCAGCAACAACGGTTCTCGCGACAATTTGCCTGAAATTGTTGTGTCGCGGACCCCAGAAACGCTGACGTAAGAGGTCTGCTGATATTTAAAGAGGAAAAACAGGTGAGAGGCTTCAAAATTTACTCTTTCGTACTATTGTATACAGCAGGGAATTCCAACTGGTGTGCCGCGGCCCCCAAGGATGCCGTGAAATTTGGAGTGAAGAATTATTTATTCAAACAGTAAAAAATTTTATTTCCATGATTAAAATTACAGTCACCTGACACAGTCTTACATAATTACATAAACAGAGGCGAAGCGTGATAAAATAATTTGGGGCCGCATAAAATCAGAGACCAAAAATTAGCAAATGAAAAGTTTAATGCTGTAACTGTCACCAAGGTTGTGAATAAAATAAAACACAATAACTGAATTGGAATGAAAATAATTAATGACATTTCACAATTTTGTTTTGACAGTGGAACTCCATTTTTGTGTTTCTCGGCGGAACCAATTAAAAACGTTATACGAGGGAAATCACAATACATGCGGGAAACGCTATTTTAACTAGTGTATAAAAGTCAAGAAAAATGTAAGAAAATTAATATAACTCGCTCAGCTTTGTGTTTTCACTTGTTAAAATTTTAATGTATGATTCACATATAAAAATTTCCAAACGAATCAGTACTGTCAAAATTTCTATAATTTAACTGTTCGTTCAATCAAATTGCCTATTATTTTATTTAAATAACATTCCAGAATTCTCAGATAATAAACATTATATGCCCGAAAATGAAACAATTAGGAAAAACAGCAAAATCCTGCAGTTTAGACGGAGACCAACGGCCCTACCGTGCTAAAAACACCGGTTCTCGTTAGCTCACCGAAGTCAAGCAGCATCGGGCGCGGTTAGTACTTGGGTGGGTGACCACCTGGGAACACCGCGTGCTGTTGGCACATTTCGGGTGCGGTAGCCCTGTGCTTTGCGCTCTGGATTTGCACGCTGCCACTGTCGCCGTGTTCATGCGGAGTACGATCATGTTAAACATGTGGGTCCGTAAGTCCTTCCGAGAGGTTGGTGGTAGGGGAAGGAGGGTACGGTCCCTGTGGATGCCTCCCCCACTGGGTTCCGGTCTAAATTGGGTGGCACTTCCCGGCCGTCCAAACTGTTACCTTACACCTTTCTGGTAGGTCGGACAGGGTCTCAACAACAACAACAACGCCTACCCGGGCTCCGGCAATTAAGTGATAGAAGGTGCGTGCGCACTGTTTCCAATTCCATTTCCAATGCAACATCTCCTGACGCGGATAGTCGTTTAGAACTGTGTCTTCCCTGAATAATACGCCGGCATCTTAGAGGGTCAGGCGCCGGTTGAAGCAAGAATCTTGTAAAGAGCCTAACTGCTCTAACCGGGAATCGAACCTTGGATCTCCGAACTGGTCAGCCGACGCTCTATCTTTGAGATACTGGGACGAAATTGCAAGCTTTTATCGTCGACGTGGGTTCTGCATTCGCCACCCTCTAATGTCAGATTGGCGGGCAACTGACCATCTGACTGACCACCTCCTGCTATTTCTACCACAGGTTAACCTTTTGCTATTACTATTTTTACCCAGGTTAGTATCTTGCGTGGTCATTATCCTCTCAGTTTGAAATCTCAATCTTCCAGATTCCACTGAATCCGTACTAGCCGTACTAGGACCACTTTCAGACCTCCGACATCCACCTCTAATTGCATTTGCAATAAATTCGGTGACGTTGACCATTACATTTTCGATTGTCCTTTTTCTAAAAATTTTCATCTCTGCAAAAGCTCCCCCTTTAATAAACCAATTTGGTTCTCCAAAGTTTGTTCAAATCCCTCTTCAGTAGATAAAATTAAAAGCTGTATTCTTGTTGCCATGGAAATTTCTAATAAAGTGATCTAAGCTTTTAAGTATATTCTGCTTTCAATTAATTTTGATCAATGAATCCCTTTATTTCATTCTTATTAACTTATATGAACTTATTGTGTTCTCTCCATATTTTCTTTAAAAAAAAAGAATCTATGTTAACTGTTCTTACTTTTTCAGTTCTTTCTTTTTCTTTTGACCCTTTTTATTTGTATTTTTTCTAATTTTTCTTCTCTAAATTTTATTCTAAATTTCTGTTTTTGTTTTTCATGTGCCTAATTTTTTTTTCCTTTTCATATTGCTTTTTATATATTTTCTAAATTTTACTTTTAAAATTTTACTATTTTCTTTAATTTTAATCTATTTTTCATTATGTTATTAACTAAACCTCACTCTAAATTTTATTTCTCAATGATCTTTTTATCTATATTCGCAATAACCCTTTTCCCATTTTTGAAAAATGGACGTACTTGTCAAGTTCAAATATAATGTAAAACTGTCTGTTTAACCACAATATTTTTCATCAATTGTTATCTTTTAAGATCTAAATAAATGTTCGTATGGCGGAATGGTAGACCTTGGGTGCCTCCTGAGTGCAGGAGGTATCCTTTCCCGGCCGTGCAGCTAGCTACTCTAAACCCACGATGTGAATCGCACGGTCTGGGATCTTCAGACTTCCGACATCTTTGCACTAACCTACAGGGTTGATTTGTTCGGGCGCCATTGTAAAAAGTCTCACTGCTCCATCCGGGAATCGAACTCTGGATCTCCGAATTGATCAGTCGGCGCTCTACCATTGAGCTATTGGGACGAAATTGCAAGCTCTTAACTTCGAAGTGCGGATTCTGCAATCTGTCTACATTTTTACACATGAAACATTTATTTCGAATAATATATAATCAAAATAAAAGTTACTGGATCGTGAATTATTTAGGTGGACATGTCTACCTTGCTTGTTTTCTGACGCTTTGCCATTGAACATAAATGAATAAGCATTCTCCGATCCATCCAGAACCTTTGCTCCACTTCGAGATTCCATCTCCAAAAGTCAATTGAAAAATGAACCGAACACCTATAAAAAATAACGGAAGTGTGGCTCAACTCGACTTTCTCATACTAGAATTTTTTTTTTTTTCAAATTTTACAAGAAATTTTTTGAAAAATCAGTATTGTGGGTCCAAATGATTACAACTATAGCGTATTACTCTTCACTCTAAAGGGCTTTAAAAATTCTTTCAATTAATATCACACTTGACAATGTACCTCCTCCGGGGATAACTTGCTCTCCAAGGGGGGAGGGGGGGTAGGTTAATGCCGTCACGAACAAAAGAAAATATATCGCGACTATTTTTCACAACAACTATTACAACTATGAGGTTTCGTGATCATTGAACCATAAATAAACTCTACTATGCATAATTGTGTCAAATGTTGCACTATGCTGCCATGCTAAAAAAAAATATAAAATTTAGAATAAATTTCGAAGTTTTCGTTCGAATTAAGAAATTCTATCTGGTTCTAGATTTTTTGATAACAAATCCGGATATAAAGTTTCGCGAAAATCCATTAATATTTGTGGCTGCTGCCGTGTGCACAATCAATTGATCACAGACAGGCAGACAGACAGACAGACGGACGGACATCACTCCAAAAATAGTCAAAACGTGTTCAGGAGGCCTTAAGACATATACTGGCAAATTTGGAAATCGAAAATATCAAAATCTGGAAATCGAAAATTTTAGCGAAAACAATACTTTCTCAATACTACGTGTGAGAAAGTCAAAATTTGAGTGTTGTCGCGGGGGCAAAACCATATTCATAAGCGGTCCAGGGGAGGGCAAATGTCCCTTCTTGTCCTCCCCTTTGGGCGTCCATATGTAACGTCCCACTATTGGAGGTGATGATTGCTGCCGTCTGGTGTCTAAGGTAGGCTGTCCAGTCGACGGATTCTCTCCGATATACTTTTGGGTAGATCGGGTTGTCCATGCTAAGTTACTCCGTCGCAACCTTCGTTATTACTTCAAACGATTTTAGCATTTTCTATCCCAATAGTTCTTATTAACCCAGATAAGATAAGTGTGTTAATAGGTGTCATTAAACTGATGCCAACATAAAAGAAATAAAATTAAAAAAAATATATATATATACGAATAATTTAGGTACTAAATCTGAAAACAGAAATCTGATGTGGGCAGCACAAGACTTTCCCTGCAGACTCAAATTCATATTTTCTTTATTTCTTCAATAATTCGTTAGATTGAGTTTAATTGCACCAAATAACACTATATTTACATTTTTAATTCAATTTCTGTTTTTATTTGGTACTTGGGCATTTCCCCGAAATCGGCGCAACAAAAATGCAAGAAATCTCAAATATCTTGAGAACGGTTAGTCCTAAAGCATAATGGAGTGTGTTATATTCTTTTCGTCGTCAAAAATTACGTATAAAACAAGAATTTAATTCATACATTTGAGCATACATAGTCCTTTTTTTTTTAATTTTTGCGATTTTTGTGGGCTATTTCGTAAAAAAAGGCAGGTAGTTCTTTTCCGAATTGTACCAAAATCTAATCAGCACCAGAGTATCCCACAAGAAACTTATCTACCAAATTTTGTGATATTTGGTCAAATAGTATTTTAGCTAGGGTGGATACATCAAATTTTTGCGAGCCATTTCGCAAAAAAAGGCAGGTTGTTCTTTTCCGAATCGTACCAAAATCTAATCAATACCAGAGTATCCTACAAGTAACTTATCTACCAAATTTTGTGAAATTTGGTGTATTTTATCCAGAATGGATACATGAAATGTTTACGGGCCACTCCGTTAAAAAAGGCGGGTTCTGTTTTTACGAACTCTACCCAAAACTAATCAGAACCAGGGTCTCATCCAAGTGACTTACCTGCCAAATTTTATGAAATTCGGTCCAGTAGTTTTTTTAGTTAGAGTGGATACATAAATTGCACACACTGACACACACACAGACGTCACGCTAAAAATAGTTTTTTCGTATTCTAGAGGTCTCGAAACGTGTAGATCCGTCGAAAACTCGATTTGTGATTTTCGGTATGATTCCAATACTTTCCCTATACATTACCATGTATTGCAGGGAAAGTAAAAAGATATATTTTTTATGCATTCTGAGAATAATTATAATGCACAATTCCAGTCTATTTCTTTTATTTCTTTATTCGATTCGAAATGTTTCAAAATGAAGAAAAACATAAAATTTTTATTCTTTTATCTTTAGCCGTATTTTTCTTTTTATTTGCAATCAAAGTTCGCCGTTCTGATTTTTGCAGGAAAACGATCCAATTTGGCGCGAACGGGATGTGATGTCACAAGTCTCTAGTCGTTCTCATCGTGCGAATCTGTGAATTTTTACGAAACTTTAGATCCGGCTTTTTTATTTAAAAAAAAATCTAGAACAAGGTAGAATTTTTGAAAATTCGAGCGAAAACTTGGAAATTTATTCGAAATTTTATATTTTTTAATACGGCGACATAAGACAAAATTTCACATAATCATGAATAAAAGGGTTTATTTATGATTCAATGACCTAGTTTTATTTACTGTTGCGAACACATTTCGTCGTGATACACATTTTTTTACTTTCCTTATATACATAATGTATAAGGAAAGTATTGTGACGGGGTCGAGAATTCGAATTCGAGTTTTCGTCGGGAGAGCACGTTTCAGGCATCCCTGATCACGAATCAAACACTTTTGAAGTGATGTCTGTGTCTGTGTGTGTGTGTGTGTGTGTGTGTGTGTGTGTGTGTGTGTGTGAAAGTATATGTGTGTGTGTGTGTGTCAGTGAGTCTGTGGAGACGATAACTGACGAACGAATGGACCGATTCGAACGAAATTTGGTACAAAAATCACAATCCGTAAACACTGGAAGCCTATTGTTTTTATACGCAATCGAATGTTCAGAACCCCCCCCCCCCTAAATTTTCGAGTGAAATTTTGAAAAAATCGTCAAAAAATCAAAACCGCTAATAAAGTTACGCAAATAGACATTTCTTATGTAATTTTTCATTAGAAAACGATTGACATAAATTTTAGAACGCTAACATGAAGAACCGTTCTCGAGATATTGCACATTTTTCAAAAAAATTATCAAAAAGTTATATAAAATAAAAAAAAAAATTCCTTTTGAGAAATATGTTCACTTTTCATATGTAATACCATGCGATAAATTGGGTGACATCATTCTCGTGGATCTAGCTCGTTCTATTCATGAAAAAAGATACTTTGAGTAATACTTTTGTATTTGAACATTAATAGTCATTTATCTGCTGTAGGAATAACTTATTTCTTAGTGCATAACGCTTGGCGAGATTTTGGCGACGAATTTGGCGGAATGTCGCCAACTTGGCGATTTTTTGAAATGTTGCCAAATTAACGAAAATACCGCCAAATGGATAAAAATGACGCTAAATCAATGAAAATGACGACTAATTGTCGAAAATTCAATATGTTGGAAAGAATATTAGTATCTACTATAAGAAAAACCTATTTTTTTACTGTAAAAGTAGTAAATTCCTTACATTATATAAGGAAAGTCATGTGTTGCCCACATTAGATTTTTTTGTTTGTGACGTCATTAGTACCCCTCGGGGGGACAAGTTATCCACTCTCAGGGGTACATTGTTAAGCAAGGTAACAATAAAAAGAAAATTTCAAGCTCTTTAAAGTGAAGGGTAACACGCTATAATTGCAATCAATTGGATTCATGATACAGAATTTTCAAAAATTTTCTTGCAAAATTTGATATAAAAAAAAAAAAGCTATTAAAAATGCATTCTGGTATGCGAAAGTCGAGTTGAGCCAGACTTCAGTTAATTTTAAAGAAATCTTACGATATGTTTCCACCACTGTGAATAATCACTACGGGAGCATCGCAACAGGTGGTTTTGAGGGGTCATAACTCCCTATTAACAATCTCTTTCAATTCCGTTGGATCTTTTTGGGCTCACATGGCTGGTCGACAACAAGCACCATAACCCCATTCGATCATCGCTTTTTGAGATCCTGGCTATGCATGAACTACTGTGGTTGAGTGGTTGATGATCCTAGGAGAAATCAGAGAGTGACTTTGAGGGAATTTTTTTTTATTTAATACGCGTTTTATTGAGATAGTATAGGCAGGCAGGATGGTGGTTTTATAGAACTATGAAGAAATCATGTCTGGCTCCTTTTAAAATTGTGCCACATACCAAGTTTTCTTGCTGCCATTGCAGATATTTACTATTTTACGCTGACAAGCGCACAATAAGCGCCAGACTTGTCAACGGATGCTGTTATCTGCATTGAGAGCTTTATTCTGGCTTGAATTATTCTGTCCCGCATTTTCGCAGCATTATTCTGGTCGAGTATTATTCTGCCTCGCATCATTCTGGAGCATTATCCCAATGTTATATAATTGGGCATGAGCATTTTACTATATATATGTCGACCTGACTTGTCCACTTACGAACACTTCAAAGGTATTGGGGTGCTTAATTACTTACCTAAGAACACTATATTATCAAATGACTGACTTTGTGTTCATGACAATTCGGTATATAAGATCAGGGTCGGATTAATAATGTGTACAATGTAATGTGCATTTGCATAAATAATTTAGTCGGATTATATTTACAGGAAGGCTAAACATCTGAAGTGGGCAGCACATGACTTTCCCTGCAGACTCAAATTCATTTTTCTTTATCTTTTTAATAATTCTTTAAATTGAGTTTAATTGCACAAAATAACATTAAATTTGTATTTTTAATTCAATTTTTGTTTTTATTCGGTAATTGGACATTTTTCCAAAGACGGCGTGACAAAAATGCGAGAAATCTTAAATATCTCGAGAACGGTTAGTCCTAGAGTAATGGAGTTGATCTTATTCTTTTCCTCGTCAAAAATTACGTATAAAACAAGCATTTAATTGATACATTTGAAGTCTTTAAGCTACCTTAGTGGATACAGGTCACCTGAGTAGTCTTTTTTTAGATATTGGCGACTTTTGATGGGTCATTTTATAAAAAAAGCAGGTTATTCTTTTCCGAATCGTACCAAAATCAAATCAGCACCAGGGTATCCCGCAAGTGACTTATCTACCAAATTTTGTGAAATTTGGTCAATTAGTATTTCAGCTAGAAGGGATACATGAGATTCTTTTGGGCCATTTCGCAAAAAAGACGGGTTCTTTTTACAGAATCGTAACAAAAACTAATCAGCACCGGAGTCACATCCAAGTGACTTACCTACCAAATTTTATGAAATTCGGTCCATTATTTTTTGAGTTAGAATGGATACATACATTGCACAGACAGACAGATAGACAGATATACACACAGACGTCACGCTAAAAATAGTTTTTCGTATTCTAGAGGTCCCAAAACGTGTAGATCAGTTGAAAACTCATGTTTCGATTTTCGACATGATTCTAATACTTTCCCTATACGTTACCATGTATTTCAGGGAAAGTAAAAATTTAAGTGTAAGGCTGGGAAATTAAGGCAAACGTGTTTTAGGTATTGAATAATTTAAATTTGTTTTGAAATTATATAGCGTATGGAATGTACTCCAAGAACCCCCCTACAGGGGGCGTTCTAAAAGTAAGATCGCCATTGTAGATAACAATATCTAATGATTGAATTTGTGCTTAGTATGCACTTGTCAGCCTGGAATGTCCGATATATCAAATGGCAGCAAGAAAACTTGCTATGTGCCACAATTTTTCGAGTCAATATGAAGACTGGGGGGGCGTGGCAGCTTAGTGATTAGCTCGCGGGAATTGCACTCTGATGGTCCGGGTTCGATTCCTGCCACGTCCAAAAACTACCGCCGTGTACACGCGGAGTACGATCACGTTAAACATGTGAGTTCGTAAGTCCTTCCGAAAGGTTGGTGGTAGGGAAATGTCCCTGTGAATGTCTCCCCCACTGGGTTCCGGTCTAAATTGGGTGGCACTTCTCGGTCATCCAAATAGATACCTTATACCTTTCTGGTAGGTCGGACGGTCTGGGTCGAAGAAGAAGAATATGGAGACCGGAAAATTCATTCCTACCTTGCCTGGGAGCCTAGTGGTTAAAGTGAGAGGATAGCAAGAGGTAGTCTCGTGTTCGATCCTCGACGTCGTTCAAAATTATCCCAATGTCTGCGCGGAAAACGGGCATGAAAACTCTGTAGGTCTGAAAGTTCTTCCGAGAGGTGATGGGATAAGGGAAGGACGGTATAGTCCTTGCGATAGTCACCTCCATTGGGTTCCGGTCCAAATTGGGTGGCACTTTTCCAACTGTCCTAATACATACCTTACACCTTCTGGTAGGTCGGACTGTTTGGGTTGAGAGACAGAAAGTTGCACCCGCAGCTGGCCTTAGAACTCAGGTTGCACAACAAATTAGGCTGCACGACCAACTAGGTTGGGCGACCCATTTGGCTGCCCATTTGGCTGCAATAGCCAAATTCAGAGCCACAGACCTTGCTATAGAAAGCGTTCACAAAGTTAGGCTCGTGCTTCCATTACAGATAACATCATCTATGGACCAATCGATTTTGCTCTTATTATGCCAAAACTTATTTTCCAGAAAACGATATTTGTTCCTGCGCTCAAATAGACAATCCGGACCTACCTCCGTCTTTATCTCTCACTTTTTAACACTTTCCAACATAGTTGAAAAGTGTTTGTGACTTCGGTCATTCTGTCTGTCTGTCCGTTCGCACGATAACTGCCAAAAAAGTGACTTTATCGGAATGAAATTTTAGTATGTTGTGGAACATACGGGAATATAAATGAATAATATCACCCAATTAGTTTTGGATTGAAACCGGGTTGAAAAAGCGAAATACATTAAATCTATGGGACCTAATTTTTCAAACATCTTTTAACTAAAGTTAAAATTCTCAAATTGCTTTGAAAATTTTAGGAAATATTCAAATTATCCCATAAAATATATTAAAAAAAATTTAAGCAAAATCTGATCGGTAGTTTTTAAATAAAAATTAAAATAATAATTACACCCATATTATATGAAGAGATCACGTGACCCACTTCAAAATAAAATATGGCATCCATCTTTTTTTCCAGTGTCAAATTTTTTATAGTATCAAAATATCCAGTGTCAAAATTTTATTCCAGTATCGAAATTATTAAGTGATTTTTAAAGTTCTTTTAAATTTATATTTAGTGTTGCATCCGTCCTAAAACTGCTTTATTTTTGCGTAATTTCTGTGCATCTATATTCTGTACCAACGCAATTACAATATTTTTGAGTTTAAATGATCAACAAACGTATTATTTCTAAAACGGGGCCTAATATTAACGTATGCAGCATGTAAACAAATCAAGATGTAAGATCAGTTGTATAAGAATTGATGAATTTTTTTAACTCAAAATTATTTAGCTCTGAAGTCTGGAATATAGTAGGTGATATGAATAAAATACTGATTGATTTTACATAGAGAAGTAGACGATTTTATAGCATTACTTTTTCGATGATGTTTTAAGCATGGAGTTAGAAAGTACTTTTGCCTCCATGGTTTTAAGTTTTTTAGTAAAATAAATTATTGTAGTACTGTGATAATTAATAAAATATCATCACTGAATGTATCGAATTTTAGAGATGTTTAAATAAAATTGCATTGCCGTTGGAAAGTGTTTCATAATCAATGCTTTATGCATGATTGATCGTTCTTGTTAAAATATACAGGGTCTTTCCAAAAGATTGAATGGCTAAATATATTTTTAACGATTGGTCGCCGACCCATGGTTCCAATTTAAGAAACTTCTTCAAATAAGATTAATGACTAAGACTAATAACTTCAATAATGATTTTCAGATTGCTACAGTTTTGGTCACATCAAACTTTTTAGTAAAAAATGTACAAAATTTAACTTTTTATACAGGCTATCTGCAAAGGAGGTTCTAATTAACAAATTGTTCGTTATTCATTTGAAGATATTTTGAAAAAAAAAAAGTTTTCTAATATACAAAATTGGCCGTGAAAAAATTGTGAAAGTTATAGGACTTAAACCGCTTTGATTCGATCAAAAGAAACGGCGAAAACAACGATTTCAGGGGGTCGGACATAAATTGAACTTCATTTGTTTAAATTCCCATTCGAAAACTTACACGTGTAGCTTCTATCTTTACTAAAAGTTTTATATACTCTCCAATTATTTGTCGAAAATTTTAATTAACCTTTTGCTTACGGGTGGGATAGCGTCAATTCCAAGCGAAGAACCTCCACAAAAGACAGGTATTTGACATACCCTATCCCAAACAGTTCAATCTCCCTTTGTAGGTATTGGCGGCGTCATTCACTCAGATTATCTGACACAATAAGACGTCTGAAATGCCAAAATAAAGCAAATTACAGTTAAGTACAGAAAAATATTTTTCTTTTTTTTTTCTAGATAATTATTTATTTTATCTATTTTGCTTTTATAAGCACAACATTATTATAATATTATATTCAGATACCGCGTGAATTTCCAACTTACTTACCTTTATAAAAATAACAAAAAATGTAAAAGTTAATTTTAGGCATTTTTACCAATGTTAAAAATGTCAATAAATTTCTCTTTAAATCATTTCTGAGTTAAAATTTTGTATTCAGAATACAATAAATAGTCTGAGGGAGAAAGTTCTATACACACGACTAAAATAAACAGGGGACGAATAATGAAAAACTTGAATTAATAACAAACAAGAAATATCAACTATGCAGAAAGCATTGATTATGAAACACTTTGCAAACAAAATGCAATTTTATTTAAACATCTCTAAAATGTGATACATTCAGCAGTGATATATATATATTTAAATTATCACAGTACTACAGTAATTTATTATACTTAATGACTTAAAACGTCATCGAAATATAAATCGTCTGCCTCTCTATGTAAAATCAATCAATATATCATTCATATCACTTATATTCCAGATTCCAGATCTAAATAATTTTGTGTGAAAAAAACTCAGCAATTCTTGTACAACTCACCTTACAATTGCTTGATTTGTTTACATTCTGCATAAGTTAAAATTAGGCTTCGTTGTAGGAATAATCAAAGTTTAGAGATTATTTAAAATAAAAAATATTGTAATTGCGTAGGCACAGTATTTGGATACACAGATAATAAGCAAAAATAAAGCGGTGTTACGACGGATGCAACGCTAAAAATAAATTTAAAATATCCTTAAATATCACGATCTTTACACACGGGAAAAAAATGGACGCTATATTTTATTTTGCAATGAGTCACGTGATATTTTCATATATTATGGGTGTAATTATTATTTTAATTTTTATTTAGAAAACTATCTAACATATTCTGCTGAAATTTTTTTCCACATTTTATATTTTAATTTGAATTTTTCCTACAATTTTCGAAGCAATTTGGGAATTTAAAACTTTGCTTAAAAATTGTTTGAAAAATTAAGTCCCATAACATTCAGTCTATTTCATTTTTTACACCCGGGTTAAATCAGAAACTAATTGGAAGATATCGTTTCTTTTCATTCCCATATGTCCACACAGACCGTCTCAACAACGTACCAAAATTTCATTTTAATAAAGTCATTTTTACAGCAGTTATCGTGCGAACGGACAGACAGACAGAATGATCAAAGTCATAAACACTTTACAACTGTGCTGGAAAGTGTTAAAAACAAAATTTATGCATATAAGTATACATTTTCCAATCTGGTCTACGACCAATCATTCAAAAGATATTTAACCGTGGCATCTTTTTGGAACACTTGTATAGTTGGGTAAAGAAAATAAAACTTCGCACAGTGTTGTCTGCAATTACTAATTAGAAATTAAACGAGATTATATTGCAACTTCTGCGACTACATTTGATGGAATCAAGAGCACACGCACCGCTAAAATTTTACTCCTTCGTACAAAAGAACCTGAACATCATACAAAAGAGAAAAAAAAAAAAGGGAATATAAAAAATAAAAAATTCAACCGACTCCCCTTTTTTCTGAGAAAAGCGTTCCACGCGAGCTAACACATTTCCGGTTCTTCCCGACTGCGGACAGAAAAGAAAAAAGATGAAAGTAACAGGTACAAAAGAATATCATTATTTCATTTTCGGCCATTTTATTTTTTTTTAAATCTTTTTCTTTATCATGATTACGGCATGCGGTGAACTTCACGGTCCCTGCTATTGCACGGTGATGTTCAATCACGGTTTTGCACGCACCGAACAATTCGTTTTATGCTTAATCTCTTTTTTTTTTTCATTGCCTCGTAGCAACAAAAAATAAGTTGTATTCGGTAGTCCGGTGTGATATACGCGTAACTAACTCTACCTCCATGGTCTGTTTAAGAGTAATCTGGACTCTTTTTACATTCTCTACCATGCATGTGCATGGTAATATATAGGGAAGGTGTTGGAATCGTGTTCAAAATTGCATATGTCAGTATGGAATCTGTGTGTGTTTGTGTGTGTGTGTGTCAGTGTGTGTATGTGTGTTCGTGTGTGTGTTTGTGTGTGTGTGTGTGTGTTTGCGCGCGTGTGTGTGTGTCTGTCTGTCTGTCTGTGGGCTGTGTGTGCGTGTGTGTGCTTGCGTGTGTGTGTGTCTGTCTGTGGGCTGTGTTTGTCTGTGTGTGTGTGTGTGTGTGTGTTTGTGTGTGTTTATCTGTCCGTGGACTGTGTGTGTTGTTGAGACCCAGACCGTTCGACCTACCAGAAAGGTCTAAGGTAACCGTTGGACTGTGTGTGTGTGTTTGTGTGTAAGTGTGTGTGTGTCTGTCAGGGTATGTTTGTGTGTGTGTCTGTCAGGGTGCGTTTGCGTGTATGTGTGCGTGTGTCTGTGAAATGCATTAACCCACTCTAACTCAAAAACTAATTGACAAAATTTAAAACAAATTGGTAGGTAAGTCACTTGTGAAGTACCCTGGTGCTGATTAGATTTTGGTACGACTTGGGAAAAAGATAAGGCTCGGTTTGGTGCTATTCGGATACGATTGGTATGGTAAACAATTCCACTTTAACGATTCGTCGTAGACCCATGATTTCCATTTAAGAAATGCTTTAATTAAAGAAGACTATCATCGTATATAAATTTTGACCATATGACACCTTTTCGTAAAAAAGTACAAAATGGAACGTTTTAAGCGAGTCCCCTAAGAAAGAAAAAAAAAATCAATTATAAAATATTTTCCATAATTCAATTAGTCAAACAGAACAATTTCCATTGTAATACCATCAAAGTTACCCGTGATAACATGAATTAAATTTTTCGGTAAGTAATTGGGGAGTATATAAAATTTTTACTAAAGTCAGGTACACATGTAGGTTTTCGAATGGAAACTTGCATGTGTACCTATCTTCAGTAACAAATGAAATTCAATTTTTTGTACGTTCCCTGAAATTATCGTTTTCACTATTTCTTTTGATCGTATTAAAGTGGTTTGGCTTTTAAAATTTTTTCATGGTCAATTTTGCATATTAGAAAACTTTTATTTTTCAAAATATCTTCAAATGAATAAGGGACAATTTAACAATTGCAACCTCCTTTGTAGAAAACCTGTATGAAAAGTTAAATTTTATACTTTTTTTGCTAAAATGTATCATGTGACCAAGACTGTCCTATTCTGAAAATCTATCTTATTTGAAGCATTTTTATAGAACTTTCCAATATGACTTCATACGTTCTTTATCCTCTGCTTCGAAAGCGTTTGTAGGATAGACACCACATGATTTGACTTTATCCATTTGATTTTGTAAGAAAAATGTGAGATTTAAAGGAAATGTCTATAAATATGCCGAACTTTTGTACTGTTTAGGATGTGGTATAGTCAAGGTGATATAGATTCTGTTTCTTTGTTTAGAATTCCCTGTATTCCAAAAACAGCAAAATCCGGTAATATTAAATTAAAATTGGAAAGACGTGAAAAAGGGATTTCAGGAAAGATTTGATAATATTGACAACTTCAAAATTAAAGTTCTCATATCCTTGAAAATTCAATTTGTGATAAACAACTTTTTACAGGTAAGTTTATTAAGTGCAAGGTATTCTTTTGGGCGGCAGAAAAAGTGCTACCGAATTTAGATCAGAACCCAATGGAGGGGAGGGGGTGACAATAGTAGGGACCATGCCATACTTCATGGATCACCTCTCGGATGGACTTTCGGACCTACAGATTTATCGTACTCGTACTCTGCGTAGAAACGGGGATAGTTTTGAGTTTCCGTAGAGGATCGAACTCGAGATCTTCTTACTTGTGCAATTCTCTCATTTTGACCACTAGGCTACCCAACGTGGTGTTCACGCGGAGTACGATCACGCTAAACATGTGGATCCGTAAGTCCTCAAGGGTGCGGAACTAAACCTGTAAACCGAGAGGTAGGCCAGGTCCGCACTACTGTCTCCTAGGCTACCCAACGTGGACCCCGTAAACCGAGAGGTAGGTCGGATCCGCACTTCTGTTTGGTAGGCTACCCAACGTGGAAAATCGTAACTCGAGTTCTCGACGGATCTACACATTTCGAGCCGGAAAATCCATTTTTAGCGTGACGTCTGTGTGTGTGTGTGTGTCTGTCAGTGTGCCTGTCTGTGTGTCTGTCTGTGCACTGTATATATCCACTGTCGTAGCTGAGGAACTAATTGACCAAATTTCATAAAATTTGGCAGATAAATCTCCTGTGGAGTACTCTGGTGCTGATTAGAATTTGGTATGATTCGGAAAGAAAAATCTGCTTTTTTTTTTGCGAAATAATCCGCAAAATTTGCCAAAATTTAAAATAAAAGGCTACGTATGTTCAAATGTATCAATTACATGCTTGTTTTATACGTAATATTTGACAACGAATAGAATAAGACCAACTCTATTATTTTAAGATGAACCATTTTCGTTATATTTAATTTTTTTAATTTTAAGGAACTGGGTAAAAATCTGAGTACATTGTAGTTAAAAATCTCTTTAATGAAATTTCCAATAATTTAGTATGTCCCTTGAGGTTTATTATAATGCTGATTACATTTTGGCATGATTCTGAAAAATATAACCGTCACTTTCTTGTGACATGGCCTACAAAGATCTGGAAAATCTGAAATAAATGTCTAAAATCGCTGAAATGTATTAATTAATTATTTATAAGAGAAATCGGGGAGGGAAAAAAGTAAAAAATTGGTGTGTAAAGAGGATTTTAGAATTTGTTGAAAATATTCTTTTTAAATTTAAAATATTACATCGAAAATTTTTATTATATTTGGTAAATGTATGATAAATTCAGTATATATACAAACCATTATATCAATTTATTGAAAAAATAAAAAGTTAGTTTCAACGTCCAATGTCCCGCTTGAGAGATTATCAGCATAATATTGCATATGCAAAGTGAATCTAGTGTATGACATTTGCTACATTTTTTTTCATTTCATGTAATTTTTTTAATAAATTTATTTGGAAAACGTGCAATATCTCAAAACAGTTCATGCTAGCGTTCTAAAATCTGCATCAATCATTCTGTAATGAAAAACTACGTATGAAATGATTATCTATTTATCATTATTAAAGCTCCTGATTTTTTCAAAAACCGAGGCTATATATTTTCCCTGTATGTCGTAGGAAAGAGAAATTGAAAATAACAGCAATTTAAAAGGAAGTGTTACACGCATATTTACGTATTTAATGTCATGTCCTTCCTATAAAACAAAAGATCTTCGTCCGAAATGAAAAGTAATGTAAACATCGTTTTCGTGCTCGTCTTCACATGCATCACCTTCATCCAAGAATATGTAAACATCTATGCAACACTGCATCCATTGTCTTAACCTTTTGTTTACGGATGGGACAGCGTCCATCCCAAACGAAGAACCTCTCAAAAAGACAGGTATTTGACATACCCTATCCCAAACAATTCGATCCCCTTTTGCAGACATTGGCACCATAAACATCCTTTTGTTAATGACCCAAATGTGACGTCATCATATAACTTACGAAAAGTAAATATTTTTTTCATCTTTGTACATAATTCTTGTTTTCTTTGATGCATAAACACATTTGCTACCTTCATGTACAATTTTGAGTTAATCAAAGCTTTTTACTTTTCCACTTTTGTTGATTTAACCGTCCGTGCTTAACTTTTGGAAGCTAGTGTAATTATGTTCCGGGAGTTATTCGTTCATTAACCTTTTGCTTACGGGTGGGAGAGCGGACGCCAATGCCTGCGAAGGGGGATCGAACTGTTTGGAATAGGGTATGTCAAATACTTGTGTTTTGAGAGGTTCTTCGTTTGGGATGGAGGTTGTCCACCCGTAAGCAAAAGGTTAATATCAATGGAAAACGCATGACGAGCTATATTTATCCCGAGTATACGAATATGTTAAGAGGCAAGCGCAAGAAGTTGTATAGCCGTATGTCAAATATGTGGAATAGAAAATATAGTTACATACACTCTACAACAGAAAAATCGACGCATCAAGCAGGAGTTGTCGGATTGTGATAAAAATTGGTAGATGTGAAGAACATACATAGAAAAAGAAACGATTAAAATTTCAGAACAATTTAATGATTTAGGAATTTGCGGTTAGAAATGCGGTTTTTTTTTTAATGATCTTGTTGCATTAAAAGTAAAAATTTTCTGATTGACCCAATTTGTCTAAGAGGGTCGTATAAAAATTTAAAAAGTGTAACTTTTTCAAAATTGATGGGAGGAATATTTCATTTACGTAGTCTTATTTCCTACTTTACTTTCAGCATTTTTGCAATTTACATTGCCCACTTATCTCCAACAGGTAAAGAATTAAAGCGCGTTTCAACCTTTTCGGGACACCCTGTGTATATCAAAGGTCTACTTCCTTTCTTTGAAGATTTGCTCGTTTGGGATGAGATGCCCCAAACCGTCTCATCTCTTCACTTAGTTGTAGGACAAAAATGCCAAAAGTTTATATAAATATTAGCAGTGTTATACTGGAATTTGATTTTGAGTATAAATTAACTGAAGTAAGGCTGAACTCTATTTTCTCATGTTAGAATCCGTTTTCTAGTAGCTTTTTATTCTAAATTTTCCAAGAAATTATTTGAAAAATCTGTATCATGGATCTAAATGATTGTAATTATAGCGTGTTACCCTGCACTTCAAATGGCTTGAAAAAATCTTTTGATTGATAACATACTTAACAATGTACCCCCCGGATGGGGGGGGGGGGGGCAGGTAACAACCCCGAGGAGGCTAATGACATCACGAACAAAAAAAATTGTATTGTGGCTATTTTTTCACAACAATGCTAGAAATTATTAAGTATCGTGATCATTGGGCCATAAATAAACCCTTTCATGCATGATTATGTCGAATTTTGTCCTATGCTACCATTTTAAAAAAATATATATAAAATTTCGAATAAATTTTGAAGTTTTAGATTGATATTAAATTTTTTTTATCTAGTTCTAGATATTTTGATAATAAAGTCGGATATAAAGTTTCGTGGAAATACATTCATTTTTGTGGCCGCTATTGTGTACACAAGAAATCGACCCCAGACAGACAGACGGACATCACTCCAAATATAGTCAAAACGTGTTCAGTGTTTTTTATAATATATATTGGCATCAAAACCCCGAATTCGAAAATTTTCGTGAAAACAATACTTCCTCTATATTATATTACATAGTATAAGAAAGTAAAAATTATCCGGGTAGCTTTCTTGCGGCTGTGAGTGAGAGATTAAATCCTAATATGTGATCGACTCTGATTGGAGCCGACTGCATATGAACGAAAACTCGTCTGCCTCCGATCTGAAGAACCGGCAACGAAAAGCGTGATGTTACGATTTACAGTAGTTTTTGTTTCTCCTTTCTAAATACACAATGAAATCATAACTTATCTTGCGCTCCAGCTTATCGCCCTTTTTTTTTTTCTACCTCGCCAATTCATGCATTCTCCCAACACGTAACGAAACGAAAATATCGCCAGCTTGGCGATAACCAAGACAGATGGTTGAAACCCAATTGCACGGCAACCCCGCAAGCAGCTGCTGGGCGAACGAATAAGAAAATACCGAAAAGCTTTCAGAATAGCCCTCGCCGCTCTCAAAATAAGGTGTGTGTGTACTGGAAATGCCGCTGAGATTGTCGCGGCGCGAGATTTGTAGTTTTATTGTTCTGGATTATATTTTTTCCTCTTCGCGCGATCGCTTCAATTTGAAGAAGACTTTTTATTGCTGTGAACTAAAATAATGACCAATAGATTTGGAATACGCATGGAAATACTTTTTTGAAACTTTTTGGTAAGTGATATTTCAATAATTTATATATTTTAAAGGAATCCCACGCTGACAACAATGGGGTTATAAAAACCTATAAAACGTTTAGAAAAATTGTTTTGGATTATTGTATTTTTTACCGGGATAACGTTGATCGATTCTTCTGAGGGCTTGATATAGCTATGCTGTCAAGGAAAAACACCTTAGAGAAATTTTTATAAGAAACTAAGCAATATTTTCTTTATACGTACAGCTCAAACTGCTGCTAAAGTAATAAAGCTAAAATAACTTTGTTAAAAGTCTGTAATGTTAGCTTCGTACTTAGGCTGCTAAAAATTGTATTAGATTATTTTATTTTTATCCGCATGCCATTGTGATCGAAACCTCCAAGGGCTCAACATAGCCATACTGTCAAGGAAATATACCTTAAGAGAACTTTTTATAAGAAATTAAGCAATGTTTTCGTTATAGGTACTGCTGCTAAAATAATAAAGTTAAAATAACTTTGTTAAAAGTCTGTAATTTTAGCTTCGTACTTAGGCTGTTAAAAATTGTATTAGATTATTTTATTTTTATCCGCATGCCATTGTGATCAAAACCTTCAAGGGCCCAACATAGCCATGCTGTCAAGGAAAGATACCTTAAGAGAACTTTTTATAAGAAATTAAGCAATATTTTCGTTATACGTACTGCTGCTAAAGTAATAAAGTTAAAATAACTTTGTTAAAAGTCTGTAATTTTAGCTTCGTACTTAGCCTGTTAAAAATTGTATTAGATTATTTTATTTTTACCGGTATATCATTGTGTTTGAAACCTCCAAGAGCCCAATATAGTCATATTGTCAAGGAAACATTAATTTTATCGAGGACTTTTTTTTTATAAGAAATGGCGCCATATTTTCTTTGTATGCTTGGATAACAATGAATACATAACATACTTATTCTGTATATCACCATGACAATAAAATGAATGCATTAATATTTTATAAAGAAATATATTTAGTAATGTAATTCGTAAAATATAATATTAAATAATGAGATGCCTATAAAATATTTCATTTCGACTTTTTATACATCAGTTCTGTTACAGCTAATTATAAAAATATTTTGTAAAGCTCCATTGATGGGGACTATTGTCATTGAGTACTGGTTCTAGGGCCTGATTGACGTATTCATGATTCTGGGTTCCGAAATTTAAGCAACCCCACATTTTTACTTTCTCATATGTAGTATTGAGAAATTATTGTTTTGACGAAAATTTTCGATTTCGAGATTTTGATGCCAATACATGTTTTATGACCTCCTAAATATTTTTGAATGCCTGTCTGTTTTTTTGCGGTCGATTTCTTCTGTACAGAATAGCAGCCACAAATATTAATGGATTTTCACGAAACTTTATATCCAACTTAGTTATCAAAAAATCTAGAACTAGATAGAATTTTTTTTTTAAATTCGAACGAAAATGAATTCAAATTTATTCAAAACTTCATATTTTTTAACATGGCAGCATAGGACAAAATTTGATCAAAACATGATCATGCATAAAAGGGTTTCTTTATGGTTCAATGGTCACAAGACTTAACCTTTTTTTTTTTGCTTACGGGTGGGACAGCGTCCATCCCAAACGAAGAACCTCTCAAAAAGGCAGGTATTTGACATACCCTATCCCAAAAAGTCCGATCCCCCCTTTACAGGCATTGGCGACCATGGTCACCAATGTCTGCAAAGGGGGATCGAACTGTTTGCATTTTTAAAAAGTTATTTAAATAACTGGATATGTTAGTTGGAATATCAGGAATCACATTACATACAATATTTATACACTGCTGCTAATATTTAGAACACACACCTTGTTTGAAAGTAGTAAAGCAGCATACAACACAAGAGTATTTGTGTTATATACTGATATATATATATATATATATATATATATATATATTGTTATATACTGATATATATATATATATATATATATATATATATATATATATATATATATATATATATACGAAGTTTTGCTTTTATTTCTTACGTACAATATACCAGTTCATTTAAAAGAATTTTACTGCGATTTTAAATGAAATTTATATAGCTATAATTCTCTAGAGAGATGTTTTAGCACTATTGACTGTACAAGTATATTTTAAATTGTTTGGTTTAGGAGGGGGAGCTAAAACCAAGTAGGTCCTGTCTCCAATTATTTGTTAGCCAGGCCCTGCCGGTATGCTTTTAAATGTAATTTAAGTTGTGAACAAATAATAAGTAAACAAACGTAATAGCATTTATTGTGCAATTATAAGTTAACATTTATTGTCCAATTATAAGTTAATTTATTCGCACTTTACACGAAGTTGTGAAGAAATAATAAGTAAACAAACACAATTAACATTTATTGTGCAAATTATAAGTTTCTTCAATGTTTGTCGTAATTTTTACTTTATATTACATGTATATGTAAAGAAAAAGTACTTTAATGAAGAGGTGTGTGTCAAATATCCGATTTTTCGGATTTCATGTATGTACACGTTTTAAGCATCCCAGAATATAAATAAAAAATGCTTACTTTTCCTTCAGTGCATTATGCATACAAAAATAAAGTATTGTAATGGGGAAAAAATACCACAGATTTGACGAATTTACTTGTTTTGAGCATCCCTGAATACGAATCTGTGCGTATGAGTCTGCATGTAAGATATCTCGTACAAATTGATCCAATTATCGAAATTCCGTGTGAATATTTAATTCGATAAACATGCTGCCGACATGCTGCTTTATTCGAATGGCAAGGTCACTTTACTATTAGATAGACCTAACGTGTACACTCATTGACCTTTCCTTACAAAGTCATCGGTGGGTACTTAAGAGACTTCCCATCTCTGTATAATATTTGCAGAGTATTTACCATTGGCTCCGCTAAATTTTTCAAAAGTTGTTCCATCTTTCATGATTAAATCTTTTGAAACATTAAAAGTTTTCATTTTACATCCTCATCGGATTTTTTATAGTTTTTTTTTATCACACTTTTAAAAGTAATGCTACAATAATTTGGTAGATTAATAACTGCAAACGCGGAAGATCTTTGAAAACAAGAAATACATTTTATTTGTTTGGCACATTTCCCTAGAGTTGACCTTTGTAACAAATTTCAGTATTAATGTCAATGATAAGAATGAATTTATTTCAATATTTGAATAAAGTTTTGCAATTGGTATAGTAAGTTTAAGATTATAAAAGTTTTATGAAAGGTTATGTAAGTTTTACTATGATTAGTTAAATTTATAATATATTTTTTATTTTTACTTCTCTTCAGTGTATCAGTACGCTAAAACACCCCCCTAGCGTTCAAAATTGTTTGTATTTAGAAAGATAAGCCAAATGCATTCATTTTACCTACGTCAAGCTGTTGCCATCTTAAAAAAATAAATAAATAACTTTTATAAAATATTTTAAAAGACTAAATTTGTATGACATATTATTACTTTCCTTACATATATAGTTTAATGTGGAGAGAAAGTATTGTCACGGGGTCGAAAATTTGAATTCGAGTTTTCGACGAAAGAGTACGTTTTAAACATTCCTGAACTCGAATCGAACGTTTTTGAAAGGATGTTTTTGTGTGTTTGTGGACGTGAATGAATGAAGCGTTTCGAAAATAATTCGGTGCGATTATTGCAATTGGTGAATACTACGAAACGCTATTGATTTTAAACGTAAATCGAATACTCGGAATACTCCTCTAATGTTCGAATGAATTTTTGAAAAAATTATAAAACAAAATCGGACCTTTTATAAATAAAATGTCACTTCCGACGTAATTTTTTTCATTAGAAAACGAATTGCATCAACTTTAGAACGCTAGAATTACCCATTCGCGAGATATTGTACGTTTTTGGAATAAATTTATCAAAAATTGACATAAAATTTAAAACAATATTAAGTATCATCCAATAGGTTCACATTTCCCATGCAATAGTATGCAACAAACCTGTTAACATTATTTTCGTTAGATCCATTCAAGAGAGAAGATGTGTTATGTACTCCTTTTGTATTTAGTCGCCAAATAATTCGCCAATAGGGATTCATTTCACGGGATTTCAATTAAATGCCAACTGAATTTTGTTGAGCATTTTGCATATGAGTATAAATGAGTCATTCAGTTTGGAGTCATTAAGTTGCCCAAATCACAAATTTCAATTTACGTAATGCCAATTTAGTTTCAAAAATATTATGCTGTGGATCCTGCACACTATTATTTCGCTGTGAAAGATTGTATTTAAATACAATCTTTCATACCTTTGTCTGTAAAATCCGAGATTTTAAATTTCTGAATTTTCAACCCTACTACCACTGGAATTTTCTGTTAAGCGTGTAAGACGCTTGACTAAGATCTTACCGCGAATGAAATTTGAGCGTTATTTTTTTTTTCACGCGTTTTAGGGTGTTTGTAGTGGCTGTAAAAGAAATTCGAACCTATAAAATAACTAATTCGAAATTTTAAAAAAATGACGCTGAGGTGTACTTCGGGTCCTGAAGTACCTGTGTACCAAATTGCATTGTAGTACGACGTTTAGATTCCCTACTACAACTGCACAGACAGGCACACAGACCTCCTCCTTTATTAAGTAAGATAAAAAATCAAGTTGAAATTAATATAACAAATAAAAATTTTTTATTTTACTTCTGAAAACTTTTTATAGATAACTGGTTAAATTTTTTTCGACCGCATCGCAGTTTTGTGTTATTTTTCATGCTTTGATATTTTATTATTTTCAAGCTATAAAATAACATTATAATTTATTTGACTAACATTTTAGAAGGAAAAAAAAACCATCTCCATCTCAGATATTTATTTATTACGAAATGATTAACTTCCCAATATGATAAAAAATTGAGCCATAATTAATGTATTTTATTAATATTTTATTAATAATGCAAAATGTATTTTACAAAAAAACAAACAAGAAAAAACAAACAAAAAAAACTTAAAAAAAAATTATCATCGCAAACTTTTAGTTTAATTACTACACAGTAATTATAAGCTAAAACTGGGATATTTCTACTATAAATTCTTTAGTAAAAAACAAAATATACACAAGTTAATACCGTCCGGCCGTCCAACTAGTTACTCTAAGTCCTCAGGACGAGTCGGACGGTCTGGGTCTTCAACAAGTTAATACCGTCATTTTAAAAAATGCAACACTTCGCAGACAATTTTTCAGAAACATCGTTCGCTATGATCTGATTTTTTTTTACACCCATGCGTAACCATGGCAACGGAATAAGAAAAAGTTGCCATTTCAGTACATGCTTTTAAATCGAAGTCAAAAAGCGAAGTCTCTCGACCTAAAATGATGCATCTATTATTAAAAATATGTATATATTTTATTTATACATGTAGCTGTTTGAATAACATTGTGCTGTTATCAAATATTGGAACAGTTTTTGTAAAGATAATGTTTTGTTAAATATTGAATATGCATTCTAACTGAATTTTTGTTTTGGTATTTATTTGAAGCAACATAAGAAAACTTTGTTCATTTAATATATTTTAACACTTTGTACAATGTATTTATATTGATAATCCAACGCAATAAAAGATGATGTCTGTCTGTTCGTTTGTGTGTTCATCTGTTGTGGCTTAGTGGAAAGTTTAAGCCATCCATAGCTAAGAAATTCAGTATAGTGATAGTATAGGCTAAGCTCTTGCAGAATTTTTTTACTTTCCTTACACTACATGGAAATGTATAGGGAAAATATTGGAATCATGTCGAAAATCGGAATTCGAGTTTTTGACTGATCTACAGTCTACACGTTTCGAGCATTCTAGAACACGAAATGATCATTTTTAACGTGACGTCTGTGTGTCTATCTGTGCAATGTATGTATCCACTCTAGCTCAGAAAACGAATGGACGAGATGCTAGAAAATGTGGTAGGAAGTCGTAGAGTTGGGCAAAATACATTGAAAATGTATTTTCGATACAAAATACATAAGTTTTAGAGCATAAAATACAAAATACTTTTCAAATTAAAATAATTCCAATTACAAAATACATTAAAAAAAATTTAAACATTGCTGTGTATTGGAACGGATAACGGATTTTCTGTGAAAAGCAATATTTATGTACGCATTTTATTAGAAATAAACAAACCGTATATTACTTTCCTTATGTACATAATGTATAAGGAAAATATTATAACGGGGTCGAGAATTCGAGTTTGGACGGGAAAGCACGTTTCAAGCATCCCTGATTACGAATCGAACATTTTTGAGGTGTGTGTGTGGGGGGGGGGGGGGAGACGATATCTCACGAACGAATGGAGCGATTCGAATGAAATTTGGTACAAAAATCACAATCCATGAATACTGGAAGCCTATTGTTTTTAAATACAATCGGAATGTTCAGAACCCCCCTCCCTAAATTTTCGAGTGAAATTTTGAAAAAATCATCGAAAAATTCAAACCTTTAATAAAGTTCGGCAAATAGACATTTCTTATGTAATTTTTCCTTAGAAAACGATTGATGCAAACTGTAGAACGCTAGCATTAACCGTTCTCGAGTTATTGCACATTTTCAAATAAATTTAAATGCACATTTTCAAATAAATTTATAAAAAAATGAAGTAAAATAAAAAAAAATATTAACTCTTAAGAAACATGTTCACTTTTTATATTTAATATTATGTGATAAATTTCTTTTGTATTTGAACGCCAATAGTCATTTATCTGCTGTAAGAATAACTTATTTCTTCGTCCATAACGCTTGGCGAGATTTTGGCAACGAATACGACGGAATGTCGCCAACTTGACGGCTATTTTAAATGTTGCCAAATTAACTAAAATCTCGCCAAATGGATAAAAATGACGCTAAATCAATGAAAATGACGACTAATTGAAGAAAATTCAACATCTTTAAAAGAATATAAATATCTACTGTAAGAATAACATTTTTATAACTGTAAAAGTAGTAAATTCATTGCATTATATAAGGAAAACTATGTGCTGCCCACATCAGATTTTTTGTTAAATATTAACATTGGCATTTTAAAAGGATTAGAATGTATCGCAAAAGTAAGACCTAAAAGACTAAACTCTGAAATTTTAAATCTCCAAATTAATAAAGTAAAAAAAAATCTGCTGTGGGCAATACACGAATTTCCTTATTTAATGCAATAAATTTACTCCTTTTACAGTAAAAAAAAATATGTAAGATCCACGGTACTGCGTTTTTAACGTTGAATTGTACATTTGGAGATTTTCCGGATGACAACCTGTAAAACTATTTCAAAGTACCCAATTAACTTATATTTCGCGCAACTCTAAATATACAATTATCAATATTGATAGCATCCTCCGTAAGCGGTATAGTCCATATATTAAAATACACTACGTGACAGTGAAAACGACAAGGAGTTTTTGTTGCTCCAAGTCCTCTGGACGAGCCGGACGGCCTGGGGCTTTCACACCAAGAAGGAGTGCGCGGCACAGCTGTGAAAACGACACACCAAGAAGGAGTCCGGCCGTCCAAATAGCTGCTCTTAGTCCTCTGGACGAGTCGGACGGTCTGGGTCTTCAACACCAAGAAGGAGTGGGCAGAAAAATATGCAAATTGCAGGGTAGACACAGTTTACCGAGTTATGTAAATGATGCGGAATGCGCAGCTGTGCCGCGCACGTTGAGTGAGATATAAGGGAAGGAACCTGCAGAATCGGCAATAGTCGCGCCGCTCTGTCTGCCAGGGAAATCATTTTTCAATTTTTTTTTGTTTCAGAGGAAACGTGTAGTAGCAGAGAATGCCAGGCTGCCGCCAACCGAGGCAGTTCCAGCAGACAAACGATTTCACAATGGGTATGGTGATCGGACTCAGAAGGTTAGGTTGGTCCATACTTCAAATCTCAGCGGACAACCATCTACACGCGTCCACGGTGCACCGGCTGTGGCGAAGATGGTTGGAACAAGGGAATGTGGTACGTTTGAGGGGTGCCGGTACGGCCAGAGGAACGTCAGCACCGTGGACCGACGCATCCACCGACAACAGTTGGCGGCCCCGCAGGCCACTTCTGTCGCCTTTGCAGCATGTGCAGGACACCCTTGAAGCTCCCATGTCGACCAGGACCATTATCCGCCGAATGGTTGCCGGCGATTATTTCCCCTCGCAAAATTCTAAGCGCTCAAGACTACTGTGAAGCGATGTCTACCTTATAATCGGATGCCGTAAACTGTAAATATTTATTCCGGAAAAGCTTTAAAATCCTTGCTCTAAGGAGTTTTGCTTTGTGTGGTCATTCCATCGCTTGCTCCGTGCTGACGAGTGGCAATGACTGTAAGACTGTGGCTAGAGAGAAATAACTAGTTGAAAACTTTTTTGCTTTTATGCATCGCCCTGTTAAGCAATTAAGTCACTATACTGTATCTTATGAAGTAACTTGTAAAGAAATGCAGCTGCAACAGCCAGTTACTTTAGTTTTCACAAGCAACTATAGAGTATATAAATTACTAACAAAGTAATATAAATGCACTCATTACTTCTCATACTGTTGTTTAGATAACTCTTTGTGACTCTTTACTTCTGTATAGCAGACATGGCCAAATTGCTTGCTTTTGGCCATGTCTGCTATTGATTGTGTGAATTGTTGCTATACATGGTGTTTATAAAAATGTGAACCATTGATTGAAAGTGTCTTGATTGAATTGATGAAAAACTGTGATTATTGACAAAAAGTGATTGAAAGTGTCTGCTATTGATTGAAAGTGAATTGTTGCTATACGTGGTGTTTAAAAACAAGTGAACAGCAGAAGTTTATTTGTAAACCGTTGGTTGTAGACAGTTATGACATAGTAATTTAAATGATGTGCTATATTTTTATAAAAAAAAAAAGCATAACTTTTTATGTAGCCCCTGTAGTGAAAAATATGTCAAATTACAAAAGTGATAGCCATATCGTATTTAGTAAAACTGACAAAAATTTGGCTGTAATGGGATTAAATCTGACATTGATTAAAATTTTTATTGGAAAATAAGGGCGGAATCCACAAATCAATTTCGGTTGTATGTAGTTAATAAAAATTTTTTTACTGCTTATTAAAATTTATTTTATGCGAATATTTCAGTAAAGTTATTATCATTACATTACGACACTAGTGCGTCGATTTACAGTTTGTATTTAAGCATACAAGTAGCTCTGCTGCATAACTAGAGTTTGTATTTACGGGGTTGTTCAGTAATGTCGAATTCTATGAGATAATTATGATTTACAGCGAATGCAGCCGATCGCCAACCGATCAAAAATAATTACAGGATGTGCTTAATTTTAATAGATTTTGTTAGGAAAGCATCTGACAGACCCACAAAATCACAATTTTTAGTTTTTAACCTTATTTAAGCGTTGAAATAAGTTTTAACCAGATTCAATTGTCTGTCCTTAATAGTTTCAAACACAAAGTACTGAACAAGAAGAAGAAAAAATCGTTTTCAAATCCTTCTAAGTGATTTCTATAAATCAATTTGATTTTTAAACGGCCCCTGGATTCATCAATTGCGGTGATTACAAAAACATTGAAAAGACAGGATAAAGTGGTGTAAATCAGAAAGTTTGACATTTGTTTTAAATTTGCACGTTTCAGATCTAATTTTTTTTAGTTTGGCTAAATGTATGAGCAACATTTTTGTAATTTAGAATTTTTTCGATGGAAAAGCTGTATATAAACGTAATTAAGAAAAATAATAATAAAATATTGCACATTATTTAAATTACTATTGCGTAATTTTGTACCTTTTTTTAAAACAGTTTTTACTTTCTATAGCTTTGTAATTCACATTTTTCTATCTCACTTTGTTTTCGATTTCGTGTTTCTAACTTCTTTAGTTTTCCACTAGGAGCGCAGCAATCACTTTTATTCGATCGGGCATAGCCACTTTACTATAGATAGACCTAACGTGTACACTCTTAGAACCATGTATTTACGTATTGTAGGGTAGTTAACACTAAACGTACCGACACTTAATATATACCCATTAGTACCGTAACTGGTCAAATGACCGGTTTTTAGATAAAAACTTCGGATTGAATGCAGGTAATATTGATTTTAGTAAGGAAATGTTAAACAAACTTTAAGGTAATAGACTCCATTCTGTTCCTAAAACTCGATTTGCTTCTTCTATTGTGCACGTTCTTATATGTTTCATAATACGGTGATCCATTATCAACTAAAATGCAGTCTTCACTTTACCCTTTATAATATTATGTTCTGCATATTCCGTTGGACCAATTTTTCCCTGAAAATGTTATGAAGTGCTGCTCTCGCAGATGTAGCACCTATTTGCATTTCTCCCCAAACAGTGCCATCAATCGAAATATACTGCTCATTTTTGCATTCTCATCTTCAGAACTTGAGAGCAGTCTCATTCTTTTTCGTCCTCTATTTATTATATTCATAATATTCTCCTCTTCATCGTCGGTGTCTGTAGGCTCACACTCGGTGTCTAATAGATCGATATCATTTTCAAATAATATATCTGCACTTTCAGAAAGTTCACCCCCATCATTTTCCGAAAACTCTTCGCCTATGTTATTCATTTCTTCTAAGAACTTGGTGTGTCTTGAATGTTTCGACATTTTTTCAGGGTGAAGATTGGGAATGGCGTAACGCTGTGGAAACAAAATATAAACTTAACTGGTAATACTTTTTAGTTTTTGTCACCTCTTCTTGCGACTTGAATTTTTACGCATTTTATTGAAATTTTAATGCACAATCATTTTAAATTGAACGTACTACGCAACAGTCCTTGCAGAAATATGCAGGAAACTGATGAAAATATGTGGAATGTGCATGCACATCACATCTTCTGATCCGATAACATTATAAGGCAAAAAGTTTTTCTCCCGGTCAAATGACAGGTCGTGGTAGATGACGGTAGACTATGTATCTTTATCATATAAACACAAGAAGACGAAAAATAAATATTGAAAAATTGATTGTATACATTTAATAGAAAACGTCATGAAGTCAAGTAAGAAAAAGCGGTAACATTATTCATTATATACACTATAACAAAAAAATCGCCGCACCAAGAAGAAGTTGTCTGATTGTGATAAAAATTGGTGGATGTGAAGAACATACATGGAAAAAGAAACGATTAAAATTTCAAAACAATTTAATGATTTAGAATTTGACCGTATACAAAGGGAGGAAGTCAATAAGGCTTTGGTCCACCTCTGGCCTGGATGCAAGATGTCACCCGGCGTGGCATAGACTGATAAAGTTCACGGATGGTGTCCTGCGGAAGGTCTTGCCAAATTGTCTCCAACTGTCGGTCTAAATCGTCAACATTCCGGGATGGTTGCAATCGTCTTCCCATAACGTCCTAAATGTGCTCTATGGGAGAGAGATCAGGCGATCTAGATGGCCAAGGAAGTGTTGGGCAAGCTTGAAGACAATTCATAGCAACACGTACCATGTGCAGCCGGGCATTATCTTGTTGAAAAGTAAGTCCGGGGTGTCTCAAAAGGAACGGTAACACAACCGGTCGTAGAATGTTGTCTACGTACCGCTGTGCTCTCAGTCTGCCAGAAATGACTACCAAAAGGGTCCGATTATCAAAGGAGATGGCACCCAAGACCATACCCACCTGTAGATATACACCTGCCCAGATATACACCTGCTGAATGTGCAGTTCCGATACGCCGGAGCTCCCACTATTTATTCATGGGACACCAAATTTTATTCATCTGCATGTTCGCTCAAAATGTCTTTACATACGAAATTTCATTACAATCGGACAACTCCTTCTTGGTGCGTCGATTTTTTGTTATAGAGTATATATTCAATATATAACATTTATATTTATTATATTCAGTTATATTCATTATATAACATTTTCTAATCAAAAGTTTATGACCGTTCATTTGACCGGTCATGGTACGTTGAGTGTTAAAAATAGTATTTACAACAGTAAAGTATGTATGAAGCTCTTAAGAGAATCTGCTTCATTTTTGTTTTCCGAAATCGGTGGAAACCGATGCATTTTTGTTATCTATAGAAAAATAAAAATGTTTATTTACACGAATAACACTTGTTCTAACATTTACAAAATTATATTTTAAATTTATGCTCGAAAGTTCTACTGATAAAACAGAAAATGTCACTGATAAAACAGATTTTTGTTCTTTAATTGATTAGAACATTTAGAGATAGTTTTAGAGCGTAGGCTACCTTATCATAGCTCAGAATAAAAATTGCTTCAAAGCTAATAAAATATGAATATTTGTATGATCATGAACAACGAAGATTAAATTATCCTTCAGATTCGAACGCAAAGGGCGAACGTTAAATATTTTAGTTGAGCTTGTTGGCCATATTGCGGTGATCTTATCAAACTGAAGATTTTTATAATAAAACTGAAGCAATTGGCTGGACAGAAGTTTTCTTAATGGTATGGAATATTTTATTTATTTTTCATAGTAAAAGATGTTCGTCTGTGTGTGTGTGTAGGGGGGGGGGGGCGAAAACCGAATCGGGTATTTAAGGTCTCCAGACGACATTGGCTTGTCGACATTTTTTAAGAATTCGAATTAGTTTAAAAGTTATGAACATTCAAAGCCGAAAATGCTTCGAAATTTCGGCTTCAATATCATATTTATTTGCGCAGACTATTTTCGAATGCAAAATATGTGAAAGCGGGTGTTTAGATAAAATGGTAGACATTTTGTGAAGACGGAAAAACAGATGTGGGAAAGCAAAGTGGATTTAATGGAACGGTTTTCTAACATTTCGAATTTAAAAGATTTTGTTTGGTATTATATTACCAGAGTATTCTGCTGAAAATATCAAAATCCTGACGAATACTCGCTGAGATAGCATTTAATTTTTGTTTTTAATTTTTTCGGTTTTTTATTTATATCTGAGTTTTAATACATATCTTATCACTGTTGAACCGATAAACGTGTAATTTGCACATGCATATGGGTGCTTATTAACCAAGACCCATGTTGAGATCGAACTCTTTATGTCAAAGTTCTTTTTTTTTACTATTAATATTATTATTATTAATTCAAGTATTTTTACTTTCCTTATATACATAATGTATAAGGAAAGTATTGTGACGGGGTCGAAAATTCGAATTCGAATTTTCGACGGGAGAGCACGTTTCAAGCATCCCTGATCACGAATCAAACATTTATGAAGTGATGTCTGTGTGTGTGTGTGTGTGTGTGTGTGTGTGTGTGTGTGTGTGTGTGTGTGTGTGAGTCTGTGGAGACGATAACTGACGAACGAATGAACCGATTCGAACGAAATTTGGTACAAAAATCACAATCCGTAAACGCTGGAAGCCTATTGTTTTTATACGCAATCAAATGTCCAGAACACCCCTAAATTTTCGAATGAAATTTTGAAAAAATCGTCAAAAAATCAAAACCGCAAATAAAGTTCCGCAAATAGACATTTCTTATGTAATTTTTCATTAGAAAACGATTGACATGAATTTTAGAACTCTAACATGAACCGTTCTCGAGATATTGTACATTTAAAAAAAAAATTATCAAAAAGTCATATAAAATAAAAAAAATATTTCGTATTGAGAAACATGTTCACTTTTCATATGTAATACCATGCGATAAATTGGGTGACATCATTCTCGTAGATCTATCTCGTTTCATTCATGAAAAAAGATACTTTGAGTAATACTTTTGTATTTGAACGTCAATAGTCATTTATCTGCTGTAAGAATAAGTTATCTCTTCGTCCTGTAACGCTTGGCGAGATTTTGGTGACGAATTTGGCGGAATGTCGACAACTTGGCGACTTTTTGAAATGTTGCCAAATTAACGAAAATCTCGCCAAATGGATAAAAATGACGCTAATTCAATAAAAATGACGACTAATTGTCGAAAATTCAATATCTTGGAAAGAATATTAGTATCTACTATAAGAAAAACCTAATACTTTCCTTATATACATAATGTATAAGGAAAGTATTGTGACGGGGTCGAAAATTCGAAATCGAGTTTTCGACGGGAGAGCACGTTTCAAGCATCTCTGATCACGAATCAAACATTTTTGAAGTGATGTCTGTGTGTGTGTGTGTGTGTGTGTGTGTGTGTGTGTGTGTGTGTGTGCGTGCGTGCATGTGCGTGTGTGTGTGTGTGTGTGTCAGTGAGTCTGTGGAGACGATAACTAACGAACGAATAGACCGATTCGAACCAAATTTGGTACAAAAATTACAATCCGTAAACACTGGAAGCCTATTGTTTTTATACGTAATCGAATATTCAGAACCCTCCTAAATTTTCGAATAAAATTTTGAAAAAATCTTCAAAAAATCTTCAAAAAATCAAAACCACTAATAAAGTTACGCAAATAGACATTTCTTATGTAATTTTTCATTAGAAAACGATTGACATAAATATTAGAACGCTAACATGAACCGTTCTCGAGATATTGCACATTTTTCAAAAAAATTATTAAAAAGTCATATAAAAAGAAAAAAAAATATTTCCTATTGAGAAACATGTTCACTTTTCATATGTAATACCATGCGATAAATTGGGTGACATCATTCTCGTGGATCTAGCTCGTTCCATTCATGAAAATATATACTTTGAGTAATACTTTTGTATTTGAACGCCAATAGTCATTTATCTGCTGTAAGGACAACTTATTTCTTCGTCCATAACGCTTGGCGAGATTTTGGCGACAAATTTGGCGGAATGTCGCCAACTTGGCGACTTTTTGAAATGTTGCCAAATTAACGAAAATCACGCCAAATGGATAAAAATGAGGCTAAATCAATGAAAATGATGACTAATTGTCAAAAATTCAATATCTTGGAAAGAATATAAGTATTTACTATAAGAAAAACCTATTACTTTCCTTATATATATAATGTATGAGGAAAGTATTGTGACACGGTCGAAAATTCGAATTCGAGTTTTCGACGGGAGAGCACGTTTCAAACATCCTTGATCACGAATCAAACATTTTTGAAGTGATGTCTCTGTGTGTGTGTGTGTGAGTGTGAAAGTATGTGTGTGTGTGTGTGTCAGTGAGTCTGTGGAGACGATAACTGACGAACGAATGGACCGATTCGAACGAAATTTGGTACAAAAATCACAATTCGTAAACACTGGAAGCCTATTGTTTTTATTTGCAATGGAATGTTCAGAACCCCCCTAAATTTTCGAGTGAAATTTTGAAAAAATCGTCAAAAAATTAAAAACCACTAATAAAGTTACGCAAATAGACATTTCTTATGTAATTTTTCATTAGAAAACGATTGACATGAATTTTAGAACTCTAACATGAACCGTTCTCGAGATATTGTACATTTTAAAAAAAAAATTATCAAAAAGTCATATAAAATAAAAATAAAATATTTCGTATTGAGAAACATGTTCACTTTTCATATGTAATACCATGCGATAAATTGGGTGACATCATTCTCGTAGATCTATCTCGTTTCATTCATGAAAAAAGATACTTTGAGTAATACTTTTGTATTTGAACGTCAATAGTCATTTATCTGCTGTAAGAATAAGTTATCTCTTCGTCCTGTAACGCTTGGCGAGATTTTGGTGACGAATTTGGCGGAATGTCGACAACTTGGCGACTTTTTGAAATGTTGCCAAGTTAACGAAAATCTCGCCAAATGGATAAAAATGACGCTAATTCAATGAAAATGACGACTAATTGTCGAAAATTCAATATCTTGGAAAGAATATTAGTATCTACTATAAGAAAAACCTAATACTTTCCTTATATACATAATGTATAAGGAAAGTATTGTGACGGGGTCGAAAATTCGAAATCGAGTTTTCGACGGGAGAGCACGTTTCAAGCATCTCTGATCACGAATCAAACATTTTTGAAGTGATGTCTGTGTGTGTGTGTGTGTGTGTGTGTGTGTGTGTGTGTGTGTGTGTGTGTGTGTGTGTGTGTGTGTGTGTCAGTGAGTCTGTGGAGACGATAACTAACGAACGAATAGACCGATTCGAACCAAATTTGGTACAAAAATTACAATCCGTAAACACTGGAAGCCTATTGTTTTTATACGTAATCGAATATTCAGAACCCTCCTAAATTTTCGAATAAAATTTTGAAAAAATCTTCAAAAAATCTTCAAAAAATCAAAACCACTAATAAAGTTACGCAAATAGACATTTCTTATGTAATTTTTCATTAGAAAACGATTGACATAAATATTAGAACGCTAACATGAACCGTTCTCGAGATATTGCACATTTTTCAAAAAAATTATTAAAAAGTCATATAAAAAGAAAAAAAAATATTTCCTATTGAGAAACATGTTCACTTTTCATATGTAATACCATGCGATAAATTGGGTGACATCATTCTCGTGGATCTAGCTCGTTCCATTCATGAAAATATATACTTTGAGTAATACTTTTGTATTTGAACGCCAATAGTCATTTATCTGCTGTAAGGACAACTTATTTCTTCGTCCATAACGCTTGGCGAGATTTTGGCGACAAATTTGGCGGAATGTCGCCAACTTGGCGACTTTTTGAAATGTTGCCAAATTAACGAAAATCACGCCAAATGGATAAAAATGAGGCTAAATCAATGAAAATGATGACTAATTGTCAAAAATTCAATATCTTGGAAAGAATATAAGTATTTACTATAAGAAAAACCTATTACTTTCCTTATATATATAATGTATGAGGAAAGTATTGTGACACGGTCGAAAATTCGAATTCGAGTTTTCGACGGGAGAGCACGTTTCAAACATCCTTGATCACGAATCAAACATTTTTGAAGTGATGTCTCTGTGTGTGTGTGTGTGAGTGTGAAAGTATGTGTGTGTGTGTGTCAGTGAGTCTGTGGAGACGATAACTGACGAACGAATGGACCGATTCGAACGAAATTTGGTACAAAAATCACAATTCGTAAACACTGGAAGCCTATTGTTTTTATTTGCAATGGAATGTTCAGAACCCCCCTAAATTTTCGAGTGAAATTTTGAAAAAATCGTCAAAAAATTAAAAACCACTAATAAAGTTACGCAAATAGACATTTCTTATGTAATTTTTCATTAGAAAACGATTGACATGAATTTTAGAACTCTAACATGAACCGTTCTCGAGATATTGTACATTTTAAAAAAAAAATTATCAAAAAGTCATATAAAATAAAAATAAAATATTTCGTATTGAGAAACATGTTCACTTTTCATATGTAATACCATGCGATAAATTGGGTGACATCATTCTCGTAGATCTATCTCGTTTCATTCATGAAAAAAGATACTTTGAGTAATACTTTTGTATTTGAACGTCAATAGTCATTTATCTGCTGTAAGAATAAGTTATCTCTTCGTCCTGTAACGCTTGGCGAGATTTTGGTGACGAATTTGGCGGAATGTCGACAACTTGGCGACTTTTTGAAATGTTGCCAAGTTAACGAAAATCTCGCCAAATGGATAAAAATGACGCTAATTCAATGAAATTGACGACTAATTGTCGAAAATTCAATATCTTGGAAAGAATATTAGTATCTACTATAAGAAAAACCTATTACTTTCCTTATATACATAATGTATAAGGAAAGTATTGTGACGGGGTCGAAAATTCGAAATCGAGTTTTCGACGGGAGAGCACATTTCAAGCATCTCTGATCACGAATCAAACATTTTTGAAGTGATGTCTGTGTGTGTGTGTGTCAGTGAGTCTGTGGAGACGATAACTAACGAACGAATAGACCGATTCGAACCAAATTTGGTACAAAAATTACAATCCGTAAACACTGGAAGCCTATTGTTTTTATACGTAATCGAATATTCAGAACCCTCCTAAATTTTCGAATAAAATTTTGAAAAAATCTTCAAAAAATCTTCAAAAAATCAAAACCACTAATAAAGTTACGCAAATAGACATTTCTTATGTAATTTTTCATTAGAAAACGATTGACATAAATATTAGAACGCTAACATGAACCGTTCTCGAGATATTGCACATTTTTCAAAAAAATTATTAAAAAGTCATATAAAAAGAAAAAAAAATATTTCCTATTGAGAAACATGTTCACTTTTCATATGTAATACCATGCGATAAATTGGGTGACATCATTCTCGTGGATCTAGCTCGTTCCATTCATGAAAATATATACTTTGAGTAATACTTTTGTATTTGAACGCCAATAGTTATTTATCTGCTGTAAGGACAACTTATTTCTTCGTCCATAACGCTTGGCGAGATTTTGGCGACAAATTTGGCGGAATGTCGCCAACTTGGCGACTTTTTGAAATGTTGCCAAATTAACGAAAATCACGCCAAATGGATAAAAATGAGGCTAAATCAATGAAAATGATGACTAATTGTCAAAAATTCAATATCTTGGAAAGAATATAAGTATTTACTATAAGAAAAACCTATTACTTTCCTTATATATATAATGTATGAGGAAAGTATTGTGACACGGTCGAAAATTCGAATTCGAGTTTTCGACGGGAGAGCACGTTTCAAACATCCTTGATCACGAATCAAACATTTTTGAAGTGATGTCTGTGTGTGTGTGTGAGTGTGAAAGTATGTGTGTGTGTGTGTCAGTGAGTCTGTGGAGACGATAACTGACGAACGAATGGACCGATTCGAACGAAATTTGGTACAAAAATCACAATTCGTAAACACTGGAAGCCTATTGTTTTTATTTGCAATGGAATGTTCAGAACCCCCCTAAATTTTCGAGTGAAATTTTGAAAAAATCGTCAAAAAATTAAAAACCACTAATAAAGTTACGCAAATAGACATTTCTTATGTAATTTTTCATTAGAAAACGATTGACGTAACTTTTAAAACGCTAACATGAACCGTTCTCGAGATATTGCGCGTTTTTCAAAACAATTATCAAAAAGTCATATAAAATTAAAAAAAAAAAATTTCTATTGAGAAACATGTTCACTTTTCATATGTAATACCATGCGATAAATTGGGTGACATCATTCTCGTGGAACTAGCTCGTTCCATTCATGAAAAAAGATACTTTGAGCAATACTTTTATATTTGAACGCCAGTAGTCATTTATGTGCTGTAAGAATAACTTATTTCTTTGTGCATAACGCTTGGCGAGATTTTGGCTAATGACGCTAAATCAATGGAAATGGCGACTAATTGAAGAAAATTCAATATCTTGGAAGGAAGTATAAGTATCTACTATAAGAATAACATTTTTTTTAAACTGTAAATGTAGTAAATTCTTTGCATTATATAAGGAAAGTCATGTGTTGCCCACATCAGATTTTTTTTACTGTAAAAGTAGTAAATTTATTACATTATATAAGGAAAGCCATGTGTTGCCCACATCAGATTTTTAATGTATTTATTTAGGCCGTATCCAATGAGCTTATTTAGGGCGTATTTCGCCCTAAATAAGCTCTTTTGAAAGGTGTTATCTCTATATGTATCATTTATGTAGCTAGTGTTTATTTAGGATCCAAGCTTTTAGTGTTGTTATAAATATTTGACGTGGGCAACACACGCTTTACATATACGAGAGAGAGAAGGGAGATCAATAAGAACTTGTGGAAGACTGGCTTAGAATTTTGATTTAAACCTCAGTTAATTAAATATTAAGAAATATAAAGATTTAGCATTGTCAGAATGGACAAATATTAATGGATCAAGCCTACTTCCGGGTTCTCTGTGATTGTTTACTGGCAGAAACGTGATGGCCGAAAATTAACAATTATATGTCGTACTAGCAGCATACCCGTTCTTCGTACGGAGTATAAAATATAAAGAAACTTATAATTCAGATTCATATGCAAATTATCTTAAAATATTAAATTTATTGCTCCTAAAGAGAAGTTTATGAATATCTGTTCTCATCATGCAAAATTATTGTCACGGGCAGATCTGCAGAATAAAACATCCTGGCCCCTTTCGAAAGCAAATTTACAGAAAAAAAGACATTGAATCAATATATGCAAAATGAAAGCATTAAATTTGTATAGGACCCGTACTACTTATATACGCGAATATTAGAAGATATAACTTGTATTAGTAGATTACATGTATAAATTGAAAATATCAATAAACCCGTAATTGATTCCAATATATGCCAGAATGAAAGCACTAAAATTATATGGGAATATATATATATATATATATATATATATATATATATACCCCCATACTACTTATATTGTCGCAGATTAGAAAATATGCCTGTATGTTAGTAGAAGATTACCCTTATTACAATATGAGTCTAAAAAATCTTTGCCGAAATAAAACAGATGACATTATAAATTGAAAATTTCAATTCTCCCCGTAATCTTTATACCAGAAGGTCGTAACTGATTCCAATATATGCCAATATATATCAAAATATATGCCTATATACCTGTACTACTTATATTCTCGTAGATTAGAAGATAACACGTGCATTTATAGAAGATTACTCGCACAACGTACAATATGTGAGTTTCAACAATTTTTGTCATAATAAAACAATGGTATAATAATTTGAAAATATCAATAATCCCCGAAAATATCAATAATAATAATGTGTAACCTGAAGACCGTAATCGATATTTTCCAGTCAAAAATGCAATGCCGATGAAATTTATTTTATATACATATCTTTATTATTCAAATCGGAAAAGATGTAATTAAAATCGTATGCCACATAACACATTGGATTTACATCCATTGCTAAACGACATGATATCAGTTGCTTCAACTAAATTGATGGAAATCATATCGTCTGAATAATGCTATCTCCATGAAAGGTTTGGCGATATTTTCTTCAATTTAGCGATAACTTAAAAAATCGCCAAATTTATCGCCAAGTGGAACTGTAAAACTGATAGTCCCATTTTGCGAAAAATTGACGAAACATCATCATAATATTAACCCCTAACAAAACACAATTAATTTCATTTATTAAGCGCAATTTTATCAATTTCATGATATTTTTATAGATTCACAAACATTTTTATCAACTTGGTGATATTTTAAAAATTCGATAAATGTGTTACTAAGTAGGATGGATAGACTGACCCACAAATGCTACCGAAACATCATTTCAGTACTGTCTTCTAAAAAAACGAATTTAATTTCATTGATTTGCGTCGTTTTTAGCAATTTGGCGATATTTCCGTCAATTTGGCAAAGTTTAAGAAAAGTTGCCAAGTTAGCGATATTCCGCCAAATTCGTAGCTCTGAAATTGCAGATCTGAAGAATAAAACATCCTGATCTCGTTTGTATATACTAAATGGAAACACTAAAATTGTATTAGAAGATATACCCTTTCTACTCTTTTTCTGTTTCAACAATCGGATAAATGAGTTTATTGGTAAACACAATATGAGTTTATTAGCTAAACACAATATAAAAGCTTAAAAACTCTTTGTCAAATGAAAGTGATGTACGCAGCCCGTAATTAATATAATTAAAAGAAAAATCAAACCGTTCATTTACAAAATATATTTATACATCTATTTATTTATTATTCAAATAGAAAAAATAATAACAAATATTAAGAAACACATTTAATTTAATTGCGTTGCTGAGCTACATAACATAATAAAGAATCTTCCTCATAAACTGCGAAATTAAATAACCATTTTGATCTCTTCCCATAAAAGGCAAAAATAATAACCATTTTGATTTCTTTATACTTTCTATTGTTTAGTAAATGCTTGACCATGGAGTTAGATTTTCCATTAAAATTCATGTTTCAAACAATTCATGCTTTCAGATAGTGACTAATTAATGCAAAAATCCTGCACTAAGCTCAGAAATGAAGTTTTAATTCACGTTGACGTTTTAAACAAACGATTTTCACCCTTTCCGTTTGGATAAACCACGGAGTTAGAGAGTAGATCTCCTAGGATAAAGTTCCGTTTTTCATTAATATCTCGACAACCTCTGGTATTAAAAACTCGAAAATTGGGCAAAATTTATGGGGGGTTATTTTAAGGCTACTCACAAAATTTCATTAAATTCGATTCAGCCGTTCTCTCGTGATGATGAGCAAACGAAATATTAGTTTTTCACTAATATCTCGAGAACCACTGGTTATGGAAACTCCAAACATGGACTAAATTTTAAGAGTGGGGCTATTTCTAGGCTACCCACAAAATTTCATTAAATTCGGTTCAGCCGTTCTCCCGTGATGATGGGACAAACAGACAGACAGACAGACAGATTTTCAATTTTATTTATATAGATTTCTAGGCTACCCACAAAATTTCATCAAATTCGGTTCAGCCGTTCTCCCGTGATGATGGGACAAACAGACAGACAGACAGATTTTCAATTTTATTTATATAGATTGGTGATTAATTAGTAGCGTTTCGCAACTATGATTATCACGAAGAATTACGAATATAATTTAATTCTTACGATTATAATGTAATTAATCATTTACTGTAATATTCCACACTATCAACGGCCCTTTCTGGTAGGTCAGACGGTCTGGGTCTCAACAACAACACTATCGGCAACAGGAAAATTAGCACTCTTAAATTCAGTTGCAACTTTTTAAAGTAAGGTTTGATTTTGTTTAACAATGTGTGGCGCTTCACGTTAAAAATAATCGTTTTAATTTCGTTTTTTTACATTTCTAATTTGATATAGGGTCCCCATTCACAATGTTCAATTTTCAATTATATATAATTCGCTCAATTTTAAAGATACAGATATGCGGATTTTTTTAATGATCTTGTTGCATTAAAAATAAAAATTTTCTGATTGACCCAATTTGTCTAAGGGGGTCGTATAAAAATTCAAAAAGTGTAACTTTTTGAAAATGAATGGGAGGACTATTTCATTAACGTAGTCTTATTTCCTACCTTACTTTCAACATTTTTGAAATTTACATTGCCCACTTATCTCTAACAGGTAAAGAATTAAATAGCGTTTCAATGTTTTTGGGACACCCAGTATATATATCTAGTTCTAGGTTTTTCGATAACAAAGCTGGATATATAGTTTTGTGAAAATCTATTGATATTTGGGACGGCTAACGCAAGAAATCGGCAACATACAGACAGGACAGACGGACGGATATCACTCCAAAATGAGTCAAAACGTGTTCAGGAGGACCTAAAACATATATTCGCATCAAAATTTCGAAATCGAAAATGTTCATGAAAGCAATATTATATTACATAGTATGTGAAGATAAAAATAAACGGTTCAAATGAAATTTTATGCGATTATTTTAACCGATAAACGCCAAGTCTGCTGATTTTCGGGGCGCTGGATTAATGGAAATAATAGTTGCAGAACATTGGCATGTGCCGTCATCGAGATATTATCAAGGCATTTGTTTCATCTAAATTAGAAAAAAAAAATTTAGAACAAAAATTTACATGTTTACTCTCATCAAATGGGTGAATAATTTGTTAACAAGTTTCAGAAAAGGGGCAGAGTCGAAGATTAAATTGAGGGGGGGGGGGGATTAGAGGAGTGCATTTCGAATTTCAATATAGGCTCTATGAAAAATTAAATGTAATTGTTCATATACAGGGAGGGAATGTTATGTCTCTCAATAACAACTCCCGACTTTTCTGCTTGTAAGTACGTTTAATATGAAACGAATAGAATCAGATGGGAAAGTCACGTGTTGGACCCATCAGGTGTTTAACAATATGTCCCAGTCTATAACAGGTACATTTTTACGCAGCCGTAAACCGACTAAAATAGAAACGAACAACTGTAAGTTCAGCCAGGGGCGGTTGTTCGTTTTTCGAATAATTGCCTTTTCTATTCTATTCCATTTCTAATGTTAAAAGCATTTCATTCATGCATAACGAGAAAATAAATAATAGGATTTTGAAAATACAATTTAAGTACGATTCATTTGAGGTAAATTGGTTCTATTTAGATAAGAGATGCGGAAAAATCCCGTTAAATCGGGTAGACTGTTTGCTTTTAAAGATAAATTGAGAGCTGATAAAGGAATGTTGTGTATTTATCAATATCTATATATATGAAAAAGTCAAATGATAAGATTAAAATGGAATCGCCGCAGAATTCAGATAATAGTCCCCAATATACGCCCCCCCCCCCCCCCTTTGAAAAATTGTCGACTATTAAAAAAATTATTTTCTTCCCTCATTTTCTAAATTTTTAGCCCCAAATGAATATACCCCATCCTTTCTGAAAAATTGTCGATTTTTCCTGTTCCAAAAATATTTCCTGTTTGTACGCCTCTTCCAAAAATATTTCCAGTTTGTACGCCTAGAAATGTTTAACTCCCAACTCCAAATTCCCTCTGAAAAATTGTCCATAAAAATTATTTTTATACCCTTCTTTTTAGCCTTTTTCTTTTAATCCTGCAAAGGAAAAATGGAGAATCCTGCAAAAAGGAAAAATGGAGAATCCTACAAAATTCTACAAAAGGAAATCTCCTACAAAAGTAATCCTACAAAGGAGAAATCCGGTTTCCTACGCTTAAACCGAACTCCTAAAGAGTAGATGGACTCTTCCTATGTTTACCAATGCTAGAAATCCGGGGATAACATTTCACTCTGAACTTTTAATTTGACCTCGTGGTTTTGTCAAAATCCAAGTGTCAAAACTCTTCTCTGATTGGCTACATTTTTGGCATTCTGCTCGTCAACTACCAATCACTTTACGTCCACGCCTTCTTTTCGTACGCTTATGGGATGTGACGTCGACCAGCTGTGCGGATAATAAGCTGTACTCTTTCTTAATTACTTCGCGAAAGTAGGGGATCATTCGGGGGGAAAAAAAACCGCTCCTCTTTAGGCCCAACCCACCTAAGAAAGATTTTTGGAGTTGAGTTCAGGGTGAAATGTTACCACCTGATTTCTAGCATTGGAAAAGAAAGGGAGACTCCATATACTCTTCAGGATATATATCTACGGTGTCAACACCATACTATGTAGAATATCTACGTCACTAACGCCGGGGGTCAGCCCCTTGAAAGTTACCTCATCGTAGAACACTATTGGGGTTTCTTATGTGCCTGTTTAAAAATGACACAATGACTTTAATACTTCTAAAGTTATTTGCCTATTCCATGACCTTCATAGCCCGTATACTTCAGGTTCTTCACTTCCAACAACAAGGCCATTAGCGAAATGCATTCGCTAGCAGGTGGATTGTAAGGAAGAGGGTTTGACACGCACTCGCGACACTGGAATGTTCTGGAACTCTGTTGACGTCTGCTTGCAGACGTTGTCTACACTTCATTGAGCTTGCACTTGTCTGTACTTTCCCTGCAATACATGGTAATGTACAGGGAAACTATTGGAATCGTGTCGAAAATCGCAACTCGAGTTTTCGACGAATCTACACGTTTCGAGACCTCTAGAATACGAAAAAAACTATTTTTAGCGTGACATCTGTGTGTGTCTGTGCAATGTATGTATCCACTCTAACTCAAAAACTAATGGACCGAATTTCATAAAATTTGGTAGGTACGTCACTTGGGTGTGACCCTGGTGCTGATTAGTTTGTAGTATGATTCTGTATAAAAGAACTCGCCTTTTTTTGCGAAATGACCCGCAGAAATTGAATGTATCCACTCTAGCTGAAAAACTAATAGACCGAACGTCACAAAATTCGGTAGATAAGTCGCTTGTGGGTTACCCTGGTGCTGATTAGATTTTGGTACGATTCGGAAAAAAAGAACCTACCGTTTTTTGCAAAATGGCCCGCAAAAATTGTCAAAATTTAAAATAAAAAGCTACGTATGCTCAAATATATCCATTAAATGTTTGTTTTATACGTAATTTTTAACGAAGAAAATAATAAGACCAACCCCATTGCACTAGGTCTAGCCGTTCTATTAACCCCATTACACTAAGCCTAGCCTATTTTAGTTTTTTCGTATTTCCTCTACGCCACCTTTGAAAATAAGTCCAGTTACCAAATGAGAACGAAAATTGAATTAAAAGTGAATTAAATTTAATTAAAATAAAGAGAACGTGGATATAAATCTGCAGGGAAAGTCATGTGCTGCCCACATCAGATTTTTACTTTCCCTGCAATACATGGTAATGTATAGGGAAACTATTGGAATCTTGTCGAAATTCGCAAGCCGAGTTTTTCAACGGATCTGCAGTTTCTAGACATCTGGAACACGAAAAAGCTATTTTTAGCGTGACGTCTATGAGTGTGTGTGTGTGTGTGTGTGTGTGTGTGTGTGTGTGTGTGTGTGTGTGTAATGTATGTATCCACTCTGACTCGAAAACTAATTGGCCAAATTTCATAAAATTTGGTAGATAAGTCACATGTGGGTGACCCTGTTGCTGATTAGATTTTAGTACGATTAGAAAAATAAGTACCTACTTTTCTCTTTCGAAATGGTCCACAAAAATCGTCAAAATCTAAAGTAAACGACAACGTATGCTCAAATGCATCAATTACATGCTTGTTTTATACGTAACTTTTGACGATAAAAAGAATAAGACCAACCCCACAATTCATGACTAGCCGTTCTCGAGGTATTTAAAGTTTTTTTTTTTGCATTTTTGCTTCTTGGGAGTTTTGAAAATAAATCCAGGTACCGAATGAAAACGAAAGCTGAATTGAACTTGCATATTCAGTGTCATTCCAATTAATTTTGCGTGTTATTCAGTGCAATTAAACTCAATTTAATAAATTATTAATGAAATAAAGAGAAAATTAATTTGAGTCTGCAGGGAAAGTCATGTGGTACTCACATCAAATTTTTACTTTTCCTATAATTCATAGTATATGTGAAGGTAATGAGAGTTGAGAATTCGACTCTTGGGTTTTGATGAATTTGCATGCTTTAAACATCCCTGAATATGAATCAACAACTTTTTACTTAGTGTACCTATGCGCACGATATGTCACGAACAAATTAAGGTAGTCGGATGAAACTTGGCACGATTTTTTTCAATCGATGAACATCAGAGACCTGTTTATCTTCTGAGTCAACAGACAGAGGGAGTGCATTGCATTTTTCGGGCATATTTTTGTTCGAAAATTAAAAAATCTGATGTGGGCAGCACATGACTTTTCCTGCAGACTTATATCCACGTTCTCTTTATTTTAATTAAATTTAATTCACTTTTAATTCAATTTTCGTTTTCATTTGGTAATTGGACTTATTTTCAAAAGTGGCATAGAGAAAATACGAAAAAACTAAAATATCTCGAGAACGGCTAGTCCTAGTGTAATGGGGTTGGTCTTATTATTTTCGCCGTTAAATATTACGTATAAAAAAAGCAATTAATGGAGATATTTGAGCATACGTAGTTTTTTTATATAAGATTTTGGCGATTTTTGTGGGCCATTTTGCAAAAAAAGGCAGGTTATTTTTTTCCGAATCGTACCTAAATCTAATCAGCACCAGGGTAACTTACAAGCGACCGATTTACCGAATTTTGTGAAATTCGGTCCATTAGTTTTTCAGCTAGAGTGGATACAGTCAATTTTTGCCGGCCATTTCGGAAAAAAAGGCGGGTTCATTTATCCCGAATCATACTAAAAACTAATCAGCACCAGGGTCACACCCATCTAACTTACCTACCAAATTTTATGAAATTCGGTCCATTAGGTTTTGAGTTAGAGTGGATACATACATTGCACAGACAGACAGACAGACACACACAGACGTCACGCTAAAAATAGTTTTTTCGTATTCTAGAGGTCTCGAAACGTGTAGATCCGTCGAAAACTCGATTTGCGATTTTCGGCATGATTCCACTACTTTCCTTATACATTACCATGTATTGCAGGGAAAGTAAAAAGTATTATAAAATTGCAATTGCGTTTTAAAAGGTCACAAAAATAGATATTTTATATGTGAATTTTTCTTTTTAAAAGCAAATGATATCGTTTACAGTACGTGAACATGCGGTGAGATTTGACGTTTTTGATCTAAAACGGTGTAGGAATCTTCATAAAAGGAGTTATCAATGAAATGATGAATACCATATTGTGTAGGAGTTATCAATAAAATTTATGAATACCATTATTGTGTAGGAGGTATCATGAGAGTAGTTTTCTATAAAGTTAATAGATGCCATATTGCGTTATCACGAGAGTAAGAGTTATCAATAAAATTAATTAATGGATACCATATGATGTAGGATTTTTCATGAAAGGAGTTATCAATGAAATTATTGAATGGTATATTGTGTAGGGGTTATTAGTAAAATTAATGAACACCATTACTATCTAGGAGGTATCATGTTATCAACAAAATTAATAGATGCTATATTGTGTATGAGTTATTATGAGAGAAATTATCAATAAATCAATTATCAAAAGAGAAATTATCAAAATATCGATGCCATATTGCGTTATCACGAGAGTAAGAGTTATTATGAGAGAAATTATCAATAAATCAATTATCAAAAGAGAAATTATCAAAATATCGATGCCATATTGCGTTATCACGAGAGTAAGAGTTATCAATAAAATTAATTAATGGATACCATATGATGTAGGATTTTTCATGAAAGTAGGAGTTATCAATGAAATTATTGAATGGTATATTGTGTAGGGGTTATTAGTAAAATTAATGAACACCATTACTATCTAGGAGGTATCATGTTATCAACAAAATTAATAGATGCTATATTGTGTATGAGTTATTATGAGAGAAATTATCAATAAAATTAATAGATGTTATATTGAGTAGGAGTTATCATGAGAGTAGTCGTTATTAATAAAATTATAGGACATCATATTATTTAGAAGTTGCCAATAAAATTAGTGAATATCATATTATTTAGGAGTTATCAATAAAATTAATACATACCATATTGTGTAGGAGTTATCATGAGAAAAAGAGTTATTAATAAAATTAATGGATACCATTTTATTTAGGAGTTATCAATAAAATTAATGGATGTTATATTATTTAGGAGCTATCAATAAAATTAATGTATACCATATTGTGTAGGAGTTATCATCATAATAGGATCCATCGAGATAATGAAAGACAATTGAAGGTTGAAAAGTTGATTTTCGTAATTAGCACCTTCGAAAATGTCTAGTTTTTTCAAATTGGTCGGAATTCTTCAACTTTGTTCTACAAGAATGCAAAGCTTTCCCTTCCGCAAGCAAAGTATACTTGTAAAACATTCTTATTTTACTAAATTTACACGAACTATTTATTAACACACATCATTTCTAATGTACTGGAAAGTAGAAATAGATTCCTTCACTCTTGTCGTTCTTTTTCAATCTAAAAAGTTCGAAAAAAGATTTCTGGAAATCGAGCGATTATTGAGGGAGCTCTCGTATGACGAAATCGATGTGGAGATACATTTTGGGATGTTCTGAAGCGAGAAACATTTTTCAAAAAGTAAGCCGACGATATGCGTTGAGAATTCTTAAATTCTATGCATATATTTTGTTCCGCAAAATGTCAAGAATTTATGTACCCAAAGAGTTTTCGATTTTCTGCTTAAGTTTTTTAGATACTATTAAGTCCGTTATATAACAGTGAGCGTAAAGTTATGTAAACAATTTCATTCCCTTCTATCCACACGCTTGCAGCAGGGCCTGACTAAGGCAGGGGCAAGCGGGGCAGCTGCTCCCAGAACCCCGGATTATAGGGGCCCCAAATTAAACAATTGCAACACCGATGAATTAACGGCTACTTCCTCAAAAATAATTTATGCCATCAGGATAAGTTTGTCCAAGCGGATAGATAAATTTTATTGATAAATATAAGGATTAACCACAGTAATTTAGCAAGTTGTCATTTTGGCTATGATAAGAAAGTTGCCAATAATTTAAATGTCATTAAAATATGTAAGAACCGCATTTTGTATACCTGTTTAGAATGTAATTATGTTTTTAAAAATATTTTTACATTTATTATTTAGCAGATGAACTAAAAAAATCTGATGTTGGCAGCACATGACTTTCCCTGCAGACATATATTCATGTTCTCTTTGTTTTAATTAAATTTATTTCACTTTTAATTCAATTTCCGTTCTCATTCGGTAACCGGACTTATTTTCAAAGGTGGCATAGAGAAAATACGAAAAACTAAAATATCTCGAGAACGGCTAGCCCTAGTATAATGGGCTTGGTCTTATTCTTTTCGTCGTAAAAAATTACGTATTAAACGAGCATTTAATGGATATATTTGAGTATACCTAGTTCTTTAATTTAGATTTTGACGATTTTTGTGGGCCATTTTGCAAAAAAAGGCAGGTTAGTATTTTCCGAATCGTACCAAAATCTAATCAGCACCAGGGTAACCCACAAGTGACTTATCTATCGAATTTTGTGAAATTCGGTAAATTAGTTTTTTAGTTAGAGTGGATACAAGCTTTTGCGGGCCATTTCGCAAAAAAAGGCGGGTTCTTTTATCCCGAATCGTACCCAAAACTAATCAGCACCAGATTCGCCCACAAGTGACTTACCTACCAAATTTTATGAAATTCGGTCAATTACTTTTTTAGTTAGAATGGATACAAAATCTGCACAGACAGACAGGCAGACACAAAGACAGACGTCAGGCTAAAAATAGTTTTTTCGTATTCTAGAGGTCTCGAAACGCGTAGATCCGTCGAAAACTCGAGTTGTGATTTTCGGCATGATTCCAATACTTTCCTTATACATTACCATGTATTGCAGAGAAAGTAAAAATCTGATGTGAGCAGCACATGACTTTCCCTGCAGACTTCTCTTTATTTTAATTAAATTTATTTCACTTTTAATTCAATTTTCGTTCTCATTCGATAACCGGACTTATTTTCAAAGGTGGCGTAGGGAAAGTACGAAAAACTAAAATATCTGGAGAACGGCTAGTCCTAGTGTAATGGGGTTGGTCTTATTCTTTTCATTGTTAAAAATTACGTATTAAACCAGCATTTAATGGATATATTTGAGTATACCCAGTTTTTTATTTTAGATTTTGGCAATTTTTGCGGGCCATTTTGCAAAAAAAAGCTGGTTATTTTTTTCTGAATCATACCAAAATCTAATCAGCACCAGGGTGACCTATACGTAACTCATCTACCGAATTTTGTGAAATTCGGTCCATTAGTTTTTCAGCTACAGTGGATACAAGCTTTTGCGGGCCATTTCACAAAAAAGGCGGGTTCTTTTATTCTGAATCGTACCCAAAACTAATCAGCACCAGCCCCGCCCACAAGTGACTTACCTACAAAATTTTGTGAAATTCGGTCCATTAGTTTTTTAGTTAGAGTGGATACAATATCTGCACAGACAGACAGACACACAGACAGACACACACACAGACGTCACGCTAAAAATGGTTTTTTCGTATTCTAGAGGTCTTGAAACGTGTAGATCCGTCGAAAACTCGAGTTGTGATTTTCGGCAGGATTCCAATACTTTCCCTATACATTACCATGTATTGCAGGGAAAGTAAAAATCTGATGTGGGCAGCACATGACTTTCCCTGCAGACTTATATCCACGTTCTCTTTATTTTAATTAAATTCATTTCACTTTTAATTCAATTTCCGTTCTCATTCGGTAACCGGACTTGTTTTCAAAGGTGGTGTAGAGAAAATACGAAAAACTAAAATATCTCGAGAACGGCTAGTCCTAGTGTAATGGGGTTGGTCGTATTATTTTCGTCGTTAAAAATTACATATTAAACGAGCATTTAATGGATATATTTGAGTATACCTAGTTCTTTAGTTTAGATTTTGACGATTTTTGCGGGCCATTTTGCAAAAACCCGCAGGTTATTTTTTTCCGAATCGTACCAAAATCTAATCAGCACCAGGTTGGCCTACAAGCGACTTATCCACCAAATTTTGTGAAATTCGGTCCATTAGTTTTTCAGTTAGAGTGGATACAAGCTTTTGCGGGCCATTTCACAAAAAAGGCGGGTTCTTTTATTCCGAATCGTACCCAAAACTAATCAGCATTAGCCCCACCCACAAGTGACTTACCTACAAAATTTTGTGAAATTCGGACCATTAGTTTTTTAATTAGAGTGGATACAAAATCTGCACAGACAGACACACAGACAGACAGACACACAGACACACAGACAGACAGACAGACAGACACACACACAGACGTCACGCTAAAAATGGTTTTTTCGTATTCTAGAGGTCTCGAAACGTGTAGATCCGTCGAAAACTCCAGTTGTGATTTTCGGCATGATTCCAATACTTTCCCTATACATTACCATGTATTGCAGGGAAAGTAAAAATCTGATGTGGGCAGCACATGACTTTCCCTGCAAACTTATATACACGTTCTATTTATTTCAATTAAATGTAATTCACTTTTAATTCAAATTTCGTTCTCATTCGGTAACCGGGCTTATTTTCAAAGGTGGCGTAGGGAAAGTACGAAAAACTAAAATATCTCGAGAACGGCTAGTCCTAGTGTAATGGGGTTGGTCTTATTCTTTTCGTCGTTAAACATTACGTATTAAACGGGCATTTAATGGATATATCTAAGTATACCAAGTTCTTTAGTTTAGATTTTGAAGATTTTTGCGGGCCGTTTTGCAAAAAAAGGCAGGTTATTTTTTTCCGAATCGTACCAAAATCTAATCAGCACCAGAGTGACCTATACGTGACTCATCTACCGAATTTTGTGAAATTCGGTTCATTAGTTTTTCAGCTAGAGTGGATACAAGCTTTTGCGGGCCATTTCGCAAAAAAAGGCGGGTTCTTTTATTCCGAATCGTACCACAAGTGACTTACCTACCAAATTTTGTGAAATTCGGTCGATTAGTTTTTTAGTTACAGTGGATACAAAATCTGCACAGACAGACAGACAGACACACAGACAGACAGACAGACAGACAGACACACAGACAGACAGACAGACAGACACACAGACACACGCACAGACGTCACGCTAAAAATGGTTTTTTCGTATTCTAGGGGTCTCGAAACGTGTAGATCCGTCGAAAACTCGAGTTGTGATTTTCGGCATGATTCCAATACTTTCCCTATACATTACCATGTATTGCAGGGAAAGTAAAAATCTGATGTGGGCAGCACATGACTTTCTCTGCAAACTTATATCCACGTTCTATTTATTTCAATTAAATGTAATTCACTTTTAATTCAAATTTCGTTCTCATTCGGTAACCGGGCTTATTTTCAAAGGTGGCGTAGGGAAAGTACGAAAAACTAAAATATCTCGAGAACGGCTAGTCCTAGTGTAATGGGGTTGGTCTTATTCTTTTCGTCGTTAAACATTACGTATTAAACGGGCATTTAATGGATATATCTAAGTATACCAAGTTCTTTAGTTTAGATTTTGAAGATTTTTGCGGGCCGTTTTGCAAAAAAAGGCAGGTTATTTTTTCCGAATCGTACCAAAATCTAATCAGCACCAGAGTGACCTATACGTGACTCATCTACCGAATTTTGTGAAATTCGGTTCATTAGTTTTTCAGCTAGAGTGGATACAAGCTTTTGCGGGCCATTTCGCAAAAAAAGGCGGGTTCTTTTATTCCGAATCGTACCCAAAACTAATCAGCACTAGCCCCGCCCACAAGTGACTTACCTACCAAATTTTGTGAAATTCGGTCGATTAGTTTTTTAGTTACAGTGGATACAAAATCTGCACAGACACACAGACAGACAGACAGACACACAGACAGACAGACAGACAGACAGACACACAGACACACGCACAGACGTCACGCTAAAAATGGTTTTTTCGTATTCTAGGGGTCTCGAAACGTGTAGATCCGTCGAAAACTCGAGTTGTGATTTTCGGCATGATTCCAATACTTTCCCTATACATTACCATGTATTGCAGGGAAAGTAAAAATGTATGAAGAACCTAAATTTTGGGAGAGGGAGCAAGCCCCTAATCCCCCTGGCTACGTCCCTGGTTGTGGCTGTGTAATTCATACCTTAATAAGCCTCCTGTCTCACTAAAAAACCAAAGATCTTGTCTATTTATAAATTTTTCAAACAAACGTTTTACAATTTTAGATTTTTCTGTCTAATTATCGGCCAAGTTCCGTGTGTATGAAAAATTTCAAGTGTCTGTTTTTAATGCTTGGGCTATGTAAGTGTCCCTTAGTCAGTTAGTCTCACCCAGCTATACGTATACAATTATACGACCTTCTAACGAAAAATTATTACTATACCACTTCCTAACAAAATGTAATTACTTTACGAGCCACCAACTAAACGGGCCTATTCCACAAACAGCGCGAAATTACCCGTATTTCGAATCAAGAATATCAAATATATAATTACCACAAAGCGACAGGGCAGGGATTAATTATATAAAAAAAAAATGGAAACATAATTTTTCAAGATATTGAATTTTTAACTTGGTGCCATTTCGCAAAAGTCGCCAAGTTGGCTACATTTCACAAAAATCGCCGTGTTGGTTACATTTCATCAAATTTGTCGTCGGTATCGCCAAATTAGTCGCCAAGGGGGACATACAGACAGGCAGAATGAGAGAAGGGTTTTTCTTATATTAAACAGGGTGATTCTCTCTAAGAAACCCAAACATTCCTCAATAAATTATAAAGTTTTGTATGGTTCTCTATCAAAATTTACGTGTACTTGCCTCTTGTGTGTTGCAAAACAAGTTCTACCTAGAGCTTATTCTGAAAATAGCCCCCTCCAGTATTCAAGCATCTTTGCATTTTTTTATTGTTTCAGATTTTTGCAGGCTATTTCGAAAACAAAAAAGACCATTCTCTTTCGCAATCATACTGAAAACTAATTAGCACCAGCGTAATTCCTAAGTTGAAGGCCCAGACCACACGACCAACCCAGGGGGTTTATGGTATCAAGTTGTGTGGCCGGATCGTAATTCCTAAGTGAAGTAATTCCTAAATTTCAAGAAATGTCGTTGGATAGTTTTTGTGCAAGAGTACATACATCGCACTGACTGACAAACAGACAGACACACACACACACATAGAGATGTCACACTGAATATAGTGGATTCGTATGCTAGAATACTCAAAATCTGTAGATAAGTCGACTCTTTTCCGATACTTTCACTACACATTACTATGTATATATGGAAAGTAAAAGCAGTATGGAATTTTGGATGCGAAGAAGGCTTTCAAATCGGTCTGACCAAGGACGGCTCAAAAGTTCAAGATTTGGATATTGTATAGATGAGAAAGTCGAATTGACACTTACATTCCAAATATGTTTATTTATTTTTTTTTCTTTTTTAAACCATCCTTCTAAAAAGCACAACGCAAAACATGGGCACGACCGTAAATATACATCCTGCGTAGTAGAATTCGCAGAAACGTAAGCGAATTGTTTTTATCATAGAGGGTAATGGTAAATTGACGGCAAATAAAAATTGAAACTAAACCCATTAAGGGGACGGTGGACGTTGAAATGAGCAAAAATCGACTAAAAAAAAGTTTTAATATATAACATTATTTTACACATTTAACATTTGCTTACGGGTGGGACAGCGTCCATCCCAAACGAAGAACCTTCCAAAAAGACAGGTATTTGACATACCCTATCCCAAACAGTTCGACCCCCTTTACAGGCATTGGCGTCCATGGAAATCGCCGACAGAAACATTGCACCTGCAATGAGGACGCAAGGAGCATTTTCAAATTTTAGTTAAAAAAAATTAAATTAAAAAAAAATACAAAATTATAACAAAATTGAAAAATAATTGAATGGTATTGTATATAGTAATGTTAAGAGGAATATTTATACAAATTTTCACGTTTCTAAATAAATAAAAAATAACAAATAAATAAAAAAAAAATTCAACGTCCACCGTCCCCTTAAACATTGAAATTTATCTTTGTGCTGAAAATAAGTTGTTTAGAATACTTGAATAACAATGTATGAAGATTTTACTTGCTAAAGTGCACTTTAAGTAAATGTACACTATTACTCACTTTTACTGCAGTCACTAAAAATTTCATATAAAAAAAAAATAAAAAAAAATTTCAACGTCCACCGTCCCCTTAAACATCGAAATTTATCTTTGTGCTGAAAATAAGTTGTTCAGAATGCTTGAGTAACAATGTATGAAGATTTTACTTGCTAAAGTGCACTTTAAGTAAATGTACACTATTACTCACTTTTACCGTAGTCACTAGCGAGCGTCCCGAAGATGTATACATTTACTAGAAAATTCTGCAGTGTATATGCGAGAGAAAAGAGAGAGGCACATAACGAATTTCCTTAAAAAAATCTGGTGTATATATTTTTATTGAAAGTGAATAATTTATTTCCCGGTAAATTAAAAATATTCATCAAAGAAAATAAATTTAGATATACGAGTATCTTGCTAAAATTAAACGATTGTGAATTTCTAAAGCAGCCGCTTTTAATACAGAAATAATGAAAATTTCCATACTGCTAAGCAGACGATTATTTTGTTTTGGAAACGTAAAGACAAAATTAACCGTGTGACGTCACGTGCCCATGCCCTATTATTGTTCAGAACACAGCTGATTTCAAAATGTCGGAAATTAACTTACTATATTCCTGGACAGTTAATTATAGAAACGCGACGCTGGAACTCTTTTAACTGTAACTGTTCCTTGTATTTATTCAACTAAGTCTTGAATAAATACAAGGAAATTCCCCGCACCCACGTATAGATTACGTCTAAAACGCCGGTCTTCCGTATAATTCCCTTTTTCGAAGAAGCGCATACATTATATTACGTTCGACCTTCATATATATATATATTCGCCTTTCTTTTGTCCTGACAGCAATGTACGATTATAAAGAGGACGACAATCGAAAAAGATCTTCTTTTGTGATTGCATCCCGCTTATGACGTGAAACAATGTCGTTGGATGTCGGTGCGCATTTGAAGGTTAGAAAGCAGGGGGAGAACGATTTTATAATAAAACGATTATAATTCGTCACTTTCCCTATTACTTGTGGTAAACCTACAGATGTGACTCAAAGACCGTTGGAAAAAGAAAAATGTTCTTCGATCTTTCCGATGATGTAAACTCTGTGATTATAGATAAGGAATCGTACAACTATAACTACTACATAAGTAACTACAACTATTACACACACACACATATGTTACCTTACACCTTTCTGGTAGGTCGGACGGTCTGGGTTTCAACAACAACAACACACACACATATATGATACAGAAATTTTAAGCTTTTCCCAGTAACGCGCCCTTTTCTTTCATAATCATTATTCCAAATTCCTATTTCATGTCCAGCACGTATTGCAAGTATATTAAATTCTATCCCATGTCACTAATATTAACAAAGTCTACCAGCTTTTCCTCGACCATACCATATATGATCACTAATCTTAACCTCTGCGTAAACTTTCTCATATGAAACTGCTTCACCATCACATTTTTAAAGCCAAAAGGACGCAAAGGCAGCATGTATCCCATATCGTCATCAGATTCCCCTCCACCATAAATGTAAATGTAATTTGTACTTGTGAAAAACTACGCAGATTGCATTGAGATTTCTTGAGAGAGCCAACAGAAACACTGCACCTGCTGCAGCAGGTGCAATGTTTCTGTCTGAGATTTCCACAAACGATGGCAGAATTTGATATTCGCACGTTGTTCTTCAAACGCCATTTCCATTTTCGACGAACGCGAACGACTACAGTTCACTGCCACGTATTGTCTGGAAAAACACCTGCTGCTTCCTTTGCACATCTCGCGTCACATGTGTTTCTACGCCACGGTAAAATAGTTCCCCTCTCCTCCAATCAGAGTTGGAGATCTCAACACAGTCTCCGAATTTTTTATCCTACCTTGTGTGTATGTATATATGTGTGTGTGTGTATATATATATATATATATATATATATATATATATATATATATATATATATATATATATATATATATATATATATATATATATATATATATATATATATATATATATATATATATATATATGTGTTTCAACACAGAATAACTGAAAAATTAATTCTTTCAATTTTTAGTAGACTTTCAATTTTTGGAACATCTTTCTTTTGAAAATTGAGAAAAATAATGATAAATAATTGTATAAAACAGTTTTTTTAGAGTCATTTTATCTGCAATTGTTTTTCCTTTAAATGAGTGAAAGACTGAAAGAAATTTGAAAAATTGCTTTAAATATTTTATTTTGTCGGTGTTTCTAATCATATCCTAAAATGAAATAAATTAGATGAAGTACACGATTTCTCAATTCCTTTTTCTATACTTCAACAGAAAAAAAAAAATACTTTAAGAACTTTACGCCCATTAGTCTCTTTAAAAATAAAGCATTCTACTGAAACCGCCTGAGTTAAAGTTTCAAAAGAACAGGACAATACAACTTGATTGGCCGCTGATGATAGCGTCAACCGTTGCCAAGGGCGACAGGTGAAAAACTTGTTGCCAATCTACGCGATTCAAAAAAGAAGTTTTTCGCAATTTCGTAGTGATGGGAACCCAATTTTGCGAAAGTGCTAGTATACAGAAAAAATGGTGGAAGGAAAATGTTAAAGTGCAGAATTAGTAAATGTTGGGCGATGAGGAAATTAAGAGAATACATTTTTTATGGTGTTTCACGGTGATAAATGAGATTAAGAGCATGTTTCTGTCTTTTTCAGTAGTTCATTGCCCTATTACTAAACAATCCACTTAGGCTATATGTTTCGTTCACGGTTCATTTAAGGTTATACAGGGTGCGTAGGAATGACTTTAAGCACCCCAAGAAATCTATAAGGAAAAGTGCATGAGCATACATATTAGATCTATCTGTTGCAGGGCCCCAAAAATTAGTCGATGTCGACCCCCCAGGGGTCTGTATGATGTTATTAGGGGTTTATTCGGGGTCGATGGAGAAAAGTTAATTAAAATGTACTAATATAATACATAATTAAATATCTCTTAGTATAATGATAAAAAATACTTGAACAAACTATTTATAGAAATAGTAAAATTCAAAATATAATATTTTTACAAAATGAGCGCTAAAATTAAAATATATATATATATATATATATATATACAATTTAAATGTCGAAATATTTGTTCATGAATTGTTATAAAATTTTTATACTAAAAAATGTACCCGCGTTGCCCGGAAGTTAAAGAAGGGTAGTAATAAAATAGTTATAAAATAATAGAATAAAAAAAAAATTCGTATAAATAACAGTGAAAAATGTATGCAATCCGTGTACATCGGCGTAACGGCTGTGATACAATCCTTCCCCCTTTTTTGCTTGTCCTGTTATAATTGCATAATAGTAAAATAGAGGGGGAGGGAGGTCGACAAATTCTTAAATGGCTCGACTGTCAAATGAGTTTGGAGACCCCTTATCGTAAATATATTTATTATAGTAAAGTGGCCATACCCGATCGAATAAAAGGAATTGCAGCGCTCCTGGGGGAGAATTTGAAAAGTTAAGATAACGAATTTGACAACAAAACGAGATAGACGAAAAAAAGTTGTAGAATGTTATCTAATGAATAGGGATCGACAACAAAACTGGAATGCAAGACATTTATTTCGCACAATATGGTTATTGGCGCATGACAGTTCTGTTCAGGTATGAACTGTCCTATTCAGGTAATAAACAACTCTTTTTACATGCATAGGAATATAATGTTTAAAATACCCTCCGTTAACAGTAATACAGATCTGAATTCGAGAAAGAATATGACTTGACAAACAGAATATGATATTGCCAAACATTGACAAACAGAATATGACATTGACAAACATTGCAGGTGTCATCATGTTATAGTCCTTGATATCACTTGAATTTTTGATGTCGATTCCTACTAATTAAATTATCTCCTTTGACCTTGTAGTTGACATTTTCCTTCCCTCTCGCTTTGTTGCCGAATTCGTTACCTTAACTTTTGAATGATCCGCTAGGGGGCAGCAATCACTTTTATTTGATCGTGCATATTCACTTTACTATATAGATAGACCTAACGTGTACACCCGTGGACCTTTCCTTACAAAGTTATTGGGGTGCTCAAGTATGTTGCTATGTATACTTATATGTGTAAAATGAATAACTGTGTGCCTGCGTTGGATAGTAACTAAGTAAAAGTCACAAAGTTACTTGTAATGGTGTATTTTCACGTAACTACTCCAAAATATCAGTAACTGTAATGGAGAGATATAGAATGTGCAACATAGAGAGTATAATGTTGCGAACGTGTAATATTCTCTCACTGGCACCCCCCCCCCCCTTCTTGTCTTTCGTCTCTATAGCAGTCCAAACGGTGCCATCGGAGTGTGTGTTCTCCAGAAGACAGCGGTAGGAATATTCTTTCTCTGATGTCACTCTATGGTTTCCAGAATTTCGAAGCAGAAGAGTTAATTTGGCGACATTTGACGACTTACCGAAACATCGCCAAATAATGATTATTCTACGAGATAATTCTGGAAATTTCTAAAGAGAGATTTCCAGAAGTTTCTGTAGAGAGATTATAAAAGGAACTCACCACTCCGTTGAAGTTCAGTTGACGAGCTACAGTGAACTGTGACTTTTGTCAATGTTTTGAGAATAGTAGCTGTTGTTTTGTGAAATTATTTTCACCAGTATTTTGAGAATATTATCGCTTATTTTGTGTAATTAGTGGTGCATTTAAGTGCTGTTTGATTGTATATTGTGCAGTTGCGGCTCGCGTATTGGCAGCGTGGCACTGCGGGAGCGACAGTGCTCTCTCTCCCTCGCAGCCTCGCGTGCAGTTTAATATGTGCGCATGTGTACAACAGTCAAACACCACGCTTCACAGTTCCAGCGGCTTGGCGTTTGACCGTTGCGCGCGCACAACAGTCAAACGACAAGCCGCTGGAACTGTGAAGCGTGGTGTGTGACTGTTGTGCGCATGCGCACATAGGAAACTGCACGCAAGGCTGCGAGGGAGAGAGAGCACTGTCGCTCCCGCAGTGCCACACTGTCAATACGCGAACCGCCACTGATATTGTTCCTGTTTACTTTGTGCTTGTGAATAAACGTATGTTTTCTAGAAACTTGGACTAGTTTTCGTATCCTGCATATGCACCCATGATTCTTGAGGTTACTTTTCGTAACAATAGCATAGAGAGTGAAAAGTGCAAAAGAATGAAAAGTACATAAGAGAATAAAAGTACAAGAATAAAAGTTTTTAGCATCTGTGTTGTTATTTCTAAATATTCTATGTTTTTAGTTTATCATACCGCTGTGTAGAAAAAGTATTGTTTTTCTGAAAGTAATAACTTGAGTACAAAAGTGACACTGCATTGCGAATAGACGGCAAAAAGTACGGTTCTAAAATGTTACATATAAGTTCTAAAATTTTACATATAGACTAATATGAAAACGGGCTTAGAATTTTATTCAAGCCCTAGTTAATTAAATATTATTTAACAATGATGACGACGCCTCTAAAAATTAAATATTAAAGGAAAACGCTTTATAATAGAAGTAATTTAATGTGATCACAGCATTAAGACTTTAAAATTCTATAAAAATCAAAGTGCTTTCAGATGTTAAACGTCCATCATCACTGGCAATGCTTAAATATATTTTCGTATACAGGGTGTCCCAAAAACCTTGTCCTCGGCTTTTATTCCTTAAATATTGATCTTAGACATATATAATAAATTACAATGTTGCTTAGAAAAGGTACAGAATTTTATGAAATCGATTAAAATTTTCAAGAGAATTAAATTTTAAGAAATACAAAATTTAAATTTTTATACGGCCCCCGTACAAAAACATTTCCAATGAATAAAATATGCCCCATACACTAATAAGGTAATATACAAAATTCCAGCATTTTATCATAAAAAGTCCCAGAGATATGAAAAGACAAAAATGCTGACTTAAACCACTTTTCGATGCATCGACATGGGTTCTCAGAGGGAAAAAATCACGTGGGCAGATCGCGTTTCAGGGGTCATACACAAATTATGAAAGAAAACAATGATTACATAAATAAATAATAATTTTGCTATTTATTGGTACAAAAGTATCTGTACTGTGTAGAAATAATAAATTTACACAAAGATTACAAAGTTTATTCAAAATGTTTTCCATCTATGCCAAAGATCCATTAAAGATAAGAGGCAGATATTATTTGCCTATGATGTATTTCTGCGTTGCGTCATTTGCACTCTTGCTGTAAACATTTACATTTGGGATTAATCCCTCACCAACTTTGTTTAAACATAGCTCTGGGACTTTTTAGGATAAAATGCTGAAATTTTGTACATCACCTTATTAGTGTTTGGGGCACATTTTACTCATTGGAAATGTTTTTGTATGGGGGACATATAAAAATTAAATTTTGTATTTCTTCAAATTTAATCCCCTGACAATTTTTATCGATTTCATAAAATTCTGTAGCTTTTTTACGCTACTTTGTAATTTATTATATATGTCTAAGATCAATATTTAAGGAATAAAAGCCGAGGTCAATGTTTTTGGGACACGCTGTATAATTAGAAGAAGATAATAAGTTAGAAAACCGATAAATAAAACCCACTGCGTTAGATACACAGCTGTTTGTCTGTCTTGACAAATGTCTGTCTGTCCGTCTCGGCATTTTATCTTTTATCGTTATCGTCTGCTCGGAACAAAACTGATATTGAAATTGAAATTTCGACAGATTTT